>CM064579.1:45875093-46105093 GCA_032716605.1 Paralithodes platypus | reverse complement strand
CATAAACATATTATTAAAGACCAGTTCCCGTCCAGCCCCTCCAGATTGATACTCTTAAAATGACCACAGACCAAGATATGCAAGCTGAAGTATTCCTACACACTCTTGATCAAACGACATATACCGTGGCCTTAAGGGAGCCCACTTCGCTTTTTTTCTTCCTCTCCCTCTCTCTTTGGCTTGTATCCATTTGGCCCCATTCAGCCTACTGTTTTAAGACGTTTACTCCCATCCAGGTGTCAACATTTTCCTGGCGAGCGGTAGCGGGCCAGCATATATGTATTTTTGTTTTGACAGCAAGCTTGCTAAATTTGTACATTTTTCGATAGAAATATTTCTCCGGCGAAGCCGGATTTCTCCATACAATGCTGGCTCGCTCTCGCTCGCCAGGAAGAAATTGACACCTGGATGCTCCATATACCCTTCCTAATCTGAATACAATCGTCTAAAAATTACCAGAAAACAAAACAGAAATGCGTATTGGAGCTTGAATGGGTTAAGCATATTGAATCACATTTTATCGAAATTGTTGATAAAAGTGTAGTTCTTAATAGGTATGTCATATATAGGCGACCGGATACTAATGTCATGAATTCAAAGTCACACCTGAATGACTAGGAAACAGACAAGGCTACCGTGGCGTACCTGTGTAAACCGCCAAACCATTATTGCTCCTCCATCAAACACGGTAGTTATCACCCACCACTCAACCCTACTCTCGCCTTTACATTCAAGTTATCTGTCAATATAAAATAAATATATACACACAAATATGCATTTATGCCTATATTTTTATAGCACATGACCAGATGCAAGAGATATATGTTTTACAGTATTGTAATAGAAACCCGTGGGCTTAACAAATTCAGTTAATCGGTGGCAGTGGGTCTTTAAGGGGGGGGGGGGGGGGTTAACTTTTTGGTCGATTTTATTCATTATTTTTCTAGTTTCCTCTCTAGATCTCTATCAAATTTAAAAAAAAACACACATCCATTAGATCCCCTTTCTAGATTAATTTGTAAATTTTTCGGTAGAAAAATTTCCCGGCCGAAGGCCGGTTCTTCCAACATTACAGGCTCACTATCGTTCGCCAGGGAAAAAATCGACACCTAAATAGCACGAAAGGTCTAAATATTGACGTAGAAATGGGGCGAATGGACTTTCTGAACGTAATAAAATCGTCTAGTAATATCAAGAATACATTAGAAACAACATAATTGTATTTAATGTGTGACTCAAGGTAATTTGAACTTTTTACACTTTGAGGCCTCGTACATAATCTGAAAATAACCATCTAATGTAAGCGGAAATTAAATGACATAACAAAACTATGTATGTACTGAATGGATTAATGTTCCAGGAATCATATATTTTAACCCTTTGAGTACCAGAGACGTGGGTTATATGGTATTCTAGCTATATTTAGACGACATTATGCAGCTTAGGAAGGATCTATGGTAGGTAAAAGGGTTGGTTGAGCTAGTTTGAAGCCCTATTACTGCTATAGGTCCTTCCTAAGCTGAGTACAATCATCTAATAGTTGCCAGAATATGATGAAAAGGACGTCCCTGGTACCGTATGGGTTAAACAATCGAAGGTATATACATAAGTAAATCAGTTTATTGTGTTATATTTATTTATAGTTCTAAATTATCCTAACTCTCAAAATTCAACCCTGACCTTTCTGATTCGGTAGGCTATATGTCTGTGTTAGCAGTATCCTTGTATTTTCTATGAATGGTGCCAAAATGTGTCCTTTTTTTTCTATGTGAATGAGGGAGACAAAAGGCATAACTGCCTGCAGCGAGTGCCTCCCCCCGATTTCAAAGAGTGACAGGGCCGAAATCAAGGGACGTTCGAGCTAAAATGCCTGGAGTGCACCACATTCAAAACTCCGTCTATACAGGTGAAAATAATTGACCACTTGCAAGGTTCAAGCTATAAGGAAGTTGGAGCCGCAAGCATCGATGTAAAACAGATATACAATACAAATATACAGTTCTGATGGACAGAAAGTATGATCAATTTGGTTGTATATATATTCATGAATGTATTACGACCGAATTTTAGCTGGTAATTATGTTTATTATTGATGTCTACAACTCCAACTTCCTTATAGCTTGAAACTCGCAAGTGGTCTATTGGACAAATAAAATGCTAAAGAAGTAAGCGAACATAAACCAAGCTCAAGCAACTCCAGAAACTTCATAAATCCACCAAGTTGGACAGTTAAGGGGGCCCACCTCGCTTTTGTGGCTCCCTCTCCCTCTCTCATTGGCTTGTATCCATTCGGCCCCATTCAGCTTACTGTTTTAAGAAGTTTACCCCCATCCAGGTGTCAATGTTTTCCTGGCGAGCGGTAGCGAGCCAGCATATATATATTTTTGTTTTGACAGCAAGCTAAATGTGTACATTTTCCGATAGAAAAATGTCTCCAAAGCCGGATTTCTCCATACAATGCTGGCTCGCTATCGCTGGCCAGGAAGAAATTGACACCTGGATGGGGATAAACGTCTTAAAAGAGTTGGCTGAATGGGGGCCGCATGGATACAAGCCAGAGAAAGAGAAAAAAGGAGAGAAAGATAAACAAAAAACCGGTGACCCCCCCTTTATCAGAGGCAGAACTGTAATCATTGACAAGAACGGCATACTCTGCCTTTTGTACCAGCAACGCAAAGGGTCCCAGGATTTACTGTACCGTGCTTAAGGGGAGACTGACCGTTTGTTTGGTCTATTAATTCATTTATTCATAATTGTTTTTAGTTTCCTCCCTAGACCTCCATCAAGCTTAGAAAAACACCCCCTAGACCCCCCCCCCCCCCCCTTCAAGATAAATTTGTACATTTTTCGATAGAACAAATTCCCGGCCGAAGGCCGGTTCCTCTTAAAATTGCAGGCTCGCTATCGCTCGCCTGGAAAAATCGACACCAAAATGGCACGAAAGGTCTTAAAACTGACAACGAAACGGGGCGAAAGGTGTTAAAATTGCCAAACTAATGGGCCGAACGTCTTATAATATCAAAACTAGTGGGGCTAAACATTAGGGAGAAGGGGGTCCAGAAAAACGGTCTGCCTCCCCTTAAGTCTTGCCTGTTCATACAGAGAAACGTGATATTATGTAGGTTGTATGTGTGTGTGTGTATTTTAAGATCATTAAAGGCATCGACAACATGGTTGTCGGGCAGTGGCAAGGGCGGGAGGGGAGTCTGAATGAGGACGGGGAGGTAGGAAAGGTTAGCGGGCAGTGGCGAGGGCGGGAGGGGAGTCTGAATGAGGACGGGGAGGTAGGAAAGGATAGCGGGCAGTGGCGAGGGTTGGAGGAGAGTCTGAATGAAGACGGGGAGGTAGGGAAGGTGTTATCACACAGGGTGATGTGATGCGACTAGTGCAGTAGCATGTTGGTGTAGTGCTGCTTGCTTGCATGCAATTCTCGCTTTCAGCTGCTGCCGCTGGCTAACCCTTGTAGTGAAAAGGGGAGCTGAGTGCGTAAGTCTCCCTCTGCCAGTACATAGCCTCTCCATCACCAAGACTCCTATTGTGCCTCCCCGGGACCACACCGGTAACTATGGGTGTCTTGCGACCCCAGGCTAAATCAATAGGGGATCTCGGGACATGCGGTGGCCCCCAGAGGTGTGATGTGCATCCTTGTCATCTACCAACAACCGCAGACACCCACTGCCTTGTGGTTTAGTCTAGTAAGACAAAGGCTAGGGGAGCACACCCTGAGAGAACAGCAGACGTTGGAGTCACGTCCTGGCGGTTTCCGACAAACTGGAATCCCGGCAGTCCCCTGCAGTATTGAGCAGGAGCTGGTCGTCTTGGGTCACCCCCTTGCCATCAGCAACCCCTGTTCAGTACCAAGATAGTGAAGTCGGAACTGCGCACCTCCCTCGGCACAACTCTTCTATGCGCAGGTTTTCTCTTCCTGCTTTGCAGGAAGAGAACGTCATCATCGGACTACGATGAACTACCATAAGCTAAGCTTAAGTGTGTGTGTGTGTGTTCCGTCTCGGTTTTTACTCTAACATCTTCCCTTCTTGCTGAAAGTTTGCTCTCGTTGTTTGATCTCATTCAAACTGTCCCACAGAAGAGTGACCGCTCTCAACCCTCAGACTATCGTTCAAATGTTCTTATTTGAGTTATTTCTTGCATCTCTAAAGTTTTTGAGTCTATTCTTAATTCCCATAATTTACTCTCAGATCGCCAATATGGCTTCTTTAGGGGTCGCTTTTCGGGACTTCGGCGAGACCTTTTCTATTGCGCTAGACATATCGAAAGCCTTCGCTAAAGTCTGGCACAAATCTCTACATTCTACACTACCATTCTTCGGTTGCTATCCTTCTATCTGTGTTTATATCTCTAATTTTATATCTGTGTTTATATCTCTAATTTTATATCTGTGTTTATATCTCTAATTTTATATCTGTGTTTATATCTCTAATTGTATATCTGTGTTTATATCTCTAATTTTATATCTGTGTTTCTATCTCTAATTTTATATATGTGTTTATATCTCTAATTTTCTTTCTGGCCTTTCCATAGCTTCTTTTGTGGACGTCCATATCTCACTTCATCATCCTATCGACTCTGGTGTTCCTCAGGATTATGGTATGTGTCCAGTTCTCCTTCTAATATTTATTTATGACTTTTTCAACTGTACCTCCAGTCGTATCCACTCATATGTTGACGACTCTAACTTACACTACTCAAGTAGTTTTCCACAACGGCCCACCACGCAATTACTCCAAACTCAAGTAATGAGGCCATAGCAGGCCCATCTTCTGATATCTCAACTATTTCTGATTGGAGCAGAGAGAACCTTGTTACTTCAAATGATCCAAAACCCAATTTCTCCATTTATCTACCGATAAGAACTTCCACAGGTTTATCCCATAAACTTTAACAATTTAAAAATCAACCCTTCATCTTCTCACAAAATTCCTGACGTTTCTTTTTCTTATGGCCTTTCTTGGAAAGATCATACTACCACTTTTGCTAAAACCGCTTCCCAGTAGGTGTGCTCAACCGCCTCCGTGGGTTTTTCCACCCTCGCACAGTTTCTTGCTATGTATAGGGCCATACTGCGCTCCTGTATCGAGTATTGTTCGTATGTGTGAGGAGGCTTAACCCATACCGTAGGGGGGGGGGGGGGGGGGGTGAGGTTTACCTCTGAAAGTCCTGTAAATCTAAAGCAAGTTTTGACAAAACTGGATTCGGTGTCTCCACTTTTTTGGGTTTCTTTAACTTGAAAACAAGAGAACAGAGAATTATTATTAAGAAGGCGGGAGGCCTATTAGAGTTTTTTGTTTCTTTTTACTGTTTTAACCCCGCTTTTTCTCTGATATTAATAGCCTTCCCCTGTATCGGGAGCCACATGTCCTATCTATATAATGAAGCAATTCCTCAAGAAAATAATTATCAAAACACACACAACACATGACAATATACCAAAAAAAAAAGGTCATGTTTACTAATAAAAACTCATAATGGTGCACTTATAGAAATTTACCCCATATTACCTGTCAACATCTCTGGAAGATATTAAGCTGCTCCAGGGTATTGTCGTGTTTAAACCATGCAGGAATGTTAAGTACCACGACGTGACTATACTTCATATGCAAAATATGTGCTTGTTAGTATACACGGTATATTTATGGAGTATATACAGTATATTCCAGCGTTTGATAGCGTTGTAGCCTGTATGATTATTTATATATAGTTTGTGATAGATATAAATATTTCAATATTTGTTAGTTTATTTTTACAGTACAGGCATACGCAAAACTCGCATCTCTGCTTATTAAGACCATAAGCACGTAAGAGAATGGGAGTCTGCAGAAAGCCGATTGGCCTAATCAAGGCAGATTCCTCACACACCCATCCCTAATTATAAGGCCTAATTATAGGCCCAACTCACTAACACCATGAGGACCGACCTCACCAAAACGGTCAGAGGTCAACATATATGGCTCAGACCCGGCAGATCCCCCTCACACCAAACTCATCTCGTCCATATGCCTATCTAATCTTATCTTAAAGCTCTCTATTGTTCTTGATCCCACTATAGCACTCTGTAGCCTATTCCACCAATCTACAACTCTGTTACCAAACCAATATTTGCCTATATCTTTTCTGAAACGAAAGTTATCTAATTTGAAACAATTTGTTAGTTATTTCGCTACCACTGAGCTTCAGTACATCTTTCATGTCCTCTTTATTAATCTCACTAACCCACTTGAACACTTCTATCATATCCCATCGGACTTTGTGTCTCTCTAACGAATGTAAGCCGAATTTCTTCAACATTTTTCTTATGGAAGATTTCTAATATTATGGGTAATTTTTGTCATTCTTCGTTGTACCCTCTCCGAGGAAACTACGTTCATTCTGTAATAGGGACACCAAAATTGGACAGCGTAATCCAATTATGTGGTCTTACTAACGCTAGATAAAGTTTTAAGATTACATCTGCCGTTTTATTATTCACACTTCTAGATATAAATCCGAGAACTCTATTTGTCTTATTTCGAGCACTAATGCATTGATTTCTAATTGTATTGACGACTAATTGTAGGCCGTGTTGTCCTAATAATAGTAGACTTTCAAAAAAACAAAAATAATAATAATAATATTTCTAGTGCATTATGGGACTAACAGGGGGTGGACAAGAATACTTGAACAAATGCTTCAACATATTAACCCCTTCATACTCATATGACGCAGAGGTTGCCAGATTAGCAATAAGAAATAGAGTTCTCTCACTCTTATAATTACCTCTCCAAAATTAGTTTTCTGCCCACATCTAACTCAAAGACAACTGCAGAGGTTGAAGTAACTAAACTAAACTAGGTTTCTAAATACCCCTGATGGTAACAAAGGCTTTAAAGTATCCCTAATCGGCTCAAAATCGCGTCATATGTCGGAGAGGGTTAAACATGACAATGAACAGTGGCTAGTACAAATCAGTAATTGAATCTTTGGGGCTGGACCAGTTTTCATATCATATAGCCAACTGTATATTTATCCAAATAGTACACCGGTAATCCATAGGTGTGTTCTTACTTATGGTAATTTGAGTCTAGGAGTTTAAAATGTATTGTGTTTAAGGGGTGTGATCTGCTTTGTTTCTCTCCTTTTCTCTCTTTCTCAAACTTGTATCTATTCAGCCCCATTCAGCCAACTGATTTAAGACGTTGATCCCCATCCAGTTGTCGATTTTTTCTTGGCGAGCGGTAGCGAGCCAGTATATTTAAACAAAAAATTGACTGCAGGCTAAATGTTTACATTTTTCGATAAAAAAATATCTCCAGCGAAGCCGGATTTCTTCATACAATGCTGGCTCGCTACCTGGATGGGGATAAAAGTCTTAAAACAGTAGGCTGGATGGGGCCGAATGGATAAAAGCCAGAGAAAAAGAGAAAAGGAACAAAGAGGAGGTCCCCCCCCCACACACACACACCCTTTAACATGCACCTTTATCTATGGAATTATTCCCCACAGGTCCCCACAGATGAAGGTTAGGTTGTGGGGCATTGTATAATTATGTTTCTTCCACCAACCAAATTCACCTCTAAGCTCCATTAATGAAATCAACAAATACATGTGGCACTCCAAGGACTCGAACCTAGGACACTCACATCGAAATTCCGCGCACTTATACATTACGCTATTAATTGCAATAGAATTTACATTGTGAGTTCTTAATGCCATTATTAAGGGGAGATCTCCACTTGAGGGATTTTTTCTTGACCCCTTTCTCCCTCATGTTTAGCCCCATTGCTTTTGATATTATAAAACGTTCGCCCCATTAGTTTAGCGATTTTAAGAACTTTCACCCCATATTAAGACCTTTCGTGCAATTCAGGTGTCGATTTTATCCTGGCGAGCGATAGCGAGCCTGTAATTTAAGAGGAACCGGCCTTCGGCCGGGAAATTTTTCTACCGAAAAATGTACAAATTTATCTTGAAAGGGACTCAAGGGGGTGTAATTTTAAGCTTGATGGAGGTCTAGGGAACAAACTAAATACCTCCCCTTAAGAAGCTCTCATTCTCTGATATCACTAATACGATAGTGGTGACAGTTGGTTCTGTTGAATCTCTCTCTAATGACATTTATTAACCCCTTCTGTACCGGTGACGTCTTTATCATTTGTCTAGCTGTAATTAGACGATTCTGTGCAGTTTAGGAAGGACCTGGGATAGTAAAAAAGATTAAGCGAGATGGTTGGAAGCCTGTTAATTGATGGAGGCCCTTTTTAAACTGAATATAATCGTCGAACAGTAGCCATAATATAATGAAAAGCACGTCACCGGTACAGAAGGGGTTATAAACGGTTGTTATTCAGTAAAGGATGCCAACACCTACACCACGATAAACTAACATTAGAAAACATTTGTGTAGTTATAGACTAACTTGCTGAAGAATCATCAAGGCCATCTAAGACTTTCTGAGGGTCATTAATAAGGAGCTTTATAGGTTAAGGGGACAGTGGCTGTTTGTTTGGTCTATTAATTAATTTAGTCATATATTGTTTTAGTTTCCTCCCTAGACCTCCATCAAACTTATAAAAACATCCCCTAGACCCCCCTTCAAGTTAGATTTGTACATTTTTCGGTAGAAAAATATCCCGGCCAAAGGCCGATTCCTCCTAAAATTACAGGCTCGCTATCGCTCGCCAGGAAAAATTGACACCTAAATGGCACGAAGGGTCCTGATATAGACAAAGAAATGGGGTGAAAGATCATAAGATCCCCAAAATAATGGAACCAACGTCCTAAAATCTCAGAACTAGTGGGGCTAAACATTAAGGAGAAGGGGGTCCAGAAAAACGGTCTGTCTCCCCTTAACACAGAAAAACTGACAAAGCCAATCGCATGTTCCCAAAGAATGTGGTTGCATGCATCTCAGCACTTTATAGTTTACTAATTCACATGGGCTGGCGTGTACATAGACGGAATTGGAAATGAAAGCTCGTGAAATACTGACACAAAAGGGAAGAACACACTGTAAGTCTTAACCAAATGATATATCTGATGTACAGCCGAATTCAGTACTTCTCCTGATATTTTTGCTTGTGTTGTTTAAGTATAATCTACACTCCCTTTTCTTAGGCGAATACCACCTCTTCATACGCAGACAACTCTACCTTACACTATTCAATTAGTTCGCAGAGCAAGCAATCCTTCAAAAGTAAACGTAATGAAGCCATAGAACATTTATCTTCTGATCTAACTACCATCTCCAATTGGGGCAGAGAAAACCTTAATACCTTTAATGCTTCCAAAACCCAATCTCTCCATCTATCTACCCGCCGTGGACTCCCAGCGGACTATCCCTTATTCTTCAACAATACAAAAATCAACCCTTCATCTTCTCTCAGTATCCTTGGTGTCTCTTATTATGGTAATACAGTTTACTACAAAAATCAACCCTTCATCTTCTCTCAGTATCCTCGGTGTCTCTTATTATGGTAATACAGTTTACTACAAAAATCAACCCTTCATCTTCTCTCAGTATCCTCGGTGTCTCTTATTATGGTAATACAGTTTACTACAAAAATCAACCCTTCATCTTCTCTCAGTATCCTCGGTGTCTCTTATTATGGTAATACAGTTTACTACAAAAATCAACCCTTCATCTTCTCTCAGTATCCTCGGTGTCTCTTATTATGGTAATACAGTGCTCTCTTCCATTATCTGCGTTATGGGTCAACAGAGCAAGAACCCTTCTCATGTTTACTCTGCCAGTATACCATGACCAGGTCTTTCATTACAGTCTGGCTATTATTAGACGGTTTTATAAAAAGCCTTGAAAGAGTCAGTGGGAGGTAAAGTGATGCTTTGTCCTTTCTTAAGCAGAGTAATTTCGTTTAATATACCATGTATTCACCAGCATAAAGTGAAAGAGCGCATTATATATATATATATATATATATATATATATATATATATATATATATATATATATATATATATATATTTATCTGAGAGAAAGAAATACCGGATAATAATATATTTTCTGTTGCATTTATTGCCACAAGATATTGCCATGAAGGGTTTATAACTACACTTTGTATTGACCATCAGACTAAGTTAGGATGCCTCGTTAATATAAGAGCCTCAATAATTTTCTCAATTTAAGTAGGATCATATTTAATAATATCGAGGGAGTGGTTACTACATTGAGGAGCCAACAATGAAATACAGCTGTACTTTAAATGCAAGAATGATTAACCCTTTGAGTACCAGCGACGCGTGTTATATTTAATTCTAGCTTTATTTAGACGATATTGTGCAACTTAGGAAGGATCTGTGGTAGTTAAAAGAGTTGGTTGAAATAGTTTGAAGCATCATAATTGCTAGAGGTCCTTCCAAAGCTGAATATAATCGTCTAATAATTGCCAGAATATGGTGAAAAGGACGTCCCTGGTACTGGATGGGTTCAACAATTCCCTTGATATGTGAGTGTGTAGGTGATGGTGGTGTTGGGGGTGAGGGTGGTGGTAGGGCACGTGAAGGGGAGATAGGCCAGTTTTCTGGACCACTTTCTCCCTCATGTTTAGCCCCATTAGTTTTCAGATGTTAAGATGTTTGCCCCATTAGTTAGTCGATTGTAAGACCTTTCGCCCCATTTTTTCGTCAATATTTAGACCTTTCATGCTATTTAGATGTCGATCTTTTCCCTGGCGAACGATAGTGAGCCTATAATGTTGAGAGAGCCGGCCTTCGGCCGGGACATTTTTCTACCGAAAAATGTACAAATTTATCTAGAAGGGGGATCTAATGGATGTTTTTTTTTTAATTTGATGGAGGTCTAGGGAGGAAACTAGAAAAATAATGAATACATGCACAAGCAAAGATCGCCCAACAAGTGAACCATAAAGTAGTGTATATATAATGAGTGGAAACAAATGGAAATATAAACTAACCCTCGCCCCTCAACCCTACCGCAGTAGCCTACACACACACACACACACACACATATACACACACACACATATACACACACACATATACACACACACACACACATATACACACACACACACATATACACACACACACACAAACATACACTTACACTTACACTTACACACACACACACAAACATACACTTACACTTACACTTACACACACACACACACACACACACACACACACAGAAATATACAGTACACACACATAAACTGACAGACATATACTTCGAATACAAACATACAAACATACAAACATACACACACAGACACGCCACATTTCAACCCTCACGACATATTGCAACACTCATGCTACGACCAAAAAAAATGCATAAGTTCTGAAAATAAGGTCAAATATCTTCGTCCGCTGCCGTGTCAGAAAGCAAACAAAGCGAAAAGAACAAAAAAGTTGTTCGTAGTCCATAAAAGTTAAGGGGGTCACCGGTTTTTTTTTTACCTTTCTCTCCTTTTCTCTCTTTCCCTGGCTTGTATCCATTCGGCCCCATTCAGCCAACTGTTTTAAGACGTTTATCGCCATCCAGGTGTTGATTTATGTCTGGCGAGCGATAGCGAGCCAGCATTGTATGGAGAAATTCGGCTTCGCCGGAGAAATTTTTCTATCGAAAAATGTAGAAATTTAGCTTGCTATCAAAACAAAAATATATATATATGCTGGCTCGCTACTGCTCGCCAGGAAAAGATTTACACCTGGATGGGGGTAAACGTCTTAAAACAGTAGGCTGAAATAGGGCCCAATGGATACAAGCCTAAGAGAGGGAGATACACAGAAAACAAGCGAGGTGGGCTCCCTTAATCCCTACACTACTGCTTATAACCTACTCCGGTACAACATGACCTTCTGTAAAGTAAATGAATTATAAGAAAGCCAGTAACATAAAGTAATATAGCTTTAGTTTAGTTTCCTACACCATTGCAAAATATTCAGCAATGTTGTTGGGAAAATATCTATCTATCTATCTATCTATCTATCTATCTATATACTCAGGCCCAATCCCCACTTTTTGTTTCCTGTGTGTGTTTTTTTTTTTTTTTTTTTTTTTTGGGGGGGGGGGGGGGGTTGCCGACTCAAGACAGAGCAAGAATAGGGACAACACAGAACACAACAGAAAACAATGAACACACAAACATAAAAATACAAATTATGGCTGACTAAAATTGACGATAAAAGCTCTGGTGTGATAACCCTTTTATACAGCTACTACTGGTTGGTCAACTTTATCCAATCGTGTGTCAAATATTCTCTACTGAGAGCCCCTCCTGTACCGGCGACGCCAGGAAAATATTGACACCTGGATGGGGATAAACGTCTTAAAACAGTAGGCTAAATGGCGCCGAATGGATACAAGCCAAAGAGAGAGGGAGAGAAAAAGGAAACAAAAAGCGAGGTGGGCTCCCTTAAAGAGGGTGTGGCGTGGTCCTGGTCTACGTGGGGGGGCGGGGGGAGGGGGGGGAGTGTCACGTGCGGGGCGCTAATGAAGCCACTAAACCTTGCGATTGTCAGCTAGGTAGTGGAAGAGGAGAGGGAAGGGGGGGGAAGGGGTGAATGACAGGTGGAATGGATGCTGCTCTCTCTCTCTCTCTCTCTCTCTCTCTCTCTCTCTCTCTCTCTCTCTCTCTCTCTCTCTCTCTCTTTGTATGTGTGTGTGTGTGTATGTCTTGATCGACCTTTTATCCAGACGGGAGAAAAGACTGATTGTCAGTGAGTGGAGGTGACGTGTGTGTGTGTGTGTGTGTGTGTGTGTGTGTGTATGGTAGTGAATTACTGTGCGTGTTTGTGTGCTATTAAATACATCTGGGCTGGTGGAAGGGTTGTAATCTTGCTTATTATAAAATTAGAACACTAGTCATTTGAATCTTATGTAACTTAAAACTAAATAAGTATTCACATTTTTCTTTCGAAAAATGTAAAACATTGTCTTCAAGAAGGGTGACGAAGGTGTTTTTATAAGGAGGAAACTAAGATAATATAAAGATGAACAAATAAGAATATAAACACGCCCATCCCTCCTTAACCCATTGAGTACCAGTGATATTATTTTAATTTTATTCTGGCAAGTATTAAAAGATTGTATTCAGCTTAGGAACGACGTCTACCCATTGCAAGGCCTCATAGTATCTCAATTAATCCTTTTAGTTAACATAATATCCTTCCTAACCATCAGAAAGGCGTCTAAATATAGTGGAAATCAAATGATTATAGACGTCGCTGGTACGGTCGCGCTAATAAGTCAAGTCCCAGCTGTCATTACGTTTGGGTTGCTCTGTGCTGTGTTAATGTCTGTCAGATGTTGAATAGGGTTGGTAAGTGTAGGAACATGTTTGTATATTTCACTCGATATGATGAAATGAAGCTTAGCTAGTGTTGATACCAATTATTGATCAAAACATACCTGGTGCCGAGATATCACTTATTAGCGCGACTGTACAGAAAGGGATAAGGAACACCCTGGCAGCTTAAAACCCTCTCCGACATATGACGTGATTTTGAGCCGATTAGGGATACTTTAAAGCTTTTGTTACCATCAGGGGTATTTATAGAAACCTTTAGTTTAGTTACTTCAACCTCTGCAGTTGTCTTTGAGTTAGCTGTGGGCAGAAAACTAATTTTGGAGAGGTAATTATAAGAGTGAGAGAACTCTATTTCTTACTGCTAATCTGGCAACCTCTACGTCATATGAGTCTGAAGGGGTTAAGAGTCAACAACATGACACAGTAGCCTGACCCTTATATACCACCCTATAGCACTAACAAGGGATCACAAGGATGACACTGCAACACGGAGAGTATCTGGTTGTGTAGCGACCACCCCACACTCTAGTGCTGGCTTTGTTGGTCTACTTTTGTTTATGTATTAACTTAATTATGAGTTTCCTCGCTAGACCTCCATCAAGCTTAAAAAGAAACACCCCCTAGACCCCCTTCAAGATAAATTTGTACATTTCTCGATAGAAAAATGTCCCGGCCGAAGGCCACTTCCTCTTAACATTTAAGGCTCGCTATCGCTCGCGAGGAAATCATCGACACCTAAATGGCACGAAAGGTCTTAATATTGACAAAGAAATGGGGCGAATCGTCTAAAAACGCCCAAATAATAGAAGAAACATTCTTAACATGGCAAAACTAATGGGACTAAACATGAGGGAGAAGGGGGTCCAAAAAGAGCGACTACCTCCCCCTTAACCGTAAACTTATCAATAAAAGGCCTTCTTACAGTACCTCTGTCGGAAACCTCCTTCAGTAGTACGGTTTCTTAACCCTCTCACGTTTTTGACGCAATTTTGAGCCTATTGGGGATACTTTAAAGCCTTTGTTACCATCAGGGGTATTTAGAAACCTTTAGATTAGTTACTTCAACCTCTGCAGTTGTCTTTGAGTTAGCTGTGGGCAGAAAACTAATTTTGGAGAGGTAATTATAAGAGTGAGAGAACTCTATTTATTATTGCTAATCTGGCAACCTCTGCGACATAAAAACGTGAAAGGGTTAACTGTGTTTCACCTTTAAGGGGGTAGTGCTTGGTTTTTGGCCTATGAATTTACTGTTTATATTAGTTTATTTTTGAGTTCCTTCCCTAGACCCCCAACAACAACAACAACAGCACACACACTCACTTCCACCTAAATACATTGACCCACTCTCCAGCTCACATACACATACACATAGAAACACACGCACACACACCCATGTACATTGACCCCCCCACACACACCTCCACCCACATGTATTGACACACACACTCACCAACACACACACACACACACATCTCCACCCACATACAAAGACTCTCTCTCTCTCTCTCTCTCTCTCTCTCTCTCTCTCTCTCTCTCTCTCTCTCTCTCTCTCTCTCTCTCTCTCTCTCTCTCACACACACACACACACACACATTGAACCACTCAGCACCTCGGACGCACATACACATGCACACACGCGCCCAAACACCTTCACCCACATACATTGACCCACCAACACACACACACACACACACACACACACACACACACACACACTCACACACACACACACACACAGAAGGCCCTACTCATGCACCTCACCCGTATAGCAACATGTGTATGGTTCTCTAAGGCGTTAGTTCTTATTGAGTGACTCAGCAGGTTAAGGTGTGAGTCAGCAAGTTAGGGGGAGGCAGTTGGTTTTTTGAGTCCTTCTCCTCCCTCATGTTTAGCCATATTAGTTATTGGATTTCAAGAAATTCGACCCATTAGTTTGTCGATTTTCAGACCTTTTGCCCCATGTTTTGCCAATATTAAGACCTTTCGTGCCATTTAGGTGTCAATTTTTGTCCTGGCGAGTAATAGAGAGCCTGTATTTGGCGAGGAATCGGCCTAAAGTAATGGTCCGGTTTGAATTTTGTTTGTGCCATTGAATTCAGCGGGTGAAAGTGTACTAGTGGTAGAAAATTAAGCAAAATCCATGGATAAATAACCCGTCTGTGGGTGATTTAGAAGTTTTCATAATCAAAATTCGGCCTAATGGGCCTACAAAATGGTCTAAATCCAAAACTTCATAAAGTATACTGGAACTGCAACGACGAGACGAATCTATATTATATACACCTTGAAAACACAATATCATCAATATTTAACAGAATGATCAGCTAGAATAAGGTCATAATACATTTATAAATACATAATACATCTATAAATACATAATACATCTATAAATACATAATACATCTATAAATACATAATACATCTATAAATACATAATACATCTATAATTACATAATACATCTATAAATTATATACACATAATACATCTATAAATTATATACACATAATACATCTATAAATTATATACACATAATACATCTATAATTACATAATACATCTATAAATACATAATACACATATAAATACATAATACATCTATAAATACATAATACATCTATAAATTATATACACATAATACATCTATAAATTATATACACATAATACATCTATAAATTATATACACATAATACATCTATAAATTATATACACATAATACATCTATAAATACATAATACATCTATAAATACATAATACATCTATAATTACATAATACATATATAAATACATAATACATATATAAATACATAATACATCTATAAATACACAAAAACCAAATTGATCATGCTTTTAATCCATCAGAAACCCACATCATTATCTAATATCGATGTGCACGGCTCCAACTTCCTTATAACCTGAAACTCGCAAGTGGGCAATTACTCGATTAATATACGATCGTCATTAACCCCTTCTCGACCGGCGACGTCTTTTGAGTCGTGTTCTCGCAATTTTGGACGATTTCCCGCAGCTTAAGAAGGATCTGTGGTAGTAAAATGGGTTAAGTAAGATATTTCAAAGTCGATCATTGCTGCAGGATCTTTTTTAATTACACTCGTTTCAGGGGAGGTATTTAGTTTGTTCCCTACGTGTTCATCAAGCTTAAAATTACACCCCCTAGACCCCTTTTCAAGATAAATTTGTACATTTTTCGGTAGAAAAATGTCCCGGCCGGAGGCCGGTTGCTCTTAAAATACAGGCTCGCTATCGCTCGCCAGGAAAATATCGACACCTAAATGGCACGAAAGGTCTTAAAATTGACAGAAATGGGGCAAAATGTCTTAAAATGTCCAAACTACTAGGGCGAACGTCTTAAAATCTCAAAAGCAATGGGGCTAAACATGAGGGAGCAAGGGGTCCAGAAAAAAATCCTCCAGGTGGAAATCTCCCCTTAATAAAAGCCAGAATAAATAATAGACAAGACATTGCCGGTACTGAAGGGGTTAACACCGGGGGTACACTCGTTAAGGTGGGTATGGGCCGGTTGTTGGGGTCCCTTTTCTCCCTCATGTTTAGCACCTTGGTTTTTTCAGATTATAAGACGTTCGGCCCAATAGTTTGGCGATTTTAACACCTTTCGCTTCATTTCGTTGTCAATTATATGACCTTTCGTGCCATTTAGGTGTCGATATTTTTCTGGCGAGCGACAGCGAGCCTGAAATTTTAACAGGAACTGGCCTTCGGCCAGGACATTTTTCTACCGAAAAATGTACAAATTGATCTTGCAGGGGGGGTCTAGGGGGTGTTTTTCTAAGCTTGATGGAGGTCTAGCGAGGAAACTAAGACAAACAGGAATAAATTAATTTATAGACCAAAAAACTTAAATACTAGTCAGTTAATCGACCTGTGTGTCTGAATGTGGTGTTTTATCTAAGAGTCACAAGTCAGCCTGTGCCAAGGCCTAGACAAAAGAAAGACTAATATTATAATATCCGTGTGCCACCACCTTTATAATGTTTAGGCAAAGGGGTGGTCTTTGTGTGTTAGGCAAAGGGGTGGTGTTTGTGTGTTAGGGAAAGGGGTGGTGTTTGTGTGTTAGGCAAAGGGGTGGTGTTTGGGTGTTAGGCAAAGGGGTGGTCTTTGTGTGTTAGGCAAAGGGGTGGTGTTTGTGTGTTAGGCAAAGGGGTGGTGTTTGTGTGTTAGGCAAAGGGGTGGTGTTTGGGTGTTAGGCAAAGGGGTGGTGTTTGTGTGTTAGGCAAAGGGGTGGTGTTTGTGTGTTAGGCAAAGGGGTGGTGTTTGTGTGTTAGGCAAAGGGGTGGTGTTTGTGTGTTAGGCAAAGGGGTGGTGTTTGTGTGTTAGGCAAAGGGGTGGTGTTTGTGTGTTAGGCAAAGGGGTGGTGTTTGTGTGTTAGGCAAAGCGGGGCTGTATGTGTGTTAGGGAAAGGGGAGGTGGGTGTGTGTTAGGCAAAGGGGTGGTGTTTGTGTGTTAGGCAAAGGCGTGATGTTTGTGTTAGGCAAAGGGGTGGTGTTTGTGTGTTAGGCAAAGGGGTGGTGTTTGTGTGTTAGGCAAAGGGGTGGTGTTTGTGTGTTAGGCAAAGGGGTGGTGTTTGTGTGTTAGGCAAAGGGGTGGTGTTTGTGTGTTAGGCAAAGGGGTGGTGTTTGTGTGTTAGGCAAAGGGGTGGTGTTTGTGTGTTAGGCAAAGGGGTGGTGTTTGTGTGTTAGGCAAAGGGGTGGTGTTTGTGTGTTAGGCAAAGGGGTGATGTTTGGGTGTTAGGGAGCCAACAGGGAGAGAAGGGGAAATGTGAGTGGTTGAGGTAGAGGGCCGTATTGTAAATGTGATTGGTTGAGGTAGAGGGCCGTATTGTAAATGTGATTGGCTGAGGTAGAGGGCCGTATTGTAAATGTGATTGGTTGAGGTAGAGGGCCGTATTGTAAATGTGATTGTTTGAGGTAGAGGGCCGTATTGTAAATGTGATTGGTTGAGGTAGAGGGCCGTATTGTAAATGTGATTGGTTGAGGTAGAGGGCCGTATTGTAAATGTGATTGGTTGAGGTAGAGGGCCGTATTGTAAATGTGATTGGTTGAGGTAGAGGGCCGTATTGTAAATGTGATTGGTTGAGGTAGAGGGCCGTATTGTAAATGTGATTGGTTGAGGTAGAGGGCCGTATTGTAAATGTGATTGGTTGAGGTAGAGGGCCGTATTGTAAATGTGATTGGTTGAGGTAGAGGGCCGTATTGTAAATGTGAGTGGTTGAGATAGAGGGCCGTATTGTAAATGTGAGTGGTTGAGGTAGAGGGCCGTATTGTAAATGTGATTGGTTAAGGTAGAGGGCCGTATTGTAAATGTGAGTGGTTGAGGTAGAGGGCCGTATTGTAAATGTGATTGGTTGAGGTAGAGGGCCGTATTGTAAATGTGATTGGTTGAGGTAGAGGGCCGTATTGTAAATGTGATTGGTTGAGGTAGAGGGCCGTATTGTAAATGTGATTGGTTGAGGTAGAGAGCCGTATTGTAAATGTGAGTGGTTGAGGTAGAGGGCCGTATTGTAAATGTGAGTGGTTGAGGTAGAGGGCCGTATTGTAAATGTGAGTGGTTGAGGTAGAGGGCCGTATTGTAAATGTGATTGGTTGAGGTAGAGGGCCGTATTGTAAATGTGATTGGTTGAGGTAGAGGGCCGTATTGTAAATGTGAGTGGTTGAGGTAGAGGGCCGTATTGTAAATGTGATTGGTTGAGGTAGAGGGCCGTATTGTAAATGTGATTGGTTGAGGTAGAGGGCCGTATTGTAAATGTGATTGGTTGAGGTAGAGGGCCGTATTGTAAATGTGAGTGGTTGAGGTAGAGGGCCGTATTGTAAATGTGATTGGTTGAGGTAGAGGGCCGTATTGTAAATGTGATTGGTTGAGGTAGAGGGCCGTATTGTAAATGTGATTGGTTGAGGTAGAGGGCCGTATTGTAAATGTGATTGGTTGAGGTAGAGGGCCGTATTGTAAATGTGATTGGTTGAGGTAGAGGGCCGTATTGTAAATGTGAGTGGTTGAGGTAGAGGGCCGTATTGTAAATGTGAGTGGTTGAGGTAGAGGGCCGTATTGTAAATGTGATTGGTTGAGGTAGAGGGCCGTATTGTAAATGTGATTGGTTGAGGTAGAGGGCCGTATTGTAAATGTGATTGGTTGAGGTAGAGGGCCGTATTGTAAATGTGATTGGTTGAGGTAGAGGGCCGTATTGTAAATGTGATTGGTTGAGGTAGAGGGCCGTATTGTAAATGTGATTGGTTGAGGTAGAGGGCCGTATTGTAAATGTGATTGGTTGAGGTAGAGGGCCGTATTGTAAATGTGATTGGTTGAGGTAGAGGGCCGTATTGTAAATGTGATTGGTTGAGGTAGAGGGCCGTATTGTAAACACTTACTACAAGGTGAAGGGTTATATTTTTATGTAACACCCCGTTCTTAAGGGGAGGTATTTACTTTGTTCCCTAGACCTCCATCAAGCTTAAAATTATACCCCCTTGAGTCCCTTTCAAGATAAATTTGTAAATTTTTCGGTAGAAAAATTCCCCGGCCGAAGGCCGGTTCCTCTTAAATTACAGGCTCGCTATCGCTCGCCAGGATAAAATCGACCCCTGAATGGCACGAAAGGTCTTAATATGGGGTGAAAGTTCATTAAATCGCTAAACTAATGGGGCGAACATTTTATAATATCAAAAGCAATGGGGCTAAACATGAGGGAGAAAGGGGTCAAGAAAAACATCCCTTAAGTGGAAATCTCCCCTTAACACTAATCACCAATTACAAACCCCAATGCACTTGAATAAACTAATGAAAGCATATGGTCCTCTCGGGATTCGAACTCGGGAGTGTGGAAGTAGTGAGAGGACTACATGAGGGTGTGTTAATGCCAACATTGATGTATGGGTGCAAAACTCTGGTGTGGCAAAATACCAAAAAGTCGCGATAAGAGCAGTTGTAAGGGATATGCTAAGAAATGCCTGTGGAGTACGACAAATGCCTGTGGAGTACGACAAATGCCTGTGGAGTACGACAAATAGATAGAGTAATAAGTGTGAAGACAAGGGAGGCATGTGAAGCTAGGAAATATGTTGGTAAAAAGGTAAAAGAAAATTATCTTGACTGAGAACAAAAGAATAGTAAAAAGGATATGCAGTATGTCAGTGAAGTGTAAGGAAGAAGAAGACATGGAAGGCCGAGAAGATAATGGTTGCTATCACCAATTAGTGAATATTCCATGTCGTAATGTAAAGAAACTGAAATCATGCACACGGTTCTCGATACTGTTACTTCATCGTCTTAATTTTTCAGGTTTTCGGTATTGCTGATTTATGGTATCTATCAATCAAAACCTTCTTTACTTTAACAGTGTCTTCCTAAATTGAACAAGATCGTCTAGAGGTGGCTATAATCAACAAACAATTTGGCTTTATCAGCTTGAAAATATTAAGGTCAAGTTACAGGAGCGCTTTTACCAGCAATTTCAATCGGTATCTTTGATTTGTCGACATTATTTAACACGGGTATTTCAAACGGGTATTGGAATCTCTATTGGCTGTAAGGGAGTTTCTGACGATTACATTATTTTTTAGTAAATGTTCGATGGTCAATGTTTTTCTGTTAATATCTCTGTGGTTTCTTGAACTGCCATCGAATGCTATACTGAATAGAATTGATTCTAGGTTTACCTCATATTCATTCTGAAAAGTGTTGATAAAAGTTGAGGGAAAAAGCGTTGTGATGTATTCGGCTTTAGATAATTACAGTTGGCGGAAATATTTATTGCTTGAATTCCGAAGTTTCCACACCAGAATTAACCCTTTCAGGTCCGAGGGTTGCCGTTTAATACTCAGAAATAGAATGTTCTTATCTCATAATTACCTCTCCAAAATTAGTTTTCTGCCCACAACACGCTCAAAGACAACTGCAGAGGTTGAAGTAATTAAACTAAAGGTTTCTAAACATCCCTGATCGTCACAAATATTTTAAAGTATCCCTGTAAGGACACAATCGTGTCCTGGTGCACGAAAGGGTTAACAAGAACTGGTGCCTGAAAAACGCTCCCGTAAAACTATGAAATGCGAGCTTAGGGGAAGTTCCCGTCATATACGTGTTTGAGGGGGTGACCTGTTTTTGTTCTGTCTTTTTCTACCTTTTTCTGGCTTGTATCCATTTGGCCCCATTCAGCCTACTGTTTTAAGACTTTTATCCCCATCCAGGTGTAATTTTTGTACTGGTGAGCGGTAGCGAGCCAGCATATTTGTTATTTTTGTTTGACAGCAGGCTAAATTTGTAAATTTTTCGATAGAAAAATTTCTCCGGCGAAGCCGGATTTCTTCATATAATGCTGGCTCGCTATCGATCGCCAGGAAGAAATCGACACCTAGATGGGGATAAACGTCTTAAAATAGTTGGCTGAATGGGGCCGAATGGATACAAGCCAGAGAAAGAGAGAAAAGGACAGAAATAACAAAAAGCAGGTCACCCCCCTTAATCTGTTTGTTCAGGCGGTTCACAGTGAGGCGGGAGGGGGAGGGTTAGGAGGAAGGGCTACAAGGAATAGTTAGTATCTCAAATAACCTTGCGGTCTAATCCAGGGAGATACTCATGGTAAGAAAACAAAGAGATTGTGAAGTACACTGGAGGGAGAGGAAGAAGTAAAGGCGGAGTCACACGAGCCCCTTTTCGAGCAATTTTTACGGGCAATTATAGTCTGGAAGCTTCACAAATTACACTTTATCAGAATTCAGCCGCCTAACATAATCTACCTTCAGTCTAGTTACCGATACCAGTGCGAAAATGTCCCGAAATAATACGAGAAAAGACTTGCTCATGGACAATTGACGGAAAAAGCGCTCGTGTGACAGCGGCTTAAGAACCTAACAAGGAAGAAGAATAGATGGAGGAGGAGGATGAAGAGGAAGTGAGGGGAAAAAGGGAGGCATAAGAAAAAGTTAAAACTAGATAGGAAAGTACGATATCGTCCCTGAATATCGCTGGTAGGGCCAGGTGAGTCCTTACTGTATTAGTGGAAGGTCCTTAACCCATTCAATACCAGGGACGTCCTTTTAACTTCATTCTGACGACTATTAGACAATTATATTCAGCTTAAAAATGGCCTCTAGCAATAATATGGCTTCAAAATATCTCAACCAACCCTTTTTAACCACCATACATCCTTCCTAAGCTGCACAATATCGTCAAAATATAGCTAGAATAAAATATAACACGTCACTGGTATTCAAAGGGTTAATTGACTGGAAGATCAGATTACACAGAACACACAGGCTATGGTATATATGAATTATAGTTATACAGGGGTTGATGAATAGCTAAAATACAATAATAATGCATTACAATATAGTTAAACTACAATAGGTGCAAAGGGCACATATTTCACGTTTAAGAAATTTACCCTCTCACGTTTGGAACCGTGATTTGCGAAATTTAACACTTACGCTGCGGGCATATTTCCGCCTATTTTTGCCATATTAGGGCCTATTCAGGCACTCCTGATTGATTAGACAAGTGTTTGAATGAAATTAAATGTATTCAGGCGAAAACAAGAACTTCAAAATGACGCCAGAACGAGCTTCGTAGCTCGTGGAGTTCACCCGCAGCGCTACAATAGACATTCGCTAAAATTAGCAATTCTCGCTAATGCCGCGCTATTTTTGCCTTTGGCAGCATTGTATATCAAGCGAGATAAATATATATATATATATATATATATATATATATTATATATATATATATATATATATATATATATATATATATATATATATATATATATATATATATGTATAATTATGTACTATATATATATATATATATATATATATATATATATCCCGACCAAAGTCCATTTAGTATATAATTTCAGTCTTACTGTCGAAAACGAAGGTCCACACTTCAGGGGCAACACTTCTTATAGTAGCCAAACTATTGAAGCGACAAGTCTATATCGGCAAACTAATGGTCAAGCATGTGTTGTTATGTCTATGTATGTTTATGGTGTGTGCGTATAATGCGTGGTTGTGTGTTTGTTTACCTGTATATAATGTGGGTATAAATGGTGTATGCTGTTAAGTTTCTATCGTGTATGTGTGTGTGTGCGTGTGTGTGAATGAGAGACTATAATTATTATAATGTGTCGGTGTGTATGGTGTGTGTTTGTGTGTTGTGTATATGTGTGGCGAGTGTCATTTCTGTTATTTACCCGGTAGAATAATATGTAAAACGTTTTAAGGGGGCCCACCTCGCTTGTTTTCTCTTTATCTCCCTCTTTCTTTGGCTTGTATCCATTCGGCCACATTCAGCCTACTGTTTTAAGATGCTTACCCCCATCCAGGTGTCGATATTTTCCTGGCGAGTGGTACCGAGCCAGCATATATATATTTTTGTTTTGACAGCAAGCTAAATTTGTAGATTTTTCGATAGAAAAATGTCTCCGGCGAAGCCGGATTTCTCCATATAATGCTGGCTGGCTATCGCTCGCCAGGAAGAGATCGACACCTGGATGGGAATAAACGTCTTAAAACAGTTGGCTGAATTGGGCCGAATGGATACAAGCCAGAGAAAGAGAGAAAAGGAGAGAAAGATAAAAAAAAAAGCAGGTGACCCCCCCTTAAACAGAGAAAGAGGAAGAGGGAGTGAACACACCCTGTGGTTCCTACGAAGACTAAGAAGAGTGTGAGCTATGCCCATTATAACCTATGAAAATAATACTGGCGCTTCTCACAGTGTGATGTTAATGTGAGGTGTTGTAACCACTGGACCACGCCCTGATAACCTTCCACACCTCATGCTATACGAAAATTATAATGTTCTCAGGTCGATTTCTGTCTGGGTACTGTATAATTTGAATATCTAGAGAGGCGTCAAATTTGTGATAAAACTGGCACATACCTATCAATCTTCGAACCTACATTCATACGCATTCATTCATTAGAGGGATCTGCCTTGTGTGGGCCAATCGGCTTTCTGCAGACTCCCATTTTCTTATGTTCTTATATATAATAATCAGGAGGCATACGCTAGGTTGCGCTTGGGAGCGGTGCTCATCTCTGACTCATTGCCATTTAGAACACGTGATGGGAGACTCAGGTGAGTTATCTAGCCTAGTACACAGACGTTACTACATATTATCCAGGTTACTGTAGTTTAATTCCTCGAATGTTTACTAACTCCAGGTTCCTATTTACTGCTAGGGAATTCGAGGAATAGAGTGTGCGGAGACTGCCCATTCATCCCATCAGCACGGGAATCCAGGACCTTTCGCTCGTGAATCGAATGCACTACTATATATATATCATACTGTACTGCATATATATACCTCTCTCTATATATATATATATATATATATATATATATATATATATATATATATATATATATCTGTGTATATAATTATATATGTATATATATATATATATATATATATGTATATATATGAGTGTACATATATGTATATATATATATATATATATATATATATATATATATATATATATATATATATATATACATTATATATATATATATATATATATACAGTGTATATACAGTATATATATATATATAGATACTGTATATATATATTTTTTTTTTATGTGAGTGAGGGAGACAAAAGGCAGAACTGCCTGTGCTCCACCAGATTGGAAAGAATGACAGGGCCAAAATAAAGGGACGTTCGAGCCAAAATGCCTGGACACACGGAGTTTGAAGCAATTTAAGTCATAAGAAGAGGGAAAAACTGATTCTTGGAGAGAGATCCAGAGCTCAGCTGTTGTTAGGATGGGTGATTGTCTGCTACCGGTGAGTGCAAATGATTTGTACCGGGTGTGTCTGCTTACTTACAGTGCCACACTATACTCTCGCTAGTAATACCTTGCAGTATTGGCAATATTGCATAGAGTTCCCGGACCACATTCAGAGGTCAAGGGAACCGTGCTAGCAAAGTGTTAAGGGGGGTCACCTGCTTTGTTTTATTTTTCTCTCCTTTTCTCTCTTTCTCTGGCTTGTATCCATTCGGTCCCATTCAGCCAACTGTTTTAAGACGTTTATCCCCATCCAGGTGTTAATTTTTTCCTGGCGAGTGATAGCGAGCCAGTATTGTATTGAGAAATCCGGCATCGCCAGAGAATTTTTTTCTATCGAAAAATGTACAAATTTAGCCTGCTGTCAAAACAAAACTATATACTATATATATGCATATCCTGGCTCGCTACCGCTCGCCAGGAAAATATTGACACTTGGATGTGGGTAAATGTCTTAAAACAGTAGGCTGAATGGGGCCGAATGGATACAAGCCAAAGAGAGAGGGAAAGAAAGAGAAAAAAAGCAAGGTGGGCCCCCTTAAGTCTAGAGCCAGATACAAGGAAATTACAACGTGTGAAACCTCTATAGTGAGATTATACGAACTTTATTACAGTTCTAAGCTGTAGGGATGTAAGTGTTATATCCCTAGATTTATATAGGTAAGGGTAATAGTTAATAATAGACTAATTATGTGTAAATATGTGTGTAGCGGTACTATATGGGCTGCTACATGGTTGAAGAGCAAGTGATAGTCGTGTGGAAGATTGTGACGGGTAGGTAGATGGAGAAATTGGGTTTTGAAAGTGAAATGCCGGGTTGTACGAAGGGAATTTAACCCTCCCGAAAATCTCCCCGGGTTTTGAGATGCCTGGCGCGAGATTCGAACCCTGGTTAGTGACTTCAGTAGATCCCCCAGGTCCGCGCGCTAACCCGCTGTACTACCACGGACGTACAATAGAATAGCAACCTTAGTTCTCCTTGTAAGAACCAGGTGATAGTCTCTTGGTGGGTTTCTTAGACTTCGCCACCAAACGACGAATTTATGATATTCCAGACGTCAACTCGGGTAGTTTTGTGGTTGCGGGATATTTACGAGGGCATTACAGACAGCAACAAGATTATCTCTACCCCAATAAGGTAAGAGTTGATAGATCAGAAAAAAACATGTCCCGAAGCCTCTATATGATTGACAGGAATTATGATTATATGATAACATAATCCTCTTACTGACAGTATTAGTTTTCCGTCTGGTTGGTGGAGAGCTTACATAGAGCTACATAGATACACAGACCTCAAGGTCCTTACTAGGCAGTCTGGCCTTACAAACTATATATGTATATATGCATATATATATATATATATATATATATATATATATATATATATATATACACCGGTACATACATATACACACATACACACACACACACACACACATACACATAAATACATACACACATACATACATATATATACAGTATATATATACATACTGTACAGTGCACACACATACACATACATAATTTTTTTTTTTTTTTTTTTTTTTTTTTCATATCACCCCAAAGGGTACCGACTACGGTATGAATAGAAAGGGTACCGACTACGGTATGAATAGAAAGGGTACCAACTACGGTATGAATAGAAAGGGTACCGACTACGGTATGAATAGAAAGGGTACCAACTACGGTATGAATAGAAAGGGTACCGACTACGGTATGAATAGAAAGGGTACCAACTACGGTATGAATAGAAAGGGTACCAACTACGGTATGAATAGAAAGGGTACCGACTACGGTATGAATAGAAAGGGTACCGACTACGGTATGAATAGAAAGGGTACCGACTACGGTATGAATAGAAAGGGTACCGACTACGGTATGAATAGAAAGGGTACCGACTACGGTATGAATAGAAAGGGTACCGACTACGGTATTAATAGAAAGGGTACCGACTACGGTATTAATAGAAAGGGTACCGACTACGGTATTAATAGAAAGGGTACCGACTACGGTATTAATAGAAAGGGTACCGACTACGGTATTAATAGAAAGGGTACCGACTACGGTATTAATAGAAAGGGTACCGACTACGGTATTAATAGAAAGGGTACCGACTACGGTATGAATAGAAAGGGTACCGACTACGGTATTAATAGAAAGGGTACCGACTACGGTATTAAAAGAAAGGGTACCGACTACGGTATTAATAAAAAGGGTACCGACTACGGTATTAATATTTGATTAAAGAGTTTCTGGCCCGGCAATCTGCTATTCAGGTTGAGAATATAGTATGGCTGTAGAAATGAAAATAATTATGGAGAAAGTCCTGAATAATTACAGGAGAGATAATTGGTATTATTGTCGTTAAGGTAGTACGGGATATTATCTCTCTATGGAAGCTGACGGTAATTGTTAAGGGAACTCACCTCGTTTTTGTTTTTTCTCTTTCTCTCCCTCTCTCTCTCTCTTTGGTTTTTATCCATTCGGCCCCATTCAGCCTACTGTTTTAAGACGTTGACCTCATAAGCTGCCAGACCAGTGTTGAGGATAAATCTTGAGGGAAAAAAACGTTCGTGTGATACCGGCTTAAGGGGAGACTGACCGTTTGTTTGGTCTATTAATTCATTTATTCATATATTTTTTTAGTTTCCTCCCTAGACCTCCATCAAGCTTAGAAAAACACCCCCTAGACCCCCCCCCCCTTCAAGATAAATTTGTAAATTTTTCGGTAGAAAAATTTCCCGGCCGAAGGCCGGGTCCTCTTTAAATTGCAGGCTCGCTATCGCTCGCCAGGAAATAATTGACACCTAAATGGCACGAAAGGTCTTAAAATTGACAACGAAATGGGGCGAAAGGTGTTGAAATCGCCAAACTAATGGGCCGAACGTCTTATAATCTCAAAACTAGTGGGGCTAAACATTCGGGAGAAGGGGGTCCAGAAAAACGGTCTGCCTCCCCTTAAGTACATACATAAATACATAAATTGTATTGATCAAGGTCAAAAGGTTCCTTGTGGTGCGGACATAGGCCTAGGTGGACTATAGGATTTAAGAGAAGGTAGGGGTGGGGTGAAAGGCGTTGTGAAAGCTATTATTTTAAGGTTGGTTTGAAAGCATTGGTGGTATTAGCTGTCATTTGGTACTACTTTATCTCTCTCTCTCTCTCTCTCTCTCTCTCTCTCTCTCTCTCTCTCTCTCTCTCTCTCTCTCTCTCTCTCTCTCTCTCTCTCTCTCTCTCTCTCTCTCTCTCTCTCTCTCTCTCTCTCTCTCTCTCTCTCTCTCTCTCTCTCTCTCTCTCTCTCTCTCTCTCTCTCTCTCTCAAGTTAGTAACCGGGCACACTACAGTAAGTACAGTCGAGGTTATAATTATTTGAACACTTCCTAATGATATAACAAGATCGTGAACAAGATCGTGAACATGACCACTGAAACCATGTAATCCATCCAACAATTTGTATTCAGTAGTTGTTTTCCTCCTGATAATGTACTTAACCCTTTCACGCATTTATGACGCAGAGGTTGCCAGATTAGCAATAAGAAATAGAGTTCTTTCACTCTTATAATTACCTCTCCAAAATTAGTTTTCTGCCCACAGCTAACTCAAAGACAACTGCAGAGGTTGAAGTAACCAAACTAAAGGTTTCTAAATACCCCTGATGGTAACAAAGCCTTTAAAGTATCCCCAATAGGCTCAAAATGGCGTCATATGCGTGAAAGGGTTAAATACCTCTCCATAGTTGTACAGTACTTAAACACCTGACGATAAAAGCAAGACTATGATCATTAATTCGTGAATCAAAGTAATATAGAGAATTTATAAAAAAATAGTTCTCCAACGCATCAAATTTGTGCCTTCACGGATTTTCCAGAAATTCATGTCCACGACTTCACATACGTTTATTAGGTGGCATCATCATCATCAGCGAAATACTTCATGTATAGTATCTTTCTGGCAATACATATTTAATATAATTCCTAAGATAGTTTAAGGGGAGGTTTTTAGTTTGGTCCGTAGATATCCTTCAAGCTTAAGATTACACCCCCTTGAGCCCCTTTCAAGATAAATTTGTACATTTTTCGGTAGAAAAATTTCCCGGCTGAAAGCCGGTTCCTCTTAAATTACAGGCTCGCTATCGCTCGCCAGGATAAAATCGACACCTAAATGGCACGAAAGGTCTTAAAATTGACAGAAATGGGTTGAAAGTTCTTAAAATCGGCAAAATAATGGGGCGAACGTCTTAACATTAGGAAAACAATGGGGCTAAACATGAGGGAGAAAGGAGTCAAGAAAAAAATCCCTCAAGTGGATATCTCCCCTTATTAAGAGTCAATACAAATCAACATGGTTTGTTTTGAGCACTTGCACTATAATTATAAAGACTTACATCTATCGACATCTATCTATCTATCTATCTATCTATCGACAATTCCCAATAGTTCAAGTAGAAGAATTTATAAATGGCTGTGTAGTATATTATAATGTAATACTAAAAATATAATACATGGTTCCTGAACTAGCTGTGTGGTAAGGCGGCCTAAAACCCGAAAATATGTACATGGTTATTATCTCACTCACACCCACGGCCGTCGTCAATAAAAGGAGGTATCGCACGAGACCTTGTATGGTCAACTTTTAATCTGAAGCTTCATACTGGCAACATTTTGAAACTATTTTGCGCTTGCATTAAGGGGAGGTATTTAGTTTGTTCCCTAGACCTCCATCAAGCTTAAGATTACACCCCCTTGAGTCCCTTTCAAGATAAATGTTTACATTTTTCGGTAGAAAAATTTCCCGGCCGAAGGCCGGTTCCTCTTAAATTACAGGCTCGCTATCGCTCGCGAGGATAAAATCGACACCTGAATTGCACGAAAGGTCTTAATATGGGGTGAAAGTTCTTAAAATCGCTAAACTAACAAACTAATGGGACAAACGTTTTATAATATCAAAAGCAATGGGACTAAACATAAGGGAGAAAGGGGTCAAGAAAAAATCCCTCAAGTGGAGATCTCCCCTTAACGATTAAACAGACGGTAGATTAAGGGGAGACGGTCGTTTTTCTGGTCCCCTTTCTCCCTCTTGTTTAGTCCCATTAGTTTTGAGACTTAGACGTTCGACCCATTTCTTTGGCGATTTTAAGACCTTTCGTCCCATTTCGTTATAAAAGACCTATCGTGCCATTTAGTTGTCCATTGTTTCCTGGCGAGCGATAGCGAGCCTGTAATTGTAGGCCAGGAAATTTTGTCTATCGAAAAATGTACACATTTATCTTGAGGGGGGGTGTCTAGGGGATGTTTTTCTAAGTTTGAGGGATGTCTAGCGAAGAAACTAAGAATTTATGAATGAATGAATGTATAGGCCAAAAAAGCAGTCAAGCTAATTTTAATTGGGATTCCACATTAAGGCACACGCCGCACCATAAAACAAAGTGTATCTCAGAAGCTGCTAGACCAGAATTGCGGAAAAAGGTTGAAGTATAAAACGCTCTTGTGATCAACTTGTTAAGGGGAGACTGTTTTTTTTTTTTTTTTTTTTTTTTTTTTGTGGTCTATTAATTTATTTATTCCTATATCTTAGTTTTCTTGCTAGACCTCCATCAAGCTTAAAACACCCCCTAGATCACCTTTCAAGATAAATTTGTACATTATTCGGTAGAAAAATTTCGCGGCCGAAGGCCGCTTCCTCTTAAAATTTCAGGCTCGCTTTCGCTCGCCAGGAAAAAATCGACACCTAAATGGCACGAAAGGCCCTAAAATTTACAATGAAATGGGGTGTTAATGTATTAAAATCGCCAAACTAATGGGCCGAACGTCATGCAATCTGAAAACCAATGGGGCTAAACACGAGGAAGAAGGGGGGACCAGAAAAACGGCTTGTCTCCCCTTGTAATTCAATAGCTCACCCCAACTGAGACGCTAATAACTGGCTGGGAGATGACTTCTGCTGCAACGAGTTATAAGGAAGAGTAAATTATAGTATCTCAAACACAAAACTTGCGATACATTCCTGGGAGACAGTGTGGATGAAGACATGATAATATTATGCATGGTGCAGTACAGTCCCTACAATGTGAGTGGATACTAGCTTTCTACCCTCTACTTTTAAGGGGAGTCACCAGCTTTTTTTTATCTTTCTCTCCTTTCCTCTCTTTCCCTGGTTTGTATCCATTCGGCCCCATGCAGCCAACTGTTTGAAGACGTTTATCCCCATCCAGGTGTCGATATCTTCCTGGCGAGCGATAGCGAGCCAGAATTGTATGGAGTAATCCGGCTTCGCCGGAGATATTTTTCTATCGAAATATTTACAAATTTAGCTTGCTCTCAAAACAAATATACAGTATATATTTGCTGGCTCGCTACCGCTCACCAGGAAAACATTGACACCTGGATGGGGGTAAACGTCTTAAAACAGTAGGCTGAATGGGGCCGAATGGATACAACCCTAAGAGAGAGGGAGAGCAAGAGAACAAAAGCGAGGTGGGCTCCCTTAATACCAAATGGGAGTACTCGCATATAAAAATATATGCTAATTTTAATTGGGATTCCACATTTAATGGGGTGCAGTAGGTCGCCTAAACATGGTAACAGAGGACATTATAGTACGTTTGCGGAAGATATAAACATTATAGTACGTTTGCGGAAGATATAAACATTATAGTACGTTTGCGGAAGATATAAATATTATAGTACGTTTGCGGAAGATATAAACATTATAGTAAGTTTGCGGAAGATATAAACATTATAGTACGTTTGCGGAAGATATAAACATTATAGTACGTTTGCGGAAGATATAAACATTATAGTACGTTTGCGGAAGATATAAACATTATAGTACGTTTGCGGAAGATATAAACATTATAGTAAGTTTGCGGAAGATATAAACATTATAGTACGTTTGCGGAATATATAAACATTATAGTACGTTTGCGGAATATATAAACATTATAGTACGTTTGCGGAAGATATAAACATTATAGTACGTTTGCGGAAGATATAAACATTATAGTACGTTTGCGGAAGATATAAACATTATAGTACGTTTGCGGAAGATATAAACATTATAGTACGTTTGCGGAAGATATAAACATTATAGTACGTTTGCGGAAGATATAAACATTATAGTACGTTTGCGGAAGATATAAACATTATAGTACGTTTGCGGAAGATATAAACATTATAGTACGTTTGCGGAAGATATAAACATTATAGTACGTTTGCGGAAGCTATAAACATGATTGCATATCTTGATGGTCACACATATACACGAACTCACATAAGAACATACTGAATACGAACATAAAAACACCACACACACATACACATACACACACACATACTGGACATACACACACAAAAGCACGATACAAACTAAGCACATAACGACACACACATACACACACATCAAAGGTTATACACACACACACACACACACACACACACAGGTAACCACAAAGCATAACAACACACGCACACTCATAACTCTCCTCCTCCACCTACCCCCCCACCCCCTACACACACAGGTAACCACAAAGCATAACAACACACGCACACTCATAATTCTCCTCCTCCACCTACCCCCCACCCCCACCCCCTACCCCCTACACACACAGGTAACCACAAAGCATAACAACACAAGCACACTCATAACTCTCCTCCTCCTACCCCCTCCCCCTCCCTCCCCTACACACACACACACACACACACACACAGGTAACCGCAAAGCATAACAACACACGCACACTCATAACTCTCCTCCTCCACCTCCCCCCCCCCCCTACACACACACACACACACACACAGGTAACCGCAAAGCATAACAACACACGCACACTCATAACTCTCCTCCTCCACCTACCCCCCCCCCCCCTACACACACACACACACACACACACCGTACTCAGCCAGTATAGCATAAACAACTCACCCCACATAACACGTGGTTGTATGTTTGTGTTAGGCCGCTGTCACACGAACGATTTATCCGTCAATTCTCCATGAGCAAGTATGTTCTCGTTATATTTCGGGACAATTTTGCACTGGTATCGGTAACTAGACTGAAGGTAGATTATGTTAGGCGGCTGAATTATGATAAAGTGTAATATTTGAAGCTCCCAGAACAGAATTGCCCCGTAAAAATTGCTCGAAAAACGGCTCGTGTGACTTCGGCTTTATTCTCGCCAGTTTGTAATGGTATAGTCACCCATAAAATTTTGCATGTCTTTCACTCTTCTATCGCTATTTAAAAAATCAATGTTCTTCAGAGCTCTCTCAATGCATATAATACCCCTTCCCTTGCGGCGAGTGCGAGGCACCCGCCATTTAACATAGTCCCACTATAACCCACTATAACACGTCGCTGGTACTCAAAGGGTTAAGACGTTTTAAGCCTGTGGAAGAATTGTTGCCAATTCCTTAGAACAGTGTTTACAAGTCATGGTACCAGCCACTGCCTGATACTGGCAGTTAAAAAGACCGTATATTGCTGACGGTTTGCAGCCGTCGCTGGGACTGGGGAGTGATTTATCTACTGACGGCTGGCAGCAGTCAGTGGGATTGCACGGATTAAACTTCGTGTGTCCAGACATTTTGAGTCTAACGTGCATTGATTTTGACTGTCACTCATTCAACTTAGGGGAATACACTTTTTACAGGTACCTTTGCCTTTTGTATCCTTCATTCATATACTGTAGACAAGTATATGTCAGTAGAAAATGTTTCAGACGAAGCCTAGTGTCTCGTAAATTGCAGGTTCGCTTTTGCTTTCCTAGATAATATCAACACCTGATTGGAGTGTCGATTATATACAATTTAGGAAGGATCTGTGGGAATTATATGAGAAAAGACTATCTCAGTTAACCCTCTGTATTCCATATAGCGGTAACTCCCATTAACTTGGTATGTAGTTCTTGTACTCTTTTTTTTTCCTTCTTGTTTATCTCTTTCATACTTTCACTTTCGTATTACGATAAAATAATATTAATAATATTAATGATAATCTATCTATCTATTGCCGGACGCCGCAACCCCTGAAGGGGATAATAATAATTATAATAATAATAATAATAATAATAGTGATAATAAAAATAAAAATAATAATAATAATAATAATAATAATAATAATAATAATAATAAGTGATAATAAAAATATAACAAAAATAAATAAGAAAATTGAGAAAAAGAAATCCCTATAAATCGATCTCTCGGCACTGGCTGAGTTACACCCGCGTGTTAATTAACTCATAATGACTTGAAGTTAAGGGGAGACGGTCGTTTTTCTGGTCCCCTTTCTCCCTCGTGTTTAGTCCCATTATTGTTTTTAGATTTTTAGACGTTCGGTCCATTTGTTTGGCGATTTTAAGATCTTTCGTCCCATTTTGTTATAAATTTTAAGACCTATCGTGCCATTTAGGTGTCGAATTTTTCCTGGCGAGCGATAGCGAGCCTGTAATTATAAGAGGAATCAGCCTTCGGCCGGGACATTTTTCTACCGAAAAATTTACAAATTTATGTTGACGAGGGGTCTAGGGGGATGTTTTTCCAAGTTTGAGGGATGTCTAGCGAGGAAACTAAGAATTAATAAATGAATGAATTTATAGGCCAATAAAGCAGTCCGTGTCTCCTTAATGTTGACAAGCCCCATACTTATATTAGCACACCAGGATACAAATTACTGGAGATACTGAAGGCAACTGTCCCACACCAGGCACATCTACTCCATCATTGGCCTGCCTGCCTGTGGGGGAGATCATCACTCCACTGATTTTTTTTTCTGAGGCCGAATATATTAATGTGCTGTACGTGAGCCTCCGGGTGGTCGGGGGAGTGCTGGAGCGACCTTGGTGACCCTGGTCTCTGGGTCTTCTCCTGGGTGACCTGGATGTGTGTGAGTTGGTGCTTTTTATCTGTGTTTATTCGTTGTTTTATGTTGTTTTTGTGTTTTCCCTGTTCTTGCTCTGTCTTGAGTCGGCTACCCCCAAAATGGGGATTGGGCCTGAGCATATAGATAGATAGATAGATAGATAGATAGATAGATAGATAGATAGACGTGAGCAAGCTATCTTTGAAGTGTGATCAATGAAATTTACGAATAATTGGCGAGCCTTATCATTATAAAGACGACTATAAATATATAAAGGGCCTTGGTTTAATCAAAATGCACATAAAATATACATAAAGTACCTAACTATCATTTATATAAATTATAAGCAAGTGCATAGCTAACTAAGCTTATCGTTAAGGTATGTGTAGTGCTGTTGTAAGTTGCAAAGCAAGACGGATAATTAATACAATAAAATACAATAGAATACAATATAATAAAATAAAATACAATAGAATACAATCAAATACAATCAAATACTAGAATACAATAAAATACAATAGAATACAATCAAATACAATAGAATACAAACAAATACAATAGAATACAATAGAATACAATATAATACAATAGTACAATACAATTTACGAAGCCATGAGAGAATCATAAGATCCTGTCTTGATAGCCTAGTGTATCTTTTAAGGGTTAACATCTCCCAACTTATGGAGTGAAACAGGTAGTGTCCAAAAAGACCTCTGCCTCTCTTTAAGGGTAGATTTCCACTTGAGGGATTTTTTTCTTGACTCCTTTCTCCCTCATGTTTAGCCCCATTGCTTTTCGAATATTAAGACGTTCGCCCCATTATTTTGACGATTTTAAGAACTTTCGACACATTTCTGTCAATTTTAAGACCTTTCGTGCCATTTAGGTGTCGATTTTATCCTGGCGAGCGATAGCGAGCCTGTAATTTAAGAGGAACCGGCTTTCAGCCGGGAAATTTTTCTACCGAAAAATTTACACATTTATCTTGAAAAAGGCTCAAGGGGGTGTAATCTTAAGCTTGATGAATATCTAGAGACCAAACTAAAAACATCTCCTTAACCAGATAGAATCCAAGTGACTATGGCTCCCCTGCTTCTAAGACGGTGGTATATAGCTAGGATATATATATATTCTCCTGGGTGACCTAGATGTGTGTGTGAATTTTGTGTTTTGTCTGTGTTTGTTCGCTGTTTTGTGTTTTCCTGTTCTTGCTCTGTCTTGAATCGGCCACCCCCAAGAAAAAAAAATAAAAAATAAAAAAAAATAAAAAAAAAGGAAAAAAAAATCGGAAAAGTGGGGATTGGGCCTGAGCATAATAGAATAGGATTTAGAATATATTTCATAAATCAACAGCACTTCAGTTACCAGAGAGATACTAATAAAACTGTCTCGCACATAACGCTTACAGCCAGATGTGTATTAGTATATATATGTACGGTATTAGTATTATTGTTATTATTATGGTTTTAGTTTCGTCCCTACAGTAGACCTCCATCAAGAAAAAACAAAAAATTAAATAAAATAAAAACACGGACACTCCCTCATAGCCTATGCGTTCGTCACCTCTCGTGTAACAAATATGCGATTTTTCACTGGATAATTGCTCTTTCAACCTATTTTCTGATTCTCCAATGTTCACACGTTTACTATACACGTAAAATATGCGCCTTTGATGCAGTAATATTATATGTGATGGTAAATATTTCAAATGTTGCCCGAATTGAACTTTATAGGTCTCGCACTGGCGGATATATATAAAAACATGTATGTGTCACTTTATAAGTTAATTGACGAATAGTAAATTGAAGTATAGTAAAGCAGGTAATTTAAGGGGACCCACCTCGCATTTTTTTCTCTTTATCTCCCTCTCTCTTTGGCTTGTATTCATTCGGCTTCATCCAGCCTACTGTTTTAAGACGTTTACCCCCATCCAGGTGTCAATATTTTCCTGGCGATCGGTAGCGAGCCAGTATTTTTTTTTACAGCAAGCTAAATTTGTACATTTTTCGATAGAAAAATGTCTCCGGCGTAGTTGGATTTCTCCATACAATGCTGGCTCGCTATCGCTCGCCAGGAAGAAATCGACACCTGGACGGGGATAAACGTCTTAAAACAGTAGGCTGAATGGTGCCGAATGGATACAAGCCAGAAAAAAAAAGAAAAAAGGAGAGAAAGAGAAAAAAAAAAAAAAAATGACCCCCCTTATTAAGGCAAATACAGTAAATGTGGCTATGAACGACAACCAAAATTAATAACTAGAATAAACGCTAAAATATTGGCAGTGTGACGCCTCCTTCACAATGACCGCGCTATATCCGCTTAGTATGACTCGGAAATATGCAAATCAATCACCAGCTCAATCAGTCACCGTATAATTTATGTGGCGATGAATGACAGCCAAAATTGATACCATCTATCTATATACTCAGGCTCAATCCCCATTTTTCCTCGTTTGTTTTTCTTCGGGGGGGGGGGGGGGGGGTGGGGGGGGGGGGGGGGGGGGGGGGGGGTTTTGGCCGACTCAACACAGATGAAGAATATGGACAACACAAAACAACAGAAAACACTGAACACACAAAACAATGAACACACAAAACAATGAACACACAAAACAATGAACACACAAAACAATGAACACACAAAACAATGAACACACAAAACAATGAACACACAAAACAATGAACAGACAAAACAATGAACACACAAAACAATGAACAGATAAAACAATGAACACACAAAACAATGAACACACAAAACAATGAACACACAAAACAATGAACACACAAAACAATGAACACACAAAACAATGAACACACAAAACAATGAACACACAAAACAATGAACACACAAAACAATGAACAGACAAAACAATGAACACACAAAACAATGAAGACAAAACAATGAACACACAAAACAATGAACACACAAAACAATGAACACACAAAACAATGAACACACATCTAGCGTATAGTAGTAAATCAGGTAATTTAAGGGGAGATTTCCACTTGAGGGACTTTTTACTTGACCCCTTTCTCCCTCATGTCTAGCCCCATTGCTTTTGAGATTTTAAGACGTTTGCCCCATTAGTTTGGTAATTTTTAAGAATATCCGCCCCATTCTGTCAATTTTAAGACCTTTCGTGCCATTTAGGTGTCGATTTTATCCTGGCGAGCGATAGCGAGCCTGTAATTTAAGAGGAACCGGCCTCCGGCCGGGACATTTTTCTACCGAAAAATGTACAAATTGATCTTGAAAGGGGGTCAAGGGGGTGTAATTTCAAGTTGGATGGAAGTCTAGGAAACACACTAAAAACCTTCCCTTAAGGGAAATACAGCGAACATTATGGTTATGATGAATGCCAACCACAATTAATAACTAGCATAACGCTATAATACACTCCCTTCACAATGACCTCGCTACATCCGCCTCGTGCGACTCGGAAATATGCAGATCAATCCCCATCAAGGGGGGGGTATATGATGCGCTTGGTTTTTGGTCTATATATTTATGTATTTTTTTTTATTTTTGAGTTTCCTCGCTAGACCTCTATTAAGCTTAGAAAAACACCCCCTAGACCCCCGGTTCCTTCTAAAATTAGAGGCTCGCTATCGCTCGCCATGAAAAAAACCGACACCTAAATGGCACGAAAGGTATTAATATCGATAACAAAATGAGGCGAAAGGTCTCAAAATCACCCAACTAACGGAACGAACGTCTTAAAACCTCAAAGCTAATATGCTAAACATGAGGGAGGAGGGGGTCCCGGAAAAACGAGTACTACCCCCTTAACCCCTTCAGACTCATATGACGCAGAGGTTGCCAGATTAGCAATAAGAAATAGAGTTCTCTCACTCTTATAATTACCTCTCCATAATTAGTTTTCTGCCCACAGCTAACTCAAAGACAACTGCAGAGGTTGAAGTAACTAAACTAAAGGTTTCTAAATACCCCTGATGGTAACAAAGGCTTTAAAGTATCCCTAATCGGCTCAAAATCGCGTCATATGTCGGAGAGGGTTAAAGAGAGAGATCATGCCAGCAACTGTCCCACACCAGACACGTCTACTCCATCATTCCCTTCTGTACCGGTGACGTCTTTATACTCAATCTTGCTTCAATTTGACGAGTTTATTAACCCCTTGAAGCTCTGACGCGTTTTGACAGTTTATTTTGGTTGTCATTAAACGATTTTATGCAGCTTAATAAGGATCTGTGGGTATTATAAGGGTAAAGACTATCTCAATCAACCCTCTGACTTCCATACACCCTTCCTAATCTGAATAAAACCGTGTAATTAACCTTCTAACTTCCATACACCCTTCCTAATCTGAATAAAACCGTGTAATTAACCTTCTAACTTCCATATACCCTTCCTAATCTGAATAAAACCGTGTAATCAACCCTCTAACTTCCATATACCCTTCCTAATCTGAATAAAACCGTGTAATTAACCCTCTAACTTCCATATACCCTTCCTAATCTGAATAAAACCGTGTAATCAACCCTCTAACTTCCATATACCCTTCCTAATCTGAATAAAACCGTCTAATTAACCCTCTAACTTCCATATACCCTTCCTAATCTGAATAAAACCGTGTAATTAACCCTCTAACTTCCATATACCCTTCCTAATCTGAATAAAACCGTCTAATTAACCCTCTAACTTCCATATACCCTTCCTAATCTGAATAAAACCGTGTAATTAACCCTCTAACTTCCATATACCCTTCCTAATCTGAATAAAACCGTGTAATTAACCCTCTAACTTCCATATACCCTTCCTAATCTGAATAAAACCGTGTAATTAACCCTCTAACTTCCATATGCCCTTCCTAATCTGAATAAAACCGTGTAATCAACCCTCTAACTTCCATATACCCTTCCTAATCTGAATAAAACCGTCTAATTAACCCTCTAACTTCCATATACCCTTCCTAATCTGAATAAAACCGTGTAATTAACCCTCTAACTTCCATATATATACCCTTCCTAATCTGAATAAAACCGTTTAATCATCACCAGAACACAGAAACAGAAATGCGTTTTGGATCTTGCAAGGATTAACCCCTTCACTACCGAGGATGTTTGTGGTTCTATTTCAACTATTAATTATGTATAGGAGTTTACGCAGATTAATTAGGATGGATCTGTGGTAGCCAAAACGGGATAGGCGAGATAGTTGGAAGCCTGTTAGTTGGTCGAGGTCCTTTTGAAACTGAATGACATCAGTCTAAAAGTAAAAAGACGTCACCGTTATAGAAGGGGTTAATGGTGTTGAAGGGGACTGTTGAAGGGGACTGTTGAAGGGGACTGTTGAAGGGGACTGTTGAAGGGGACTGTTGAAGGGGTTAATGGTGTTGAAGAGGACTGTTGAAGGTCATCATACACTTCCTAGTATTTACCCCTTCTGTACCGGCGACGTCTTTTCAACTTTAAGGGGAGGTTTTTAGTTAGTTCGCTAGACTTCCATCAAGCTTAATTGTACAGCCCCAAGACCCCCTTTCAAGATAAATTTGTACATTTTTCGGTAGAAGAATGTCCCGGCCGAAGGCCGGTTCCTCTTAAATTACAGGATCGTTATCGCTCGCCAGGAATAAATCGACACCTAAATGGCACGAAAAGTCTTAAAATTGACAGAAATGGGGCGAAAGTTCTTAAAATCGCCAAACTAATGGGGCGAACGTCTTAAAATCTCAAAAACAATGGGGCTAAACATGAGGGAGAAAGGGGTCCAGAAAAAAAATCCTCCAGGTGGAAATCTCCCCTTAACCTTTCTTGTGGCTACTATTGGACTATTCTATTCGGTTCAATATAGGGTCTCCAGATTATTAACAGTCTTCGAACCATCTCACTCGACTCTTGTTTTTTTTTTTTTTACTACCCCATAGATCCTTCTTAAGGGGAGATCTCCACTTGAGGGATTTTTTTCCTAGACTCCTTTCTCCCTCATGTTTAGCCCCATTGCTTTTGATATTATGAAACGTTTGCCCCATTAGTTTAGGGATTTTAAGAACTTTCACCCCATATTAAGACCTTTCGTGCAATTCAGGTGTCGATTTTATCCTGGCGAGCGATAGCGAGCCTGTAACTTAAGAGGAACCGGCCTTCGGCCGGGACATTTTTCTACCGAAAAATGTACAAATTTATCTTGAAAGGGACTCAAGGGGGTGTAATTTTAAGCTTGGTGGAGGTCTAGGGAACAAACTAAATAACTCCCCTTAAACTCAACAAAATCGTCTAAATAGACCTGGAATAATATTAAGAAAGTAGTCGCCGGTACAGAAGGGGTTAATGTGTTATAAAATATGATTAGTAATAAAGAACTCTAATATAATGAACGGGATAGCCACCGAACGATAATTTAACGTAAGACTATGTGCTACTGACGCTAAACGAAAACAATGCATCCTAGCATAACATAATTAACAATGCATCCTAGCATAACATAATTAACATGCATGGGTCCAACTCAGACCCTTATCGGTGAAAAATATTATACCCATAAGATTAAACCTGAGGTGAACACATGTATTTAAATGATATTATGCTAGGATTCATGGTTTTCGTTTAGCGTCAGTAGCATAGTCTTCCGTTAAATTATCGTTCGGTGGATATCCCGTTCATTATATTAGAGTTCGTTTATATTTAATAATATATATTTTTTTTTTTTTGGGGGGTGGGAGGGAGGCACCTGTTAGACAGTTCTGCCTCTTATCTCCTTCATATACATACGACAATACATAAACAAATATATATATATATATATATATATAAAGAGAGAGAGAGAGAGAGAGAGAGAGAGAGAGAGAGAGAGAGAGAGAGAGAGACAGAGAAGGATATTCTAAGCGTATTTTCTGCCTAAGCCCTGAGACAGCGTACACGCCAGACATGATGGAGGATCATAAACATAGGAGGCCCCATATAAGATAGGAGGCCCCATATAACATAGGAGGCCCCATATAACAAAGGAGGCCCCATATAACATAGGAGGCCCCATATAAGATAGGAGGCCCCATATAACATAGGAGGCCCCATATAACATAGGAGGCCCCATATAACATAGGAGGCCCCATATAAGATACGAGGCCCCATATAACATAGGAGGCCCCATATAAGATACGAGGCCCCATATAAGATAGGAGGCCCCATATAACATAGGAGGCCCCATATAACATAGGAGGCCCCATATAAGATACGAGGCCCCATATAAGATAGGAGGCCCCATATAACATAGGAGGCCCCATATAAGATACGAGGCCCCATATAAGATAGGAGGCCCCATATAACATAGGAGGCCCCATATAACATAGGAGGCCCCATATAACATAGGAGGCCCCATATAACATAGGAGGCCCAATATAACATAGGAGGCCCCATATAACATAGGAGGCCCCATATAAGGGCTTGGTGACCTTCACAACAGTACCTTAAACATGAGGGAGAAGGGGGTCCAGAAAAAGCGAGTACTGCACCGGCTTTTTTTTATCTTTCTCTCCTTTTCTCGCTTTCCCTGGCTTGTATCTATTCGGCCCCATTCAGCCAACTGTTTTAAGACGTTTATCCCCATTCAGGTGTCGATTTATTCCTGGCGAGCGATAGCGAGCCAGCATTGTATGGAGAAATTCGGCTTCACCGGAGACATTTTTCTATCGAAAAATGTACAAATTTAGCTTGCTGTCAAAACAAAAGTATATATATGCTGGCTCGCTACCTCTCACCAGGGAAATATTGACACCTAGATGGGGGTAAACGGCTTAAAACAGTAGGCTGAATGGGGCCGAATAGATACAAGCCAAAGAGAGAGGGAGAGAAAGAGCCAAAAAGCGAGGTGGGCTCCCTTAACAATAGTCAACACTAAACACAACATCCACACCAACAAATATATATATACATTATATAGTAACAAACGAATTAACTATCCACCAAAATCATGACCTAAATTATTCTATTGTATTCTATATACTCAGGCCCAATCCCCACTTTTCCTTTTTTCATTATTTTTTTTTTTTTTTTTTTTTTTTTTTTTTTGGGGGGGGGGGAGGCCGACTCAAGACAGAGCTAGAATAGGGACAACAGAAAACAATGAGCACACACAATAAAACAATAAAAATACAAATTCACACACATCTAGGTCATTCAGGAGAAGTCTCAGAGACCAGGGTCACCAAGGTCCCTCCAGCACTTCCCCGGCCCCCGACCACCCGGAGAGGTTCCGATCTCGGCAGGCTCCCAGGCCAGGCGCCTGATGGACTATTCATTACTAAGGAACTCTTTACCCAAGGCCTTAACTTTCTCTTCATAATTGCTGAGGGGCACAGGGCCCTGGGTGGGTCTTTGGTTTCCCGGGCGTTTCTGCACCCTCCTCAGCTCCCCGCCATGGAGTGGCTTCGGTCACCCAGGCTTTATTGTGGTCGGCAGGGAGGGTTCTGTGGGGGTGCTCGGTTATGGCCTAGGCCTTGCTCGGGGCCTTGGGGCTGTTCGGCCAGGCAGCTTGGGGAACAACAACAACAACAACTTGCGCCCGACCCCTTCCCCCCAAATGACCACGTGTTCACTTATCTATTCACAAGCCTTCTCTATTCGTTCCTGTTTATTATTATTATGAAATTAAATATGCATGTATTCTTTATACAACAATTATTATTATTGAAAGTGGTAAATTAGTGTATTAATTTAGCTGTGGTAGTTTGATCATTGCCTCAGTTGCATGCAGGCTTGTGCACCATTATTATGATTTCACTTGAACACCCTACTGCAGTACAAGCCATAAGCGCAAACATACGTCAGTCTTATGACGTTTTCCTTTCATAATATATCTAGCCTGACTTAAGGAGAGACTGACCGTTTGTTTGATCTATTAATTCATTTATAAATATATTTTTTTAGATTCCTTCCTAGTCCTCCTTCAAGCTTAGAAAAACACCCCCTAGACACCCCTTCAAGATAAATTTGTAAATTTTTCGGTAAAAAAAAATCCCGGCCGAAGGCCGGTTCCTCTTAAAATTGCAGGCTCGCTATCGTTCTCCAGGAAATAATTGACACCTAAATGGCACGAAAGGTCTTAAAATTGACAAGGAAATGGGGAAAAAGGTGTTAACATCGCCAAACTAATGGGCCGAACGTCTTATAATCTCAAAAATAGTGGGGCTAACCATTCGGGAGAAGGGGGTCCAGAAAAACGGTCTGCCTCCCCTTAACCTTCTGAAGTAACTTACGGCCGGTGTCACACGAGTAGTTTTACCGGAGAACTGCCTCTCAGTCTGGAATCAGCTAAAACTTATCAAACTATTTTGAGGTCGTTTTACTATGCGTTTGTGTATTAAATGTAATTATTAAAGACTTGCAAGCACCGCAATGTTACATCTCTCTCTCCATCTCACTCCTTGTTTTGCTATTACAATAAACAATGTTCTTCAGATCATTATCACTACATGCCTTCCCCTTTGCAGAAAGTACAGTAGATGAAACCCCATTTTGATCACTAGCTAACACAACTGTATTTGTGTTACTCAACCATAGACTACAGTAGATCTGGACTTGACACGAAAATGGAACTTTGCAGTAAGGGACCCAAAATCGGAGAATGAACCCCCAAGTTCGAACCTCGAAAAAGCGAAAATATCAAATTTGTAAGAGGAACCAGCCTTCGGCCGGGAAATTTTCTACCGAAAACTGTACAAATTTATCTTGAGGGGGAGTCTAGGGGATGTTTTTCTAAGTTTGAGGGATGTCTAGCGAGGACACTTAAGAATTTATGAATGAATGAATTTATAGGCCAAAAAAGCAGTCAGTGCCCCCTAAAAGGGGTCTTAGAGCCAAGTACAACTTCCACGGTCTATATACTGTAAACTAGGCTTCTTGGGTATACTGTAGTCTATTCGCTGTAAGTAGGCGATAAATCATGACCTCTAATCCTCTGTAACTCAAGAAGGGCTAGAGCAAATTGGTTTTAAATTTCCACATCTATTCCTTGACTGACTCTTCCCAAATGGTAGAAATATTAACTAAATTATTCTAGTCGTTTTTTTACTTACAGAGGTTAGAGGTGATGATTTCTCGCCTACTTACAGCGGATAGACTACAATAACCCAACCCAAGACAACACATGTATGCAATATTATAATTGTATATAGTATAATGATTTGTAGTAACTCTATAGTTGTTTTATATATAACGACGCCTGTGATAGCAGCTGTCCAGCAGTTAGTGCTATGTGTAAGTACATTTGAAGTTAATAAACCTTTGTTATATAAGTACTGTGTATATATACTGGTTTTCCTCTGAATGCATGGTGGTAAATTGTGGAATAAAGTTTTTATTTTTTATTTTCCTACAGTGGCCATATATTACAATAAATGCGTGTATATTTGTAGGCAAATATGACAGATTAGTATCGAAGTTGCGAAAATACTAGGTAGCGAGACCACTCCTAAGTGGAGAAACCTCTACCCGCAAACTTGTATTGGGTGCGAACAATGACAGGTGGCGAACCGACAGGTAGTGCAACGTCTGATTACCTTCAAGTCAGGTTGGTTACCACTCGACCATCAAAAGCCACCATCGCACATTCAGGATTTTGGTCCTGACAGAGCAGGTCGGCACTGTGTGTTTTGTGTGTCCTTGGGTGTCATGGGATGCCTTGGCGAGCACCTGAGGTGTTTGGATGGCGGGTAATTTGATTCGATAGTGTTGAATAATTCGAAAATTGGTCGCCGTCCATTAATTTGCGTGTTCGCCGGAGCTCAGTCAAGCGTGGTTGGACGTAACCTAATGGCGCTGACGCTACGTCAGGTGGCGCAACTATCTACGTCTGTCATGGCGTAGCGGGGAGGGAGGATAGGATAAGGTGTCAGGACCGAAGCCCTGAATTTGTGATGGGGCCTTAATTAAGTCTGCCGCTATACCATGAATACCGCTCTATGCAGGCCACACGAACATGTACACACATACACACACGCGCGCACACACGCACACACACACACACACAGTCCATCCTTAAGGGTAGGCAGTTGTTTTATCGCGTCCTCCTCCTCCCTCATGTTTAGCCCTATTAGTTATGAGATTACAAGACATTCACCCCATTAGTTTGGCGATTTTCAGACCTTTTGCCGCATTTCTTTGCCAATATTAAGACCTTTCGTGCCATCTAGGTGTCGATTTTTTTTCCTGGTCAGCGATAGCAAGCCTGTATTTGAAGACAACCGAATTTGTTTGGCAAGAATCTCGAAAAGATCTAACGGTAAAATGACCCTAATGCATAATGCTGCAACAGTTGGCGGTAAAAGAAAAAAAAAAGAGAAGAAACAAAATAATTATGCATTGTGCCGAGGAGAGCAACGTACGTGATCCAAGGCGTTACATAAGAGGTGTAATCCCAGACAAGTAACAACTAACTGGAGGTTTCTATAGGGTCGTCGTCACAAAGGGGGTATACGGCATGTGCAAGGTTACGTCGTTAATTAACTACTTGCGAGTTTCGTTCTATAAGGAAGTTGGAGCTGTAAACATCGATATTTAGCAGACTAACCAACTATAATACAGTTTTAGTGAAAATATAAATGCATAAAAACAAATTCAACATACTATCTATCCATCAGAAACCTACATAATTAATATATTTGTTATTATTATCGATGTTTACAGGCTGAACTTTCTTAGAGCCTGAATCTTGCAAGTGGTGAATTGACCACTTGCGATGTTTAGGCTATAAGGAAGTTGGAGTTGTAAACATCGATATTAGAGATATATGTAATAATAATGTGGGTTTCTGATGGATAAAAAGTAAGATCAATTTGGTTTTATGTATTTATATATGACTGTATTTATATATGACTGTATTTATATATGACTGTATTTATATATGTATTAGGACTGTATTTATATATGACTGTATTTATATATGACTGTATTTATATATGACTGTATTTATATATGACTGTATTTATATATGTATTAGGACTGTATTTATATATGACTGTATTTATATATGACTGTATTTATATATGACTGTATTTATATATGACTGTATTTATATATGACTGTATTTATATATGTATTAGGACTGTATTTCAGCTGATAATTCTGCTAAATATTGATGGCTACAGCTCCAACTTCCTTGTAGATCAAAACTCGCAAGTGGTCAATTACAAGTGCCGACATTATTCCTTTAGTATGTTTGAAGTGGTATTGACAATTAGGTTGAATGTAGTTTATTATAAGAAACAATAACATTATTAATATACAGCTCATTACAGAAGATCCCACATCAGAGGTGTGAATATATGTGCCATTCCGGCTTTGAGGAGGGTCACCGGCTTTTTTTTTTTATCTTTCTCTCATTTTCTCTCTTTCCCTGGCTTGTGTCCATTCGGCCCCATTCAGCCAACTGTTTTAAGACGTTGATCCCCATCCAGGTGTCGATTTCTTCCTGGCGAGCCATAGCGAGCCAGCATTTTGTGGAAAAGTCCGGCTTCGCCGAAGACATTTTTCTATCGAAAAATTTACAAATTTAGCTTGCTGTCAAAATGTACAAATTTAGCTTGCTGTCAAAACAAACATATAATGTATATATATGTTGGCTCGCTACCGCTCGCCAGGATAATATTGACACCTGGATGGGGGTAAACGTTGTAAAACAGTAGGCTGAATGGAGCCGAATGGATACAAGCCAAAGAGAGAGGGAGAGAAAGAGAAAGAAGCGAGGTGGGCTCCCTTAACACTATATCTCTGCTCTTATAGCAGGTGCATAAAGTATATAGCATAAAGTATATAGCATAAAGTATATAGCATAAAGTATATAGCATAAAGTATATAGCATAAAGTATATAGCATAAAGTATATAGCATAAAGTATATAGCATAAAGTATATAGCATAAAGTATATAGCATAAAGTATATATCATACAGTATATAGCATAAAGTATATAGCATATTGATGGTTTGGTCCACTGCAATTGACCACTTGCGAGTTTCGTTCTATAAGGAAGTTATTTAAGGGGAGGTTTTTAGTGTCTTTCCTAGACTTCTATCAAGCTTGAAATTACACCCCCTTGATCCCCTTTCAACATAAATGTGTACATTTTTCGGTAGAAAAATGTCCCGGCCGAAGGCCGATTCCTCTTAAATTGCAGGCTCGCTATCGCTCGCCAGGAAAAAATCGACACCTAAATGGGACGAAAGGTCTTAAAAGTGACATAAATTGGGTGAAAGTTCTTAAAATTGCCAAACTAATGGGGCGAACGTCTTAAAATCTCAAAAGCAATGGGGCTAAACATGAGGGAGAAGGGGGTAAAGAAAACAATCCCTTAAGTGGATATCTCCCCTTAACATAATTTAACATAATTTACAGCTAAAATACGGTCGTAATACATTTATAGATACATACAACCCAATCCACCATACCATTTATCCATAAAAAACGTACATAATTATTGCATTTCTGTTTAATATCGACGTTCACGGCTCCAACTTCCTTATAGCCTGAAACTCGCAAGTGGTCAATGCAGAATAAACTTATGATAGCCTCGTGTATGAGTTAAGCCGAAAATATATTTAGTTGAATGTCGCTATTCGTCTCTAAAACCAATATCACACAAGTGTTTTGCCCCAACATTTTTTTTTCCACAACACTGTTTTAACCATTTCTGAAACTTATGTTTATGAAGATACTGGAACCTATCATTATCCTTCAGATTAGTTTCCGATACCAGTGTCAACAATGTAAAGTGTTTTCCTAAATACAGTATATTGGCCACAGAAAACTGATGATAAAATCCCTGGTATCTCTTAAGGGAGCTTACCTCGCTATTTTCTCCCTCTCTCTCTTCCTCTCTTTCTCTGGTTTGTTTCCATTCAGCTCCATTAAGCCTACTGTTTTAAGACATTTACCCCCATCCAGGTGTCAATATTTTCCTGGCGAGCGGCAGCCAGCCAGCATATATATATATTTATTTTGACAGCAAGCTAAATTTGTACATTTTTCGATAGAAAAATTTCTCCGGCGAAGCCGGATTTCTCCATACAATGCTGGCTTGCTATCGCTCGCCAGGAAGAAATTGACATCTCGATGAGAATAATCGTCTTAAAACAGTTGGCTGAATGGGGCCGAATGGATACAAGCCAGAGAAAGAGAGAAAAGAAGAGAAAGATGAAAAAAAAACGGTGACCCCCCTTCAGTAGTAGCAGGCAGTATAACAGATGCATCACACCTATTTAGTATGCTATACCTCCCTTGTCTGTCGAGATGAACGATGTGATACATAACGTACGTAATAATATGTGATTATTATAATGTGTAAGACAAGCTCTAAATATGACCAATATGTAGTAGTGATAATAGTACGCAGGTGCACTCGACCAAAAAACAATCTGTACACTAACGCTCTAAACATTCTGGAAGTGGGTCGAAATCTTATGATAATACCTCACAGTCATATGTTTCACCCGATTCATTCCGTTCACACTAGATTATTTACAGCTCACCAGTGTAAACATTGTTGTTTGTTCGAGTGTACATAATTAATAAAATACGATACTAGAGAACCTGGAAGTTATGAAGGGGGTGTCCATAATGTCTGGGATGTGTGGGTGTTGATCATGGGGTGTCCATAATGTCTGGGATGTGTGGGTGTTGATCATGGGGTGTCCATAATGTCTGGGATGTGTGGGTGTTGATCATGGGGTGTCCATAATGTCTGGGATGTGTGGGTGTTGATCATGGGGTGTCCATAATGTCTGGGATGTGTGGGTGTTGATCATGGGGTGACCATAATGTCTGGGATGTGTGGGTGTTGATCATGGGGTGTCCATAATGTCTGGGATGTGTGGGTGTTGATCATGGCACATGTTTACAGTAAATACAAGACTAACATACTAAATATGTGAGATAAAAGACGTCCAGGTGTTGAAACGGGTTGTGGGGTCTGTGATAAAGTACGGTACAAAGTAGATGGCGTTATCACAATGGACGAGTCTCATTAATTTATACATAATAGTAGTCAAGTAATTGGATGCCGTTGAGAAAAATATGAAGCGTGGATCGCACATATTTATAGATGCCATGCAGATTGTCGTCTTAAAACAGTTTGCTGGATGGGGCCGATTGGATACAACCCAGAGAGAGAGAGAGAGAGAGAGAAACAAGAACGAGGTGGGTCCCATTAACTTGTTTTTAAAAAGACCTCCGTCTACGTATTGTGAAAAACCTGTTATCCTCCGGCAAATTGTGGGGTTGAGTGAGTGAAGGGGGGGACAGTGAATGAAGGAGGATGCATGTTTTTCATAATACGTGTTGCTAGCCCCAAACGCGCGAGCAACTGTGGCTTTCAACCATCCGACACATCCCCTTTTATTTATGTGCATCACACATGTTAAATACAAATAAAGTTTATGTTTTGTTTTACCCTACTGTGGAAAGACTACGGATACACCACTCCTGCCCGGGCCTCACACAGTGGCATGACCCAGTATTAACTTGTATGTTGCGTTGACCCTAGTGCTGTCCGTCCTTCGACCCTGAATATCAGGGAATCATATTAAGGGGAGATAGGCCGTTTTTCTGGTCCCACTTCTTCCTCACGTTTAGCCCAATTCGTTTTCAGATTATAAGACGTTCGACACATTAGTTCGGCGATTTTAAGACATTTTGCCTCATTTCTTTGACAATATTATGACTTTTCGTGTCATTTACGTGGCGATTTTTTTCCAGGCGAGCGATAGCGAGCCTGTAACATAAGAGAAATCGGCCGTCGGCCAGGACATTTTTCTATCTAAAATGTACAAAGTGATCTTGAAGGAGGGTCTTGGGCTGGTGTTTTTTAAGCTTGATGGAGTTCTAGGGAGGAAACTAAAGAAAATAATATTAACATATATGTAAATGAGCAAATAGATACGCCCACCCCCCCTTATCAGCAGGGGGGCCGGCACCGGGTTTTATTATCTTTCTCTCCTTTGCAGATGCAGAATATCTCTCAAATTACCGCACCAAACAAGTAAGTGCTTCTAGACAATTTACTTCATTTTCTCTCTGGTTTCAACCTTAGGGGGATGGGGGGGGTCACCGTTTTTTTTTTTTTTTTTTATCTTTATCTCCTTTTCTCTCTTTCCCTGGCTTGTATCCATTCGGCCCCATTCAGCCAACTGTTTTAAGACGTTTATCCCCATCCAGGTATCGATTTCTTCTTGGCGCGCGATAGCGAGCCAGCATTGTATGGAGAAATCCGGCTTCGCCAGAGACATTTTTCTATCGAAAAATGTACAAATTTAGCTTGCTGTCAAAACAAAAATATATATATGCTGGCTCGCTACCGCTCGCCAGGAAAATATTGACACCTGGATGGGAGTAAACGTCTTAAAACAGTAGGCTGAATGGGGTCGAACGGATACAAGCCAAAGAGAAAGGGAGAGAACGAGAAAATAAGAGAAGTGGGCTCCCTTATCAGCATGGGGGCTCTGGCACTCAGAGGGGGTCATAATTGCTATTCTATTCTTCTTGTCTCCATATCATTCTGGATGCCGTTATGTTATTACCTAGCATGACGAGACACATTTGGGGGCTAGAGGAGAAATGGGGCTATAAACAAAAAAATCTATTCCTTGTAAAAGTAGGCGAGAAATCATGACTTCTAACCTCTGTAACTCAAACACAATTAAAGTAATCGAGCTAATAGTTCTACCATTTGGGAAGAGTCAGCCAAGGAATAGATGTGGAAATTTACAGCCAATTTGCTCTAGCCCTTTTTGAGTTACAGAAGATTAGACGTCATGATTTCTCGCCTACTTACAGCGAATAGACTATATCGTGAATCCCATACCAACCTTAGAGATCCTTCCTAAGTTAAATAGAATAAGCCACAATCCATTATACAGCGTTAAGGGAGCCCAACTCGCCTTTGTTCTCTTTCTCTCTCTCTCTCTTTGGCTTGCATCCATTCGGCCCCATTCAGCCTACTGTTTTAAGACGTTTACCCTCATCCAGGTGTCAATATTTTCCTAGAGAGCGGTAGCGAGCCAGCATATATATAATGTATAACTATATATTATTTTTGTTGACAGCAAGCTAAATTTGTAAATTTTTCGATAGAAAATGTCTCCGGCGAAGCCGGATTTCTCCATACAATGCTGGAAGATATCGACACCTGGATGGGGATAAATGTCTTATTGCAGTAGGCTGAATGGGGCCGAATGGATACAAGCCAGGGAAAGAGAGAAAAGGAGAGAACAAAAAACGGTGACCCTCTTAATGTAAATTGTAAAAGGTTTAAGTGCCTAAAACTTCATAACTTTCTCATACTAAGACTCCTCAATGACACGGACAACCCACCAAACCACTCCCACACACACGCGCGCGCCCAAACTGACTTTTATCTTGCTAAACAGACGTCTGACCACCCACACACTTAAGGAGAGACTGGCCGTTTGTTTGGTCTATTAATTAATTTATTCAGATATTTGTTGAGTTTCCTCCCTAGACCTCCATCAAGCTTAGAAAAACACCCCCTAGACCCCCCTTCAAGATAAATTTGTACATTTTTCGGTAGAAAAATTTCCCGGCCGAAGGCCGGTTCCTCTTAAAATTGCAGGCTCGCTATCGCTCGCCAGGAAAAAATCGACACCTAAATGGCACGAAAGGTCTTAAAATTGACAACGAAATGGGGCGAAAGGGGTTAAAATCGCCAAACTAATGGGCCGAACGTCTTACAATCTCAAAACTAGTGTTCAGTGTGTTCAGAAATGATATAAGGTATGTATTATAGATTCAGTACACTTTTGTATTATAGATTCAGTACACTTTTGTATTATAGATTCAGTACACTTTTGTATTATAGATTCAGTACACTTTTGTATTTATTTTGTATCGTTGATGAATAATCTTATAAACTCCAACTGTCAATAAACTACCTAAATCAAGAAATATTTTGGTCCTATGTAGTCCTTGCATCGCCTGTTAGGACCTCTAGCCTTTGACTCTGAATATAAAGGCTTTGTTTACACATATTAACGATGGTTAGAGTGTTTAAAAATCTGTGTGTAATAAAACAGGTTCGAATCCCGGTGGATCCCATATATACTTTCATTAATTTAATTGGACGTGTTAGGTGTTGTGGTGAAATTAATAAAATATAGAATAATGTATTTCCAAAGATATAACGAGATTTGAAATGTGAGTATCCTAGATTCGAGTCCTTCGAGTGCCGGCATGTATCTGTTGATTTCATTAATTGAGTTTAGAAGTAAAGTTGGTTGGTGGAAAAAAATGTAATAATTATGGAGATCGAAAAATGTACAAATTTAGTAAATGAAATAAGCAAAAATCGTTGAGTGTTTGAAAACGCTTAGAATAAATCTTTCGTACAGGATGTAACATATGAAAGCATCTACATTAAATAATCGATCCTTGGCGAGTCCAATCTGTTTCAACTTTGTTTTTCCTTCCAGCCCCCCCCCCCCCAAAAAAAAAAAAAAAAAAACACACACAAAAACAAAAACAACACACACACACACAAATTAAAAGTGGGGATTGGGCCTGAGTAAATACATATATGATAGATAGATATATACAGTACATGAACAGAATCAAACCAAATAATGCACATATGAGTGCTATTGTATGCATGAGAATAGACAGAGAAGACGCAGTTTTGACATAAGTAATATTGCCATCACACAACCTCTGAAATTAATAGATCATATGAAAAAATAGTATGGAGATTACAGGTAGTCCAGCTTCGACACTATTGACCGCGACTACTGTATATTAAAGACCATAACATTGGTGAATAATAATAATAATAATAATAATAATAATAATAATAATAATAATAATAAATGATAATATAAATAATAATACAAATAATAATTAAAATAACAACAATAATAATAAAAACCTTGCTACCCGGCCAACCCAAAAAACATACAGTCGCGCTAATAAGTCATGTCCCAGCTGTCATTACGTATAGCTTGCTCTGTGCTGTATTAATGTCTGTCAGATGTTGAATAGGGTGGGTGAGTGTAGGAAAATTATTGTATATTTCACTCGATATCAAGAAATGAAGATTAGATATTGCTGATGCCAATTATGGATCGAAACATACTTGGTGTATGACATCACTTCTTACCGCGACTGCACCTGGCCCCCCAAATGCCCACTACCACCCCCACCCCCACATACTACGCTACCCTGACCACAGGGTAGAGACCACAGGATACAGAGTAAGGGAATGCGGTTTGAGAGAAGGTTGGTAGTGGTGGTAGTTGTACAGTAGTGATGGTAGCGGCGGTGGTGGTGGTGGTATAGTCTATTCGCTGTAAAGGCTTATCCCTCAATATCTTGTAAGGAAAGACTGATCCACTACTAGGTTCAAGACTAGTAAAGATAGGTACAATACTAGCCCGTCTGTTCTAAAGACTGACTCTGTCAAGTGTTCTGTTAAAACTGCTAGATACGATAATAGCAACTCAGGTCTAAAGACTGAATCGTTATTGTTGTTGGCGTTGTGTACGATACCAACACAAGGTAACTGAGAAGCCCGACGCTCACCTTCCAGGTCACAGACTGGAGTTGGGGAAACAGTGACTCTCATCTACTCCTTTACTTGCTTGCGGTTCAAACAGTGACTCTCCTCTACTCCTTTACTTGCTTGCGGTTCAAACAGTGACTCTCCTCTACTCCTTTACTTGCTTGCGGTTCAAACAGTGACTCTCCTTTACTTGCTTGCGGTTCAAACAGTGACTCTCCTCTACTCCTTTACTTGCTTGCGGTTCAAACAGTGACTCTCCTCTACTCCTTTACATGCTTGCGGTTCAAACAGTGACTCTCCTCTACTCCTTTACTTGCTTGCGGTTCAAACAGTGACTCTCCTCTACTCCTTTACTTGCTTGCGGATCAAACAGTGATTCTCCTCTACTCCTTTACTTGCTTGCGGTTCAATACCTTGCAAAGCTAGTGGTACGAGACCTAGCACCAGAGAAGGCGAGAGGAAAAAATTTGCAACTTGTCCAGCCCAGAAGTCCAGGCCTGACCGAACACCTACGAAAGACGAAAGCCATAGTAGAAGTCCATCACGCCTAGAAAACGAAAAATCACCAAGTCCCCCTCCGACGCCGGGAGAGTCGCTAAGTATATATATTAGTAGTGAGTCTAACTTTTAGAGTCTCTTCTTGCCATACCGTGTTATAACCCTTCAAGAAGACAAAACACACACTAGCCATGTTCTTTTCTTATTAAAATATCCTACACTTACGCTCGGACATTCCCGTAAGAACGTAATATATTATTGTGAATATAATTTAGCCATAGCAAGACGATTGGAGAAAACATGTTTGTTCAAATTAATAAGGCAGACTAACGATACTAAACACAATTATTATAATTTGTTTTTTCTGTGTGAGTGAGGGAAACAAAAAACAGAACTGCCTGTAGCGAGTGCCTCTCCCAGAATTGAAAGAGTGACAGGACCAAAATCGAGGGACGTTCGAGCCAAAATGCCTGGACACACAATAATTCACCATCTCAATCTGTAGGCTATACGTCCAACCTACAGTATGTACCTCAAAGTGTTCATAATACAAGTTTGATTCAATCTAAGAACTCCTGCCAAGATATAATACCATATTTGTATTCGCACATATTAGTATAATTTTATATTGTGTGTGTGTGTGTGTGTGTGTGTGTGTGTGTGTGTGTGTGTGTGTGTGTGTGTGTGTGTGTGTGTGTGTGTGTAAGTAATCAATAAATATACACATTTTGGTTGCAACTATTACAACATAATATTATGGTTTCGAAAAATATATATATTTTCGTCCTATCTTAATTGATCTATGTCTACAGTACCTGTTTATCAAGCTTATCTCTTGTGAACACTTAAATACAAAACACGTAAACTCTGGAACACTCTCCCTCTATCTATCTTTCCTTCATCCTGCGACTTAAGGGGAGACTGACCGTTTGTTTAGTCTATTAATTAATTTATTCATATATGTTTTTAGTTTCCTCGCTAGACCTCCATCAAGCTTAGAAGAAAAAAACCTAGACCCTCCTTCAAGATAAATTTTTACATTTTTAGGTAGAAAAATTTCCCGGCCGAAGGCCGGTTCCTCTTAAAACTGCAGACTCGCTATCGCTCGCCAGGGAATAATCGACACCTAAATGGCACGAAAGGTCTTAAAATTGACAACGAAATGGGGGCGAAAGGTGTTAAAATCGCCAAACTAATGGGCCGAACGTCTTATAATCTCAAAACAAGTAGGGCTAAACATGAGGGAGAAGGGGGTCCAGAAAAAACGATCTTCCTCCCCTTAAATTGTTTTACACCAGGTGTGCTCAGACATTTTGACTCCAACGTATCTTAAATTTGGTTATCTATCACTTTCAATTTAAGGGCGATACTTGTTGTAGGCAGTTATTCCTTGTGTCTTGTTTACGCATACAAAAACATCTATTCACACACACACACACATACACATACACATACACACACACACACACACACACACACACACACACACACACACACACACACACACACACACACACACACACACACACACACACACACACCTACTCAGCACCTCTCTCCCCATACCTTTCCCAACTGGTAGTAAAGATAAGACTGTACCGGTACTGTATAATATGGCAGACAAGGGAAGGTCCCCCCAAGGTTCATTCAGGAATAAAGAGCCAGCCACACCACCACTTGGTGTTTTTATAATTTTTATTTATTCATTTATTTATTCATTTTAAATTTAGGTCACTTTCGGCAAGCCCAGTAGAGTACTCCAAATGGAACAGCCAAGAGGTGCATTCTTGAATTAAATTAAAAGTTAAACTATGTGAAAGAAGTTCAGTCGCTAAAAGCTACCATGAATGGTAGCGTTTGTAAGGTGGCACCGAGGAGCGCACCGCCCTTCGTCGTGGTTTGAAAATTGGTGTAGCAGACTATGCAAAGGGGCGGAGCCCTCCCCTGCAAAGATGGGCTCGTTTGGCACTTTTTGCAGTTCGACATCGAGGGCTCTCTTGAAGTTGTCTAATGAGATGCCCCTAATGTCTCTTACTCGCCGTGGGAGTTTGTTGGAGAGACGTGGTCCTCTATTAAAATGTAAAACTTGCAAACTAAACAAACCAAAATTGGGACAAGGACAATATAAAGTAATATTAAATTATCAAAATCGCTATGTGGAAACAACGCTTACTAAAATGAAAATTATTAAATAAAAGAACACAATCCACCACATAGGGTGTACATTACTACATGAGCAAGTTAATCTGTTTCCCAAGCAAACTAATCGCACATATAACAACGCACTATCGTCACGTTAAAGGAAGTAGTCAAGTTTGGGAAGTCCGGGACGTTCTGGCAAATTTTACTAAACTCTGCATGAATAAAGAAACTACATGTTAAATGTCAAAATATTATTTAAAATAAAATTTGCAACATGACAAGACATTAACAATAGTACAAAATACAAATATTGATAAGATATCTATACTATTACAAAATAATATATAAAATACAGTACAGCACTCACTAACGATAGTGCTATCGGGTAGGTACCTGTAAGCATAGCATGCCTCAAGTGACCCCTATCAATAACTACCCTACAAATAACCTACATTTATCGCACAAATAAACCAAGGAAATCGCAAAAGCAAGAAATTGATACTATCGACAATGAATACATATAATATAAAGACAAATAATTGCAAAATATGAAGTAACAACAGATTTAAACAAAGAGTACCCTTTTAACAAGAACAATCAATTTAAAAAATCATCAATATTAATATTAATAATAGAAAAAAGAAAAAGATAAACAATAAATACAGACAAAAAGTAAGCAGAGGTTATACAATAAACTTCAAGTTAAAAATGCTTGATTAAAATTATTGATGTCAAATTTTACAATACAGTCACAATAATTGACCCTAAAAAGATTAAATTTATGGAACAATTTACTTGCCTCAAAACCTCTGTCCACTAAGAGTCTGTATAGTAACCTAGCTCTAGCCCAAAAGTCCTCTACTTTAGTGCAGATTTTACAAAATCTTATTAACTGGGAATAAAAACAATTATAAGTTATTTTACTATCGATATTACTACTAGGGAAAGGAAAGTTTATTACGTTAAAATTAAAATCATCAACTTTGTGATATACTTTAAGTATGCACTGTTCATTAACAATCTCTATATTTAAGAACATTTTCAACTTTATAATTTACGTTACATTGTGTGAGGGGAATAGAATTAGGGTAAATAAGTTTAGCAACTTGATTAAAATTTAACAAATTGCAAACGAGAATATCATCAATATATCTACTATTATTACTTAACAATTTAGCAAGTGCTGATTTTTCTGGGATTTTATTTTTCTTGCTACTGTCAACTAAGTCTTTTATATATTTAAATTCTAAAGCAAGCAAGAATAAGTCTGCAATTAAAGGGCTAGCATTTCCACCCATAGGAATTCCTAATATTTGTTTGAAAATGTAAGGCCCGAATCTAACATAAGTATTGACAAGGAGGAATTTAAGGGCATCTTTAAGTTTAGTTCTATCAAAATATACATAACTAGTGGGAGTAGAGCTAAGTGATGCATTATTAAAATATGTATAAACATTTATGAAATAATGACCACTCCTAACGAACCTGTCAAAGTGCAAATCTATAATAAAGCAAAGCTCTGAATATACTAAATCTAAAGGCAAATTGGTATACAAAGTTGAAAAGTCGAAGCTATGTACCGAGGTAACTTTCGGCATGGTATTTATTTTATCAATAACTTCTAACGAATTGACAACACTCCAATAATAGTTCATGCCAGTTCTTCTCATGATGGTATTACAATATCTTTTATGAGTACTTTTAATGTATTTTAAGCAATTTACGACTTGTTCTGATAGAGTTTTAGTGGTAGCAAATTTTGCTCCGGCAATAAAGCGATATTTATAAGGTCTTTTATGAAATTTAGGTAACATGTATAATTTTGCAATGCACTTGTTCTTATCAGAAAGTTTAATATCAAATGTTATATTTTTCTTGGTATGTTCATCGATTAAGTTATCAATATTCAGATTATTTTGAATTTCATAAACAGAATTACCGCAAATATTTTTACGTAATATGTTACCCTTAATACCTAATTCTTTTTTCATGTTTTCAAGATAAAATTTCTTACATGTGAAGCTATAATTATTGCTGGCTTTATCTACTGTAGTGATTACAAAATGTTTATGTAAATTTATTAAATCAGCTTTAAGCTTATTATAATTATAGTCTATAAAATCTGAAAGATTAAATTCATTTTTAAGCGAGAAAATTTTATTTCTAATTAACTTAATTAATAATTTAGACCATGCTTCTAGTTCTCTCGCATCGCAGCACACAATTTTTAACAATTTATCTTTTAATTTATTGACTGAAAAAACAATATCTTTTAAAATTATGTCCCATGTTACTTTATTACTCCCTATTCTAAATTTAAACCCTTTACGACATAGCTCCGCTAATTTGTTTTTTGCAAAATGTTTAACTAGTTCTACATCACCTGTTAATATGTGACATATCGGACTATAAATGAACTTTGCTAGTGCATCACGTCTGCTAGCTGGCATATCCATGACTCTTTCACACACGCATTTATTATTATTGAAAATATCATTATCTGAAAGATTTCCTAAAACTTTATTATAATTACAAATAAAAGACCCAACAGGTCGTTCATATGAATACACAATTAATGGTTTGAAATCTTTACAACCATCTGGTAACATGGACTTAACTTTCTTTGAATTAATAAGACTGTTAACATTAATTTTGTCTACAATTTTAGAGGAATAATTTAAAGTGGACATGACTTTATCTTTAATACGGTTATCTTTGGATTTCTTAGAATTAGCTCTAATATATCCCATAAAAGCAAAGACTATATTTTTAAATTTATTTGTGAAATTATGTTAATTGTTTAGAATATTTTCTATAAAAGGAGCAAAACTTTTCTTTTGTAGGCCTTTCAATGAATCTTTTAATTTTTTAATTCCGAAATTTCGATATAATGAATATAAATTATTAACAATAATTTTAATATCAGACCTGTTTTTCTTTTTATTAAATGTATTTAGTCTTCTATTACCGTGTCTACCAGGTCTTCTGTTTAAAACAGGGAAGTTAAAATATGGGTTATTAAAATCGTTTTTTAATAAATCTTTATACAAAATGTTGCCTACATTTTTAATGTGATAACTAACCCTCTCGCAGCGAGCCCACAGCACCCCGATTTTTCATCCTGGGGATATCGCATTCCCAGCTACTATCACTGAACTTCATGACTATCGGGGTGTGTAGAATTGGTACAATACCCTCTGCTATTTCCCACATTATTATTATGTAACGTTCACTTCTACGCTCCAACGAATACATTATTATTATGTAACGTTCACTTCTACGCTCCAACGAATACATTATTATTATGTAACGTTCACTTCTACGCTCCAACGAATACATTATTATTATGTAACGTTCACTTCTACGCTCCAACGAATACATTATTATTATGTAACGTTCACTTCTACGCTCCAACCAATACATTATTATTATGTAACGTTCACTTCTACGCTCCAACCAATACAGCTTCAACGATCTTAAACGCTCCCAGTAATGTAACTGTCTTCCTGACTTCATATGGGAAGTGAAGTTTCTTTGTAAACTCTCTAAGTCATTTATTTCATCTACTTTGTATGAGGATGTTAACCCCTTCAGACATATATGACGCAGAGGTTGCCAGATTAGCAATAAGAAATAGAGTTTTCTCACTCTTATAATTACCTCTCCAAAATTAGTTTTCTGCCCACATCTAACTCAAAGACAACTGCAGAGGTTGAAGTAACTAAAATAAAGGTTTGTAAAAAACCCTGATGGTAATAAAGGCTTTAAAGTATCCCTAATAGGCTCAAAATTGCGTCATATGTCGGAGAGGGTTAATGCGTTACAGTATTCTAGCCTTATTTTTATATATCATTAGCTCCAGTTATTTTTCGATAAGGAATAACTACAGCCAGAGGGGCACTCGAGAGAGCGCATACCTCCACCTACGCTGGCGGAGGAATGTGTTCTACCGATCGCCTTATGTATGGAATCACTTCATCCTTGTCGCATATCCCATCTGTCCACCAAAATTTCGTGAAAATCGGTTTATAACATTTTAAATTTTCTGCGATTTTGATTAGTTATTTTGTCGTATAGGTTCTGGTTTCTTTATTTTGTAAGTTTTACATTATAATTACAGACAAAAAGATATATATACAGTATATACAAACAAACGCAGGCAAAAACATAACTCCTCCAACTTCGATGGCTAAGGTAACTACCCTTGCACTACCTGTAGGCCTATTATAACAATATAGACAAAAAATACACTGAAACTACTTTTTTGGTAGCTAAATATTGATAATAATAAGGTTTGACTTGTTGAAGTTTTAATTATACCACTCTGCCATAATCAGTTTGGAGTGGTCTGTAGTTGCCATCATTCACAGCAACAGGGTGCAACCCATCAGCTCCCTCTATAATTTCTTCCTTGGTTATCTCTCTAGGAAATCGATATCAAAAAATATCCTTAACGTTTATGAACAATCATTATATTCAAAGTGTATTCAGTTTTATAATTTGTTTTATAACAAGAGGGTGAGGGTAAAACAAAATCTAAGGTTAAGCCATGAAAATTAATAAGCATACACATATAAAAATATTGTAATAATTTAGGCCTAGCTCTGAATCATTTAGGATCTAATGAAACATTGCATTATTTTGTTTAAATTCGATATATCGTACATTTGATAAATGTATCGGGCTTCATATAGGAAGTAAAGAAATGTAACTTACAATAACTATATCTATCGATTTAAAACCCACCAAACAAGTATGAAAATAACAATATACCTCCAAAGGGTTGTCTCTTGAATATACTTTAGGTCCGAAAACGTCATTCGAACTCCATAGCTCGAACGTCCTTTGATTTTGGCCCTGTCACTCTTTCAACTATGGGGGAGGCACTCGCTACAGGCAGTTCTACCTTTTGTCTCCCTCACACACATAGAAAACAAAAATACAATTAATTGATTCGCCTTTACTTACAATATTGTTGTGTTCAGTTATGGTTTTCGTATTATAAAAAAAAATAATTATAAAACTACCGAGTGTGCAATTGAGAGTAACTAAATTAATCTCCAACTAGAAATAACCGTATGAGAAGTGACTAAAAGAAGTAAGCTAATGTTGATGACGGGGCGCAGGAGAAGAGATAATAAATATATATATATATATATATATATATACCGGTATATATATATATAATATATATATATTTTTGTTTTATGCTATCTATTAATTTATTCTTATTGCCAAGGGGCTCGATAATATTGATGCAAGATTCACAAAAAGATAATCCAAATTCCCCTATATTTATTTGTAATAAAATAATCGGATAAACAAGCCTTTTATCAACAGAGTGGTGATGTTGTGAAATATACTGTAGGTCCTAATTTTGTTCTTGAATGCCGCAACATTGGAACATTTAGCATAACCGATAAATATATATCTTCAAATCCCAAACTGACTTGGTTCATGACCACAAGGAGAGAACAAAACCAGCAGAGGTGGGCAGGTGCGCGCCATTTGGCGCTCTGCGCTCTGCGATCCGGTGCGCATTACCAATATAGAGGAGCGCGGAGCGGCAAAATTCTGAAATCGGAGTGCAGTCGGGGAGTGCAGGCGGGGAGCGCAGCTAGAAATTCGCGCTCCTTTCTGGCGCTCCGGAGGCGATTTTTAATGTCAACAACAGGTACAAGAACGTCATTATCGTGTACAGTCATCGTACCGTTCGTACGGTGTTACTCACGGTGTTAGTGAACTGTGATACAGTGATACTATGATAGTGACAGACTGACAGTGTTACAGTTGTTAACTTGTTTTGTTTTGTTTTTTTTGGGGGGGGGGCTTTTGCTAACGCAAAGTAAACCTTACGGGCAAGTTACGGCTTACGAAGGGGCCTAAGGGTAAGTCTGGCAGTGGTATAGCCCGAGCCTGTCTGACTGTCTGATAGTCAAAAGACACTATAGACTTCAGAGACTTTTATCATTTTATGGTATCGATACTATCGGAATGTTACTTGAATGTATGGGTGGGAGGGTGGTTTGGGGGATGATGGGGGGAAGGTAGAAGCGTAATTGACTCGTGTTACAAATATGAAGCCGATTGGTGAGGTAGTTTCGCCACCACAGATTTTATTTGTTTTCCTTTTCTTCGTACGGATACGCTGGAAGTGGGTTGTGGGAGGCAGTTGGGGGTGTGGTGGAGGGAAGGCATAAGGGTAAGGCACTTGTCACACAAATATGGAACCGATTGGTGCAATCGTTTCGCCGCCACAGATTTTATTTTTTTTTCCTTGTGAGGCGACCGATAGTCAGCGAGTGGGTGGGAGGAGGGGTTTGGGGTAGTGGTGGTGCCGTGGTGGGTATGCAGAAGGGTAAGGTACATGTGGTAAAAAAATAAAAATATGAAAGCCATAGGTGCAGTCGTTTCGCTGCTACGATTTTGTTTCGGCGAGTCAGTATATAATTATATACGGACCTGGCACTGGGCGTGACAACTGACAAGACCGTATCTGTCCCGGCCGTATATATATAGTCCAGGCCGTATATATATAATTATTATAAATTAGATACCGTCGGACCTGGCAGTTTCGGACCTAGTTTCTCAGTTTGGACAGTTTCTGTAATTCTTTATGTCATATCATAGATATCAATGGACAGTCACAATGTCATAAACTCACAATGATATCAATCATATCATATCATTGACATTTGCAATGATATCAATCATATCATAGCATTGACATTTGATTCATTGATATGACATAAAGAATAACAGAAACTGAGAAAGTGAGAAACTTAAAACAGTTAAACTTCAGAAAGACACCATGACTTGAGGTTTTTTGAATGTTTTGAATTCTTGGAATTTAGTGAAGTGAAAGACAAAGGACAAAGTGAAGGACAAAGGTAAATAATTAAATAACTTCTAGAAGCTGTTTTGTTTGTTTTGTTTTTATATACCTATTTTTGGGAGCTTGGAGCGCGGGAGCTTGGAGCGGGAAGCGCATCGGGTCTGCTGACAAATGGAGCGCGTGAGCGCAGCCGCATTACCTTATGTCTGATGAGCGCGGAGCTCTGCCGCATTACCGGTCCCACCGGAGCGCGCCCACCTCTGAAAACCAGGTCACCCCCCTAATGCTTCCAAAAATTAATCCCGCCCAAATCGTTGGGCGTGCAGTCAAGGATGCAGAATATCTCTCAAATTACCGCACCAAACAAGTAAGTGCTTCTAGACAATTTACTTCACTTTCTCTCTGGTTTCAACCTTGGGGGGGGGGGGTCACCGTTTTTTGGTTTTATCTTTCTCTCCTTTTCTCTCTTTCCCTGGCTTGTATCCATTCGGCCCCATTCAGCCAACTGTTTTAAGACGTTTATCCCCATCAAGATGTCGATTTCTTCCTGGCGAGCGATAGCGAGTATTGTAAGGAGAAATCCGGCTTCGCCGGAGAAATTTTTCTATCGAAACATGTACAAATTTAGCTTGCTGTCAAAACAATAATATATTATATGCTGGCTCGCTTCCGCTCGCCAGGAAAATATTGACACCTGGATGGGGGTAAACGTCTTAAAACAGTGGGCTGAATGGGGCCGAATGGATACAAACCAAAGAGAGAGGGAGAGAAAGAGAAAACAAAGGAGGTGGGCTCCCTTAATGCTACGACAAGATGACATAGCTCAGGAAGAACTAACAGAAGGCAAAAAGTTTTAATATGTTCTCACTTGACAATGACCGACATATCCTTTGCAATTTGAGTAAATCTGTCCGGAGGCTGCAATAATAAAACACAATTTTTCGTCATATAACTGAAAGTGTTCACGTAAATTTTGATTAATATTGGACACGTACAAAATTACTCTTAACAAACTCACGCCTCCTCTCTGTTGTCCCAAAATGTTTCAGCATTTAGATTGAAAGGATCACATAATCAATTAACCCAGAGAGAGCCTTAGTTATAGTGCTATCCTTGTCTTTCACCTAGCTAACTTAGATTAATGGCTGGACTGCCTAGTAAGGACAGAAAGGGCTATATAGAAAGTGTATATGTGACTGACTGACTGACTGACTGACTGACACACACACACACACACACACACACACACACACACACACACACTCACACACACTCACACACACACACACACACACACACACTCTTTCTTACCTTAGCTGGTGCTCCCAAATCAACAAGGATCCACTCCCCCTTGGCCTTCCTGCCGGCGCACCAAGCCTTACCGTTTGGTTGGTGGAGGCGGGCGTAACGGGCGTGGCAGCCGGCGTCCCAGGCGGTGGGGTAAGAGGACGAGGCTGAGATCTGCCAGTCTAGTACCTTGCCTGTCGTCAACCCCAGGGGAGACGAACAACCTGGAGGCAGAGGTAGAGAAATATAAATTGGTTGGTTGGTAGGTTGGTCATTTAGTTAACTGGTATTTTATGTTGGTAGGTAGGTAGGTAGGTAGGTAGGTAGGTAGGTAGGTAGGTAGGTAGGTAGGTAGATTTGTTTGTGAAAAGGGTACATGCACTAGTTTCAGTAATTTCACTGAATAGTGTTATTCATGTATTTAGGGTCAAGTTATGTGCCAGAGAATTATAGCAATATCCCATTATAAATCGCGGGATATGGCGCCCACAAAGAGGAAACGCCTGCCGGGTGTGAGAGGCGGTGGTTCGCGAGGTAATACTAGCCTGGGTAACAAAGGTGGCATCGAGAACTTCATTAGGCTCTGAAAATTATAGTGGTTGTGTCGAAAGTAGTGAGTGTGGAGAGGTCTCTAATAGGCTATCAGCGTTGTAGTCGATTAAGGGGAGACGGACCAATTTTTTTTTCTTCTCTTTTTTGGTCTATTAATTAATGTATTCCTTTATTTCGTAGTTTTCTCGCTAGATCTCCCTCAAACTTAGAAAAACATCCTCTAGACCCCCCCCCACCCTCAAAATAAATGTGTACATTTTTCGGTAGAAAAATGCTTAGTATGTTGCTAGGTGGGTAGGTAGGATGGTTGGGAGGTAGTTTTGGTTGGTTAGTAGAAGGGAGGTAGGTTGATGTAGTGGTTGGATGTAGGTAGATTGGTTAGTATGTTGTTCTAGTACGATATGTATTGAGATGGTGTAGCGCAAGTGTTGCCATTATTCATAAGTTGTGGCTGCTGGACAATAGCCATGGGTTCGGTGGCGGCGTGGCACAAAGGGGCGAAACAAGCGGATGATATGCTCTTGGTAATTTTAAGTGAGGTGCGGTTGTCTCTGGAAACACTAACCCTCCTGTATCGGATACGTCTTTTTAAGTTTATCCTAGTTATATTTAGACGATTTTGTGCAGTTCAAAGAGGATCTGTGGTAGTAAAGTGAGATAGTTCGAAGCCTGTTATTCTTTGAAGGCCCATTTTAAATTGAATAAAACTGTCTTTTAGTAGCCAGAATAAAGTTAAACAGACGGCACCGGTACTGAAAGGGTTAATTGCCGAGGTTTCCCTTTTCGATTACATGGGCTGCGATGGTGAAATTGTTCCTTAATAGCATATCACTTTATGTTTAACGTAGGTAAGTTTGTTAGTTTGTTAGTTTGTAGTTTGATACGTTGGTAGGTAGGTTAATTGGTTTGATGGTTGGTACCACTTGCGAGTCTCAGGCTATAAGGATGTTGGAGCCGTGAACATCGATAATAAAGAGAAATGCAATAATAATGTGGGTTTCTGATGGATAAAAAGTATGATCAATTTGGTATTATGAATTTAGATATGTATTATGACCGTATTTTAGCTGATAATTCTGTTAAATATTGATGGCCACAACTCAAATTTCCTTATAGACCAAAACTCGCAAGTGGTCAATTAGCGAGTCTGACACAGGCGACTGGTCAATCATTGGTTGAATCTGCTTGATCAGTATCGATAGAACCACGGTAATCAAGGTGTTCAACAGGTTATAGCTTATCTACAAGATCAAATAAGATATAGTAACGAACTCTTCTGAACCTTTTATAATTCTTACCCGACAAACCTCGATTAACTGTCCGAGAAAATTAGCTTTAGCATATATCAAAATATGACACGAGCGCTTTTTCACTCAACATTTATCCACAACACGGGTCTGGCAGCTTACGAGGTCAACTTTTTAGATAATTATGTTACCGAATCTCATCTATCTTCAGTCTAGTTTCCGATACCAGTGTAAAATATTCCAGAAAAGATAACTGGAAAACGTTGATCATCGAATGTTGACTATAAAAGCTCTCGTGTGATGCCAGCTTAAGACCCATATTTGTAAACCTGATGAAAGGGCATTATCTCTACCGGGCCTAACAAAGAGTAGGAAACTGAATGGTGTTCAATGAAAAGTCTATTGTCCTCACCCAGTTTCTTAAGTACTACAGTTTATTTTAATTTTCGTTGCCCAACCCATCGGAATTCTCTAATGTAAGTTTAAGAATATGGCCTTCTTACCAAAGTAAAAAGAACGTTACATTAAGTGGGGGTCACCGGCTTAGGAAGGATCTGTGGTCGTTAAAAAGGTTGGTTTGTGATAGTTTGATAGCTAGAGGTCCTTCCTAAGTTGAGTACAATCGTCTAATAGTTGCCAGAATAAGATGGAAAAGGACCTCCCTGGTACTCAATGGGTTAAACACGTCAACATATTTACCCTTTAAGCCGGTATCACACGAGAGCTTTTATAGTCAACATTCAATCTTCAACATTTTTCTGGCAACATTTCTGGAAAACTTGGCACTGGTATCGGAAACTAGACTGACGGTACATGAATTTAGGTCACATAAATATTTGAAATGTTGACCTCATAAGCTGCCAGACCAGTGTTGAGGGAAAAAGCGCTCGTGTGATACCGGCTTTATCCTAACCATCTCCCGCCGCAGCAGCGTGTAAACCATGGTCATTAAGGGTGAGGCTTATGATGGACTGTTGAAATTAAGGGGAGATGAGTCGTTTTTCAGGTCCCCTTTCTCCCTCGTGTTATGCCCCATTTAGTTTTGAGATTATAAGACGTTCGGCCCATTAGTTTGGCGATTTTAACACCTTTCGCCCAATTTCATTGTCAATTTTAAGACCTTTCGTGCCATTTAGGTGTCGATTATTTCCTGTAGAGCGATAGCAAGCCTGAAATTTTAAGAGGAAACGGCCTTCGGCCGGGATATTTTTCTACCGAAAAATGTACAAATTTATCTTGAAGGTGGGTCTAGGGGGTGTTTTTTAAGTTTGATGGAGGTCTAGCGAGAAAACTGAGAAATAAAGGAATAAATTAATTAATAGACCAAAGAAAACAAAAATACAGTCCGTCTCCCCTTAAGCCGGTATCACACGAGAGCTTTTATAGTCAACATTCGATGATCAATAAAATTCTGGTAACATTTCTGGAACATTTTGCACTTGTATCGGAAACTAGACTGATGGTAGATGCAATTAGATGACCGAAATGTTTTAAATGTTAATCCCATTAGCTGCCAGACCAGTGTTGATGATAAATGTTGAGTGAAAAAGTGCTCGTGTGATACCGGCTTTAACTTCCATAATCTTGGATAATTCTTACCCGAGTCTTGGTGATTACAGTGTGCGCAACTTGGGCGAGAGAAATCGAATGGCACCAGGTAGAATTAATTTGGACTTTTAGTTTGGGCTACAGAAGACTTTAAAAGTTGAAAAAAGTGTTAATTTCGGGCGTTTCTGGAGTTCGATTCAAAACCTAAATCCTAAAGTAATTGTCCGATTTGAATGTTATTTGTGCCATTGGATTCACCGGGTGAAAGTGTACTGGTCGTAGACAATTTAGCAAAATCCATGCATAAATAACCCGTCTATGGGTGATTTCGAAGTTTACATAACCAAAATTAGGCCTATTGGGCCTACAAAATGATCTAAATCCAAACATGCATATACCGTTGGAATCGCAACGACGAGATGAATCTATATATACCCATGAAAACACAATATTCAACATAACAAAAAAAAAAAAAAAAAAAAGTCTCTTTGGCCTAAATATCGTCTAAATAAAAAGAAAATACCTATATATATATACCGTTGGAATCGGAACGACGGGAGAGATCCATATATACCCTTGAAAACACAAACAAAAATACAAATAAAAAATACGTCTATTGGGCCTAACATGGTCTAAATATATAAAAAATATATACTTTTGGAATTGCATCGACGAGAGCAATCCATATATACCCTTGAAAACACAAAATTCGAACATGACCTGCCAAGGTACTAGGCTTCACCTGGACTTAATTAAAACCCAAGGTATTTGAAAAATATAAGTTTGATTCTGGGAGAATGGCTTTTCGAAAATGGAATCTACGACCATTTATGGAAGGTGTTGGGCGAAAGAAATCGAATGGCACCAGGTAGAATTAATTTGGACATTTAGTTTGGGCTACAGAAGACTTTAAAAGTTGAAAAAGTGCTAATTTCGGGCGTTTCTGGAGTTCGATTCAAAACCTAAATCCTAAAGTATTGGTCCGATTTGAACTTTGTTTGTGCCATTGGAATCAGCGGGTGAAAGTGTACTAGTGGTAGAAACTTGAGCAAATCCATGCATAAATAATCCGTCTATGGGTGATTTCGAAGTTTTCTCATAATCAAAATTAGGCCTATTGGGCCTAAAAATTCATCTAAATCCACAAATTCATATACCGTTGGAATTGCAACGACGAGACGAATCTATATATACCCTTGAAAACACAATATTCAACATAAAAAACTCCAAATAAAAATATAGGTCTATTTGGCCTAAATATGGTCTAAATAGAAAGAGAATACCTATAGCCTATATACCGTTGGAATCGCAACGACGGCAGGAATCCATGTATAGTTGTATACCCTTGAAAAGATAACAACAAAATTGGTCAATTGGGCCTAAAAATGGTCTGATTAAATTCAAAATATATATACCGTTGGAATCGCAACGACGAGAGCAATCCATAATTATATACCCTTGAAAACACAAAATTCGAACATGACCTGCCAAGGCACTCGGCTTCACCTGGACTAAAAGCCAAGGTTTTTTGAGAACAAAATAACGTTTGAGTCTGGGCGAATGACTCTTCAAAAATGGAATCTACGACCATGTATCGAAGGTGTTGGGCCGCTGTGCGGGAGATTACAAATAATACCCTAACCCTTATATTTAATCACTAAGAGTAACATAACTTACACAAAGCCATATTTAGTTAATATACGGTACATATTATTCGGTTGAGAGCTTATCAAACGAGTTTCAAATTGGTTTAATGTGGTTATTAATAATTCGTTCACAAAAAACCAAGCATAATTTTATACATGATCATTATTATGCCGACAAACATGGTCATAACCTGTTAATATAATACAGTATATATATATATATATATATATTTTTTTTTTTTTTTTTTTATTTGGTACTTTTAGTGTGTTTCTGATAGCCCTTGACGTGTACGATATATTTCATGTTAAGTTGTTTAATTAATGTTCTTCTCTCCGTATTTCATGATTTGTTGTCAAGGTTTTCGTTGACCTATTAATTTTGATCGTGCTTGTTATCATTATAATTATTATAATAATAATAATAATCCATCCAGCGTACCCATGTGTTGTGTTTATCGTATTCTCTCTAGCATTAAGGGAGCCCACCTCGCTTTTGTTCTCTGTCTCTCCCTCTCTCTTTGGCTTGTATCCATTCGGCCCCATTCAGCCAACTGTTTTAAGACGTTTATCCCCATCCAGGTGTCGATTTCTTCCTGGCGAGCGATAGCGAGCCAGCATTGTATTATGGAGAAATCCGGCTTCGCCTTAAGACATTATTCTATCGAAAAATGTACAAATTTAGCTTGCTGTCAAAACAAAAGTATACTGTATATATGCTGGCTCGCTACCGCTCGCCAGGAAAATATAGACACCTGGATGGGGTTAAACGTCTTAAAACAGTAGGCTGAATGGGGCCGAATGGATACAAGCCAAAGAGAGAGGGAGAAAAAGATAAAATAAAATAGGTGGGCCCCCTTAACCCCCTCCGTACCGTCGACGTCTTTTTAAGTTTTATCCTAGCTGTATTTAGACGATTGTGTGCAGTTTAAGAAAGACGTGTCGTAGTAAAAAGGGTTAAGGGAGACAGTTCGATGGCTGTTGGTTGCTGAAGGCCCCTAATTAAACTGAATAAACTCGTCTAATAGTAGCCAGAATAAAGTAAACAAAGACGTCACTGGTACAGAAAGGGTTAATATGCCACAGGAAACAGGGGGGCGGAAGTGGGGTAAATCGAGAAAGAAAATGGGAATAGACAAAAATGAGAAGTAAAGACCATATGGGAAACTAATGAATATAGAAAACGACCGTTTGGGAAAATTGTGAAGGACGAAAACAGTGGAAATGAGGGGTAACAAATATAATTAAGAAGTGGAAAACAAAATATGAGATCAAATATGGACAAACAGTAATGGAATACTGAAAACTAAGGTGATAGTAAATATGCAGTCAAGGTAAATTGAAAATATGAATGCATGAGGTAGATATAAATAGACAGAGAGAGAGAGACAGAGAGAGAGAGAGAGAGAGAGAGAGAGAGAGAGAGAGAGAGAAAAAAAAAAAAAAAGAGAGAGGAAAGTGAAAGAGAAAAGAGAAATGAGAGAGAAAAGAGGAGAGAGACGAGACGAGACGAGACGAGACGAGACGAGACGAGACGAGTCGAGTCGAGACGAGTCGAGTCGAGACGAGTCGAGACGAGTCGAGACAAGCAGAAACAAGCTAAAACCCAGGTCACATATAGATAAACGAGACTACCCAAAAGCAAAAGAGACGAGAGCCCAGAGAAACACACACGAACAGAAAGATAAGAAGCCGAAACGAGACGAAACTAAGTGAGAATTAAGGGAGCCCACCTCGCTTTTTTTTTTCTCTCCCTTTCTCTTTGGCTTGTATCCATTCGACCCAATTCAGCCTACTGTTTTAAGACTCATACCCCCATCCAGGTGTCAATATTTTCCTGGCGAGCGGTAGCGAGCCAGCATATATATATTTTTGTTTTGACAGCAAGCTAAATTTGTAAATTTTTCGATAGAAAAATGTCTCCGGCGAAACCAGTTTTCGCCATACAATGCTGGCCCGCTATCGCTCGCCAGGAAGAAATCGACACCTGAATGGGGATACACGTCTTAAAACGGTTGACTGAATGGGGCCGAATGGATACAAGCCAAAGAGAGAGGGAGAGAAAGATAAAAGAAGCGAGTTGGGCTCCCTGAACGCCACTGACTGGGCCATTAATCATCAGTAACACCCCCAGATGGTTATATTCTATACACAAAACGAAAAAGAAGAAAAAACACGCTCCCCGTCTTTAAAAACACGCTCCCCGTCTTTAAAAACACGCTCCCCGTCTTTAAAAACACGCTCCCCGTCTTTAAAAACACGCTCTCCGTCTTTAAAAACACGCTCCCAGTCTTTAAAAACACGCTCCCCGTCTTTAAAAACACGCTCTCCGTCTTTAAAAACACGCTCCCCGTCTTTAAAAACACGCTCCCCGTCTTTAAAAACACGCTCCCCGTCTTTAAAGGGAAGTATTTTTGTTTTTTCTGAACCCCCTTTTCCTTCATGCTTAGCCCCATTACTTTTCAAATTTTAAGACTTTCGTATATATTTTTTGTCAATATTAAGACCTTTTGTGCCATTTAATTGTCGATTTTCTTCCCTGCCTAGCGATAGCAAGGCTGTAATTTAGGAGGAATCGGCCTTCGGCCGGGATATCTTTCTACCGAAAAATTTACAAATTCATCTCGAAAGGGGTCTTTGAGATTATGTATTTATTGTTTATTTTGTTAGGATAGATTGAGGTCTAGGGAGCAAACTAAAAAAAATATATATATATATACATACTGTATATATATATACCGGTATATATATATATATATATATATATATATATACATATATATATATATATATATATATATATATATATACTGTATATATATAGAGAGATAGATAGATAGATAGATAGATAGATAAATATATACCGATACATCCATAAAGAAAATAACGAGCCCTTAAGGTTGAAGGGGAGGGGCACTTAGGGTTATATTAATGACTGACTATTTCCTGAGTGTGTGAACTATTAATCTTCCTTAGCTCACACCGTCGGTCATATACAGTATACGTTTGGGAAAGGCTTTTTACGTTTCTCTCATGCCGTACGAAGCTATATAATTTAATAGTAATGACATTCGTATATTCGTCCCATGTTTTTAATGTTCAGATAATTCGGTGGCTTTAATAAATTTAAGCAATGATTCGTAATTTCGAATTTTTGTCTTATTATATATATTACAATGTGTGTTTATTCGGAATTTAGGCAGTAGTTCGTGTCTGTTTAACGTTCACTTCGATCACTAAAATATGTATATTAATGTTTACTAATTGGCACCCCAAAAACGTGTCTCGTGCTTCAAGTGTTAGAGTCAGACCCAATTATGTGATTTATATTTTTAAGTATAAGACGGAAATATTAGTGGTGAGTTCGTATTGCATTTGTTTTTAGCTCGTTCCTATAACAGATGAACAATTATTATGATCTACACTCCCTCAATTTTGAAAATTACATTAACAATAATTTTACTTTTCTTTAAAGGTATAAATGTTGTATACCTGAAGATGGACGAGGCAGGGCCGAAATATAGTAAATACAATCATGGGAACATGGCTGGTCCTCATCCTCCTTTTCATTATTTAAATCAGTTACCCTGGAGGTAAATGTGTTAGTATACACCTATATACAGTATATACTGTATATATATACATATATATATATATATATATATATATATACATATATATATATCAAGAAAGAACAAAAAATGTGTGTGTGTGTGTGTGTGTGTGTGTGTGTGTGTGTGTGTGCATTGACGTTTGTGAGTAAGAAAGACTTCATCTCTCTCGTTAAGGGGGGTCACCGGCTTTTTTTTTATCTTTCTTTCCTTTTCTCTCTTTCCCTGGCTTGTATCCATTCGGCCCCATTCAGCCAACTGTTTTAAGACGTTTTCCCCATCCAGGTGTCGATTTCTTCCTGGCGAGCGATAGCGAACCAGCATTATATGGAGAAATCTGGCTTCGCCGGAAACACTTTTCTAGCGAAAGATGTAAAAGTTTAGCTTGCTCTCAAAAACATATATAAGTATGCTGGGTCGCTACCGCTCGCCAGGAAAATATTGACACCTGGATGTGGGTAAACGTCTTAAAACAGTAGGCTGAATGGGGCTGAATGGATACAAGCCAAAGAGAGAGGGAGAGAAAGAGAAAAAAAGGCGAGGTGGGCTCCCTTAACAGCTACACCACAAGCCTGAGCCACAGCAAAGTACTGATCAAAATCTTCCAATATATCCGATAAAAATACAATTGTACTCCTAACTGGTTGACCTTGGTTACTTCTCTCTCTCTCTCTCTCTCTCTCTCTCTCTCTCTCTCTCTCTCTCTCTCTCTCATCAATACTTAAATTCCAGACTATACTTTAAGAGAGATAGCATGTAATTGTTATAGTAAGCCGTACACATCTTGAGTCGACTGGTAAGAAATAAAGAGATAAAAGAACGGAAGGTTAAGTGAGATAGAAGGGAGTAGTAAGAGAAGAGAGTAAGAAGGAGAGAGAGAGAGAGGGAGAGAGAGAGAGAGAGAGAGAGAGAGAGAGAGAGAGAGAGAGAGAGAGAGAGAGAGAGAGAGAGAGAGAGAGAGAGAGAGAGGAGGGGGGGGGGGAGGGAGAGAGAGTTTTCTCATAGCCCACTGCACATCTCTAGGCACCCTGTCAAAGTAGATCCCTGCCTTTTAGTAAGTAGCCTAACTGTATCTCCCTGACTATGAAAATAGCGTTGGTTGTACCACGTCCTGGCATAAAGCCAAACTGCATATCATCCATGGTGTGCCAATCCTCGGGGATGTTCTGAGAAGTCTACTATCTCGGGCAGGAATCCAAGGTTGGGGCATATAATTATGTGGAATCCAAGGTTGGGGCATATAATTATGTGGAATCCAAGGTTGGGGCATATAATTATGTGGAATCCAAGGTTGGGGCATATAATTATGTGGAATCCAAGGTTGGGGCATATACTGTATGTGGAATATTCATTTTGCATAACCTGCTCTCGCTCTCGCTCGCTCTCTCCCTCTTTCTCTCTCTCTCTCTCTCTCTCTCTCTCTCTCTCTCTCTCTCTCTCTCTCTCTCTCTCTGCCTACCTCACTCTCTGCCACTCACTCTCTCTCTCTCTCTCTCTCTCTTTCTCTCTCGATCTGTCTCTCTCTTTCTCTCGATCTGTCTCTCTCTCTCTCGGTCTGTGTCTGTCTCTCTCTCTTGGTCTGTCTCTCTCTATCTCTCTCTCTCTCTCTCTCTCTCTCTCTCTCTCTCTCTCTCTCTCTGCCTACCTCACTCTCTGCCACTCTCTCTCTCTCTCTCTTTCTCTCTCGATCTGTCTCTCTCTTTCTCTCGATCTGTCTCTCTCTCTCTCTCTCTCGGTCTGTGTCTGTCTCTCTCTCTTGGTCTGTCTCTCTCTCTCTCTTGGTCTGTCTCTCTCTCTCTTGGTCTGTGTCTGTCTCTCTCTCTTGGTCTGTCTCTCTCTCTCGGTCTGTGTCTGTCTCTCTCTCTTGGTCTGTCTCTCTCTCTCTCGGTCTGCCTCTCTCTCTCTCGGTCTGCCTCTCGGTCTGCCTCTCTCTCTCTCTCTCTCTCTCTCTCTCTCTCTCTCTCTCTCTCTCTCTCTCTCTCCTTTTGCTATATATGCATCTTAGATTATTTTTATCGTCTTAAAAAAAGTTGGCTGAATGGGGCCGAATGGAGGAAAAGGAGAGAAAGAGAAAAAAAGCAGGTAACCCCCCTTACAAAAATGTCATGCCTCCCACCCTAGTAATGGTTTTAGGGCTTTGTGGTAGTCAAGATTGGTGGAATTGTGTTAAGAGAAAACATTATATAATTTAGATTGCTTACCATACAAGTGTAGGATATAATATTTTCTTATCAATCAGAAATACTGTTCCCATGTGAATTATAATATGCAATTACACTTTTGAACCACTGAATTGAGACTTTATCTTATTAATTGTATTGACATTATATTAAGCTCACAAACAAATTTATTAAATGTAGGCCTTTCCATCCAAGGAATAGTAACTGTAGCTTTTAGTAAACTTAGTTTGTTCTCATCATCTGAGTGGATGTCTTAACCCTTTGAGTACCAGCGACGTGTATTATATTGTATTCGAGCTCATATTTAGGCGATATTATGTAGCTTAGGAAAGATCTGTGGACGTTCAAAAGCTTGCTCGATATAGTTGGAAGCCTTATTATTGCTAAGGGTCCTTCCCAAGCTGAATAAAATCATCTTATAGTTGCCAGAATTTGATGAACATTATGGCACTGGTATTGTACAGGTTAAATTAGCAGCATGTACTGAACACCGGTATCATCTGAACAAAAAATACCAGATTGAAATCAATAAATGTAACAAATTTTACCCTAATCTTGACAGAAGAATACAGTACGCAATAATCGGCTGTATTTAAATTACTGTATATGCTTCCTTAAGGGGAGATTTCCACTTGGGGGATTTTTTTCTTGACTCCTTTCTCCCTCATGTTTAGCCCCATTGCTTTTGATATTATAAAACGTTTGCCCCCTTAGTTTAGCGATTTTAAGAACTTTCACCCCATATTAAGTCCTTTCGTGCCATTCAGGTGTCAATTTTATCCTGGCGAGCGATAGCGAGCCTGTAATTTAAGAGGAACCGGCCTTTGGCCGGGACATTTTTCTACCGAAAAATTTACACATATATCTTGAAAGGGACTCAAGGGGGTGTAATTTTAAGCTTGATGGAGGTCTAGGGAACAAACTGAATACCTCCCCTTAACGCCTAAGTTGACAAGTGGGTGCAAGGGGAGGTGTGGTGGAGTGGTCTTGCCACTGGCCTGGTAATCCAAAGGTCCCGGGTTCAAATCCCGATGTATCAATGGGAAGATATTATTGGGATGGAATTTGTGCTGTACCTGGTATCAGTGCATTACCACAAGCCCACCGAAACGTCAATAAAATACCCTCATTGTTCCCTGATTAAATAGCACTGTATGAATATTCCCATATTCAAAATATGCTATAGGGGTGCAATGCCTGGTGAGTTAGTTATCTGCTCAACAGGTGGCGTTGTGTGTGTGTAAGTGTGAGAGTCCGAGTGTAGAGGGTGAGACAGTGAAGCACGGGAACGAGGTGGCTTCAGAGATGGGGTCGTTTCGGACCATGAGTGAGCACCGTGCCTCATGTGAAGGCAAGATGGCAGGTGCTCGTTGTACTCTACGTGCTTCACATGTCTCACTCCCTAGACTGGAACAAGACCTCACGGGCTTCACTGTTCATTGTAAAGCGGTGCATGTTAAGGCTCTCAGCCTATGCCCGAGAGGAAGTAAGTTGGAATATAGAAAAAAAAAAAAAAAAAAAAAAAAAAAAAAAAATGTGTACAAGCCCCCAAACCGGCCAAGGGGAGACGGGCTGCTTTTTTAGTCTATTAATATTTATGTATTCATTTAGTTTTTAGTTTCCTCGCTAGACCTCCCTCAAACTTAGAAAAATACTCCCTAGACACCTCCTCATGATAAAATTGTTCATTTTTTGGTAGAAAATTGTCCCGGCTGAAGACCGGTTCTTCTTATAATTACAGGCTCCCTATCGCTCGCCAGGAAAAAATTGACACCTAAATGGCACGATAGGGCATAACATTGACAACGAAATGGAGCTAAAAGTTATTAAAATTGCCAAAGTAATGGGCCGAACGTCTTAAAATCTCAAAAACTAGTGGGGCTAAACATGAGGGAAAAGAAGATCCAGAAAAACGGTCTGTCTCCCCTTAAGACAGATGGAGGGCAGGCACAAACAAAACCGGACTGTCAAGTCTAAAGCTTGATTGTGTGTGTTCATGCATATGTGTGTGTGTTCATGCATGTGTGTGTGAATGTGCGTGTTCATGCATGTGTGTGTGAATGTGCGTGTTCATGCATGTGTGTGTGAATGTGTGTGTTCATGCATATGTGTGTGTGTGTTCATGCATATGTGTGTGTGTTCATGCATATGTGTGTGTGTGTTCATGCATATGTGTGTGTGTGTTCATGCATATGTGTGTGTGTGTTCATGCATGTGTGTGTGTATGTGTGTGTTCATGCATATGTGTGTGTGTGTGTTCATGCATATGTGTGTGTGTGTTCATGCATATGTGTGTGTGTGTTCATGCATATGTGTGCATGTGTGTTCATGTATATGTGTGTGTGTGTTCATGCATATGTGTGTGTGTGTTCATGCATGTGTGTGTGTATGTATGTGTTCCTGCATAATTATGTGTGTGTGTGCTTGTACATTTATGGTCATCAGAAGCTCTCGAAACATGTTCGTGGGTTTGAACGTCCAAACGAGAGATGTCGAACATGAATGCAAACTGGGCAAAGCAATGTTTCGAACATACCTCAATACATGTCTCTCCCTACCATGTGGCCGAAGCTTGGGAGCGAGACATGTGAAGCACTTAGGGATAACACCCCCCCCCCCCCTCCCCCCCCCCCCCCACGGCATCGTGCTGAAGGGGTTGATACTAATATGACAACTTTTAGACGATTTTGTTAAAATTTTGGAAGGACCTTTAGTAATAAAATTTCTACATCAACTCCTTTAACCACTTCAGATCCTTCTTAAGCTGTATAAAATCGTCTAAATGTAGCTAGATTAAAATATATAGGACGGGTTAAGGGGAGGTTTTTAGTTGATTCCCTAGACTTCCATCAAGCTTAAAATTACTCCCCCTTGACCCCCTTTCAAGATAAATTTGTACATTTTTCGGTAGAAAAATTTCCCGGCCGAAGGCCGGTTCCCTTTAAATTACAGGCTCGCTATCGCTCGCCAGGAAACGATCGACACCTAAATGGCACGAATGGTCTTAAAATTGACAGAAATAGGGCGAGGGTTCTTAAAATCGCCAAACTAATGGGGCAAGCGTCTTTAAATCTCACAAGCAATGGGGCTAAACATGAGGGAGAAAGAGGTTCAGAAAAAAATCCTCCAGGTGGAAATCTCCCCTTAAGTGGCAATTTTGGGAGAGGTAAAATCAGTACAGTATTAAAAACTGCATATTAGCTAACCAGCAAAAATAAGAGAAAATGACAGATGCTGGAAATACCACTTATATATATATATATATATATATATATATATATAAACGGTCGTCATAACGATATGCTGGCTGTTGGCTGGCAGTGTACGGAAACACCTCATTTTCACTGCCAATCCTACGAACATACATATATGACCATGATAAAGATGCATAAAATGTATTCATAGATTGGTAAAGAGTAGTTATAATCTCCGATACTAGGCTTAGTTTTACTTACCTGGAGGTGTTGATTTGGTGAAGGAAGGTATTCAGTAAAATTATAATTATTATAAGCCAGAATTTTGTCCTACTTCCACACCGGTCACTTAGTTAGTTAGTTAAAATAGGACTTCAGAGGTCCACCCTATTGGATTTTTAAGAATAAGTTAAGTAAGTTAAGAATAGCGTCAGGCCTGGAGACCCTTTCCTAGAAATCCAGTTCCTTCACTGGTTACTTTCAAACTGAACAGCTGTGTTGCCGTGAAAGCCACCACCTTCATTCTACACGTTTTCTCAAGAAGAATCTAATAAGGAGAAAGCTCTTAAACGAGCTCCCAATTGATCCCTAGTCTTGACCAAGCACCCCTAAAGATGGCTCTGCCATCTTTAGGGGTGCATCGTCTGCACATTTACAAATGTCACTGGGAGCTGCCAGATGGCGTGGCGGCAGATACAAACATGGCACCTAAACAACACGGTCACGGCTGTGTTGTTCGTGGAAAATACAATCAACAAACAAGATAAGAATTTCATATATCACTTCTTTCCCAAAGGTAAGGTGAAGTGCTTAGTCATAAGTAGGGCGTATCTACGAGTATACAGTATATAGTATACTCACATACGAGTATATATCATGGCTGACTGAATACAATATTCCAGAGACATCATCTCGGTAAATGGCTGACCCATGAATGCTGGCATTTGTATCATTGCAGATGTTTGTTATGGCTCAAGAACCTCGACATCATCAATCTGAAGTCGCTTCTCCTTATTAGATTCTTCTTGCGTTTTCTTTTATGGTGAATGGATAAGAGAGAAAGATCAACATTTTGAGATATCTAATAACATACGGCCGCTATCTGCTGTTTTGAAGCAGACTGAACCCCATCATTGGTTTTATACATAATATCGTCTACCCAATACCCACAGTTGGTTATAATTTGTAATAATAAGGCTTCAAACTATCTCAACCCTCCCTTTAACTACCACAGATCCCTCCTAAGCTGCATAATATCGTTTAAATATAGCTAGAATAAAATATAACACACGTCGCTGGTACTCAAAGGGTTAAGCAGTAGAAGTAGTCAGAAAGAGCCATGCCTTGTGTCCCAGAGTGCACCAGCAGCATCTGTGGCCAGTAACAAGGAAATCAACTCATTTAGACCCTACAGTGCGGAAAGGTCTATCCAACAAGTATATCTATCAGGATGGGATCAATCTCCTCCACACCACCAACAATCTCCTCCACACCACCAACAATCTCCTCCACACCACCAACAATCCTCAACTGCCTGTATCTTACTAATTCAAGGAGTAGAGAACTATTGAGCCGTTCAGGAAGAAGGAACTATTGAGCCGTTCAGGAAGAAGGAACTATTGAGCCGTTCAGGAAGAAGGAACTATTGAGCCGTTCAGGAAGAAGGAACTATTGAGCCGTTCAGGAAGAAGGAACTATTGAGCCGTTCAGGAAGGAACTATTGAGCCGTTCAGGAAGAAGGAACTATTGAGCCGTTCAGGAAGAAGGAACTATTGAGCCGTTCAGGAAGAAGGAACTATTGAGCCGTTCAGGAAGAAGGAACTATTGAGCCGTTCAGGAAGAAGGAACTATTGAGCCGTTCAGGAAGAAGGAACTATTGAGCCGTTCAGGAAGAAGGAACTATTGAGCCGTTCAGGAAGAAGGAACTATTGAGCCGTTCAGGAAGAAGGAACTATTGAGCCGTTCAGGAAGAAGGAACTATTGAGCCGTTCAGGAAGAAGGAACTATTGAGCCGTTCAGGAAGGAACTATTGAGCCGTTCAGGAAGAAGGAACTATTGAGCCGTTCAGGAAGAAGGAACTATTGAGCCGTTCAGGAAGAAGGAACTATTGAGCCGTTCAGGAAGAAGGAACTATTGAGCCGTTCAGGAAGAAGGAACTATTGAGCCGTTCAGGAAGAAGGAACTATTGAGCTGTTCAGGAAGAAGGAACTATTGAGCCGTTCAGGAAGAAGGAACTATTGAGCCGTTCAGGAAGAAGGAACTATTGAGCCGTTCAGGAAGAAGGAACTATTGAGCCGTTCAGGAAGAAGGAACTATTGAGCCGTTCAGGAAGAAGGAACTATTGAGCCGTTCAGGAAGGAACTATGGAGCCGGTCAGGAAGGAGGAACTATTGAGCCGTTCAGGAAGAAGTAACTATGAGCCGTTCAGGAAGAAGGAACTATTGAGCCGTTCAGGAAGAAGGAACTATTGAGCCGTTCAGGAAGAAGGAACTATTGAGCCGTTCAGGAAGAAGGAACTATTGAGCCATTCAGGAAGAAGGAACTATTGATAAGTTAAGTGGGGGGTCACCTGATTGTTTTTGTCTTTCTCTCCTTTTCTCTCTTTCTCTGGCTTTTATCCATTCGGCCCCATTCAACCAACTATTTTAAGACGTTTATCCCCATCCAGATGGTGATTTCTTCCTGGCGAGCGATAGCAAGCCATCATTGTATGGAGAAACCCGGCTTCGCCGGAGACATTTTTCTATCGAATAATGTACAAATTTAGCTTGCTGTCAAAACAAAAATATATATATGCTGGCTCGCTACCGCTCGCCAGGAAAATATTGACACCTGGATGGGGGTATACGTCTTCAAACAGTAGGCTGAATGGGGCCGAATGGATACAAGCCAAACAGAGAGGGAGAGAAAGATAAAAAAAAGCGAGGTGGGTCCCCTTAAGGAAGCGAGAATCATAGACCTTCCTTCCGCCAGAGCCATGCAGACCACACAACTTTCGTAGATCAGTACCAGTGGCTGTATTGAAATCACCAAAATAATAACAAGTGTATCCCCAGAATAAAAAAAAAAACAAAAAAAAACAAAATGGGGATTGGGCCTGAGCATATAGATAGATAGATAGATAGATAGATAGATAGATAGATAGATATAGATAGACAGATAGATAGATCCCCAGAATGACACTGGTCCATTAGTTAGTGACTCGGTGTCATACTCTAAATAGTTTACGGTCTATTTATTCCATTCTATGCTAAATTTGTGTTTAATATATAAATCTTAGTTTCATTCATTTTAAGGGGAGGCAGACCGTTTTTCTGGGCCCCCTTCTCCCTAATGTTTAGCCCCACTAGTTTTGAGATTATAAGACGTTCGGTCCATTAGTTTGGCGTTTTTAACACCTCTCGCCCCATTTCGTTGCCAATTCTAAGACCTATCGTACCATTTAGGTGTCAATTTTTACCTGGCGAGCGATAGCGAGCCTGCAATTTTAAGAGGAACCGGGACATTTTTCTACCGAAAAATGTACACATTTATCTTGAAGGGGGGGTCTAGGGTGTGTTTTTCTAAGCTTGATGGAGGTCTAGGGAGGAAACTAAACAAATATATATGAATAAATGAATTAATAGACCAAACAAACGGCCAGCCTCCCCTTGAGATAGCTTTTATTGGCCTAGTATAATGTAGCTCAATAATGAAACAAATGGACTAATTGATATGATATTCCTGACTGATAAGATTGATATGATATTCCTGACTGATAAGATTGATATGATATTCCTGACTGATAAGATTGATATGATATTCCTGGCTGATAAGATTGATATGATATTCCTGACTGATAAGATTGTCATGGTCAACAAGATTTTCGTGCCAACAAAATGCTAATGGTCGACAATATTTTCCTGACCTATAAGATGTTAACCCCTTCTGTACCGACCCGTCCTTTTAGCTCTATTCTGGCTAGTATTAACGATTGTATTCAACTCAAAAAGGGCCTCCACTATTAACAGGCTTCAAACAATCTCTTTTTACTACCAAATATCCTTCTTAAACTGCTTACAATCGTCTAAATATAGCTAACAGAAAACTAAAAAGTCGTCGCCGGTATAGAAGGGGTTAAAGATCGACATCATTTTCCTGACCAACATGATTTTTCTGGTAGACAAGAATTTTGTGGTAGACTAAAATACTTAATGAAAAGATTTTCATAATTTCCAAGATTACCATTAGGCGAAATTGTTTTCCTGGTTTTCATACAAAATAAGGCTTAATAACATTAATTGACATCATCACGAAAAATAAAGACTAGAATATAATTCGTAATTCACAATTAATAAAGTTTAGCCTACTGCCACTGCAATAATTATTATAAAATTATTATAAATGTGTATTTTGTTGACGCCGCAAAACACTGAACCTTTAGCTCCCTAACAGACATAATACACTGAACCTATAGCTCCCTAACAGACATAATACACTGAACCTTTAGCTCCCTAACAGACATATACACTGAACCTTTAGCTCCCTAACATACATAATACACTGAACCTATAGCTCCCTAACAGACATAATACACTGAACCTTTAGCTCCCTAACAGACATATACACTGAACCTTTAGCTCCCTAACAGACATAATACACTGAACCTTTAGCTCCCTAACAGACATAATACACTGAACCTTTAGCTCCCTAACAGACATATACACTGAACCTTTAGCTCCCTAACAGACATAATACACTGAACCTTTAGCTCCCTAACAGACATAATACACTGAACCTTTAGCTCCCTAACAGACATAATACACTGAACCTTTAGCTCCCTAACAGACATAATACACTGAACCTTTAGCTCCCTAACAGACATAATACACTGAACCTTTAGCTCCCTAACAGACATAATACACTGAACCTTTAGCTCCCTAATAGACATATTACACTGAACCTTTAGCTCCCTAACAGACATAATACACTGAACCTTTAGCTCCCTAACAGACATAATACACTGAACCTTTAGCTCCCTAACAGACATAATACACTGAACCTTTAGCTCCCTAATAGACATATTACACTGAACCTTTAGCTCCCTAACAGACATAATACACTGAACCTTTAGCTCCCTAACAGACATAATACACTGAACCTTTAGCTCCCTAACAGACATAATACACTGAACCTTTAGCTCCCTAACAGACATAATACACTGAACCTTTAGCTCCCTAACAGACATAATACACTGAACCTTTAGCTCCCTAACAGACATAATACACTGAACCTTTAGCTCCCTAACAGACATAATACACTGACCCTTTAGCTCCCTAACATACATAATACACTGAACCTTTAGCTCCCTAACAGACATAATACACTGAACCTTTAGCTCACTAACAGACATAATACACTGAACCTTTAGCTCCCTAACAGACATAATACACTGAACCTTTAGCTCTCTAACAGACATAATACACTGAACCTTTAGCTCCCTAACAGACATAATACACTCATTTTAATTATATACAACGCAGTCTGGGGTCATGAATTACTGTATAGGATCCAAAATGAGACCATTCTATATACCTATAAGCATACACAATGTATACACTATAGTATACGCGACAATACTTATAAGTACACGTACGCAATCAATGTGTATACACAAGCACTTATGCAATATATACAGCATCAAAATATCCGAATATTCATACATGTACACAGTTCACACAGAAGAATTCCACATGCATAAGCTCATAAACACACTGGTGCAAACATATGCATATCCTTAAGGGGAGATTTCCACTTGAGGGATTTTTTTCTTGACTCCTTTCTCCCTCATGTTTAGCCCCATTGTTTTTCTAATTTAAGACGTTTGCCCCATTATTTTGACGATTTTAAGAACTTTCAACCCATTTCTGTCAATTTTAAGACCTTTCGTGCCATTTAGGTGTCGATTTTATCCTGGCGAGCGATAGCGAGCCTGTAATTTAAGAGGAACCGGCTTTCAGCCGGGACATTTTTCTATCGAAAAATGTACAAATTTATCTTGAAAGGGACTCAAGGGGGTGTAATCTTAAGCTTGAAGGATATCTAGGGACCAAACTAAAAACCTCCCCTTAAGAACAAAAGCATTATAACACTATGTAAATACCAAAATATGAATGTTTACCGTTGGAGAATGTTGTGTTGGGATGAGTTAGTGGTGTTGGGATGAGTTAGTGGTGTTAGCGAGCGTATGGTTGTGTCCTTTACATAAAGTTGGCGTCTAATTTTACCGATTGTTTTCCGCAAAAATGTTGATGTATATGGCATAAATCACCTAGGTTAAGGTTAGGTTAAGGTTATTTAGATGGTTTAAGCCTTAATAACGGTCAAATTGGACGCGAACATAACTGCAAGCTTAAGGGAGCCCACCTCGCATTTTTACTCTTTCTCTCCCTCTCTCTTTGGCTTGTATCCATTCGGCCCCATTCAGCCTACTGTTTTAAGACATTTATCCCCATCCAGGTGTCACTATTTTCCTGGCGAGCGGTAGCGAGCCAGCATATATATATCTTTGTTTTGACAGCAAGCTAAATTTGTACATTTTTCGATAGAAAAATTTCTCCGGCAAAGCCGGATTTCTCCATACAATTCTGGCTCGCTATCGCTCGCCAGGAAGAAATCGACACCTGGATGGGGATAGACGTCTTAAAACAGTTGGCTGAATAGGGCCGAATGGATACAAGCCAAGAAAGAGAAAAAAAGAGAGAAAGGTAAAAAAAAAGCCGGTGACCCCCCTTAATGTAAATGAAGCAATGATACGCCTGCTAGCACAACTCTTACCGTTGACTCTGTAATGCAATTAAACCCCCTGACTTTATTGATTTCGTCAGTAAGATATTCCATACTAATGTCCAGACACAATATATCTATATATATATATATACAGTATATATACATACCGGTATACAAAATATTTCTACTGTAGTTTTTGGGCAGATTAAGAATATATTTGTTCCTCTGGGGTAGAAATTATGATCTACAATAGTAAATATTTCATTACTACTTGCAATATAGAAAAGTGTTTAGCTTCAATATGAATACAACACGCAACCATGGCTGGAAATTAGAATTAGAAAGGTTCAGCACTAGTATTTCTGGAAACTTTTTCACATATAAGATCTGTTCTACCTGGAACAAACTTCCCTCCGAAGTTGTAAATAGTTCTTCAGTAGAGCAGTTCAAGAAGAGAATAGATAGTATTTTGCACACTCTGTAAAGAGTGTAGTGCACTAACCAGTCTCTCTCCTTCCACTTCGAGTATCTCCTCGGAATGGACGGCAAGGTCTCCGAGATACTAACTATTCCTTGTAACTCCTTGTAACTATCTCCAGGTAGATAGGTATAATATACTAAACCTAGAATTAGTCAAGCACCGCTGGCAAGCATGTTAAGTATTCGGTTCATGTTGAAGAAAAAACAGCCAATGATTTAATGCAAACTGAGCCATTACAATCACCGAAATTGTTACCTGGATTGCCCCAAATCACACGCACACGAGAGAGAGAGAGAGAGAGAGAGCGATAGAGAGTGTGGGTGTGGGTGTGGGTGTGTGGGTGTGTGTGTGTGTGTGTGTGTGGGTGTGTGTGTGGGTGTGTGTGTGGGTGTGTGTGTGTGTGATATGAAGAATTAGAGAAGAACACAAACTGTACAGATTTTGCGGTCCCAACAAGGCAGTCCGGCCTTATATTTAAACTAGTTGTTACCGCTAAGTGAAGCCAATGACAGTAAATTTGAAGCTCTCTTCCTGCCAAGCACACCAACCAACTTCTGGACCCCAAAGGAAGCTGAGAATACCTACAAAGAATTCATAATAAATATTGAATCTATCTACCTATTGCCAGACGCTTTGATCCCCGAAGGGGTGGCCACGAACGAAACGCCTCCATGCACCTCTGTCCCCAGTCAGTCGACGCCCCTCCTCCCATCCAGCAACGCTTTCGCTCATATACTTCTTAACTCCATCCTTCCACCTCTCACTCGGTCTACCTCTCCCTCTCTGTCCTTTTACCACACTCTCATACACTCTCTTAGTCATTCTCTCACTTCCCATACATTCCACATGGCCAAAGCATCTCAAGGTGTTTCTTTTCACACTTTCCAGCATATCTAAATCCACACCACACCTCTCTCGTACTTCATCATTCGTCTGTCTATCCCTCCATATAACTCTGCACGCACTTCTTCTAAAGTAACTCATTTCCACCCCTCTCACTCTTGGCTTGAGTCTCTCCACCAACTCCCATGCTTCGCTCCCGTAAGTCAATGTCGGGATTACCACACTGCCATGCAAGGATTTCTTTACTTCCATGCTGACCACCCTATTTCTTGTTACTGCTTTCAGCGTTCGTACAGCCCTCTTCCCCTGTTGCACCCTCTCCCGCACTTCTTCATCCACTCCCATCTTTACTCAACACACTGTTCCAAACATATTTACCAGACCATGCAAATCTCCGGTTTTCCAATGATCGTAAACTGAGAATATTCAACCTCTTCTTAGAGGAGATATATTTAAATATTATGGTTAATTTTCGTCACTCTACGCTGGGCTGCCTTCAGAGTCTATTATAAATATAGATAACTAAACTTAAACATAACTTGAACATTTCATCGCAGCGGTTTTTTTTTTCTACAATAAGTTTTTTTTTTTTACAGGGTCAACATCAATATTTTCTTGAGATACTGAGAAGTAATTTTTGCAAGCATATTATTACCGTGGTTTCAACTAAACAAGCAATTTAAATCCCAGGACAAGATGCAGACATTGCGCATGAAATATAAGCTTATTAGTGTACATATTATATTTAACGAGCACAAATCAATGGTGAGAGCGACTTCTATGACAGGTCCTTCAGCCTGTCACTTTCATTTTATATATCAACATATATTATTTGTATGTATTTATTTATTTTGTTTATTTATGTGTGGGTTTTTTTGGGGCGGGGGGGGGGAACTAGGATGCAGGGAATCCGGCAGCGTGGGCTGGGACCATGCAAAGGATGGAAAGCGCAATACAGAAGCTAAATATTATTCTGATTTTGTTTTTATTTGTATTTTTTCATAGTGGCATCCGCTTCAATTGACGTCCTATAGGTAATTAATCATGCCGCTTATAATGTTAGTATTCGGAGTCTTGTGGTGGACAGAGGGTCCATAAAAAGGGCATCTCTAAGCGGCAAGGTGCAAAATATGAATATTAGCAGTAAGTCATTTATTCCGGATTACTTTATAGATATTAACTTTTCTTTCATCCCTTCGGGGATCCAACATATATTATCATGTTTTGTTTATATATTTTTTTTTAATTTTGTTCTCCTACAATCTAAAATAGGTTCAGTATTTTCGGTTAGTTTTTCAATATCCAAATGTATGTTAAATGTAATTATTGCTAAGATCACTTCTACTGCGCAGGCTATATTTTCTCTAGTTGTTAGGATAATGTCAAGGATATTTTCTCTAGTTGTTAGGATAATGTCAAGGATATTTTCTCTAGTTGTTAGGATAATGTCAAGGATATTTTCTCTAGTTGTTAGGATAATGTCAAGGATATTTTCGCCGCGTGTTGGCTGTACGAGAAAGCTTTCTTGCAGGTTTGTATAGTTCTTGCCCGTTGTGGGACAATATGTAGTTCTTGCCCGTTGTGGGACAATATATAGTTCTTGCCCGTTGTGGGACAATATATAGTTCTTGCCCGTTGTGGGACAATATATAGTTCTTGCCCGTTGTGGGACAATATATAGTTCTTGCCCGTTGTGGGACAATATATAGTTCTTGCCCGTTGTGGGACAATATATAGTTCTTGCCCGTTGTGGGACAATATCTTCCCCTATGATGTCACTGGCAGATTAAAGTCTCCAATTACAATTGAATCTTCAGTATCGCATATTTCGATTATATGATAATAAATAAATTTTAGTATCTGTCTGAGCGGACTGTGCATGAGGTCGGTATATGACTGCAAGGGTAATTATATTGTGTAGTTATTATTTAATTGTGCGTAAATAATATCTACATGATCAAGTATTTGCTTTGTTGAAAACGCTGGATAAAGAGACGACTTGATATAGAGTACGACACCACCACCAAGCCTAGTTAATATAGAGTACACCACCACCACCAAGCCTAGTTAATATAGAGTACGACACCACCACCAAGCCTAGTTAATATAGAGTACGACACCACCACCACCACCAAGCCTAGTTAATATAGAGTACGACACCACCACCACCACCAAGCCTGGTTAATATAGAGTACGACACCACCACCACCACCAAGCCTAGTTAATGTAGAGTACGACACCACCACCACCAAGCCTAGTTAATGTAGAGTACGACACCACCACCAAGCCTAGTTAATATAGAGTACGACACCACCACCACCAAGCCTAGTTAATATAGAGTACGACACCACCACCACCACCAAGCCTAGTTAATATAGAGTACGACACCACCACCACCACCAAGCCTAGTTAATATAGAGTACGACACCACCACCACCACCAAGCCTAGTTAATATAGAGTACGACACCACCACCACCACCAAGCCTAGTTAATGTAGAGTACGACACCACCACCACCAAGCCTAGTTAATGTAGAGTACGACACCACCACCACCAAGCCTAGTTAATATAGAGTACGACACCACCACCACCACCAAGCCTAGTTAATATAGAGTACGACACCACCACCACCAAGCCTAGTTAATGTAGAGTACGACACCACCACCACCACCAAGCCTAGTTAATATAGAGTACGACACCACCACCACCACCAAGCCTAGTTAATATAGAGTACGACACCACCACCAAGCCTAGTTAATGTAGAGTACGACACCACCACCACCAAGCCTAGTTAATGTAGAGTACGACACCACCACCACCAAGCCTAGTTAATATAGAGTACGACACCACCACCACCACCAAGCCTAGTTAATATAGAGTACAACACCACCACCACCAAGCCTAGTTAATATAGAGTACGACACCACCACCACCAAGCCTAGTTAATATAGAGTACGACACCACCACCACCACCAAGCCTAGTTAATATAGAGTACGACACCACCACCACCAAGCCTAGTTAATGTAGAGTACGACACCACCACCACCAAGCCTAGTTAATATTATAGGTAAGCACGCCCAAGGTAAACAAGTCGTGCACATACTGATGCAGGTTCTTCATTGATTTTAGATTAAAATTCGAACAGCCTCGTTAGGACTAGTTTGTTGTTTACACTCGTAAAGCCGGTATCACACGAGAGCATTTATAGTCAACATTCTATGATCAACATTTTTCTGGCAACATTTCTGGAATATTTTGCACTGGTATCGGAAACTAGACTGATGATAATAAACTTCGGTAACCGAAATATTTTAAATAATGACCTCATGAGCTGCCAGAGCAGTGTTGACGATAAATGTTGAGGAAAAAAACGCTCGTGTGATATATACCGGCTTTAGTCAGTCATTATAGTTTTCCTTTCATACATAAAATTACGGAAATGGTAAGAACTCATATGGACAACTGTACATGCATGGGCAGGAATATATGTACAATGTTTGGAGAAACAATTATTATGGTTAGAAGTTGAGTTCCACTAAATAATGCTAATTTTTTTTTTTTTTTTTTTTTTTTTTTTTTTTTTTTTTTTTTTTTTTTTATCATGAGAAGGTATATAAATATTCGTGATCACGGCTGTACATACAAAGATGAACAAGCATTTATACATTAGTTATGGAGAAGCATTGAATCGAGAAATTCGGCTTCGCCGGAGACATTTTTCTATCGAAAAATGTACTAATTTAGCTTGCTGTCAAAACAAAAATATATATATGCTGGCTCGCTACCGCTCGCCAGGAAAATATTGACGCCTGGATGGGGGTAAACGTCTTTAAACAGTTATGAAATTCCAGTAAGTTGTTTTCTTCAGTATCATAGAAGAACGATCAAATAGAAGGTAAGGAGTACAAGGAGAAACTGCAGGCAATTGTTAGTCTATTCGCTGTAAGTAGGCGACAAATAATGACCTCTATCCTCTGTAACTCAAAACGGGCTAGAGCAAATGGGCTGTAAATGCCCACACCTACTCCCTGGCTGACCCTTCCCAAATGGTAGACATATTAGCTCGATTACTCTAGTCGTTTTTGAGTTACAGGGGTTAGAGGTCAAGATTTCTCGCCTACTTACAGCGAATAGACTATAGTGCATTATACGCTTATGGGGCTATCACTATACTCACGCCATTTAATCCCACCACTGCTTTATCGTCAATTTTCAAAGGCCAACATTTCCAGGATCTTGTGAAGTAGTATTGGAAAGTAGATTAAGGGGAGATCTCCACTCGAGGGATTTTTTTCTTGACCCCTTTCTCCCTCATGTTTAGCCCCATTACTTTTGATATTATAAAACGTTCGCCCCATTAATTTAGCGATTTTAAGAACTTTCACCCCATATTAAGACCTTTCGTGCCATTCAGGTGTCGATTTTATCCTGGCGAGCGATAGCGAGCCTGTAATTTAAGAGGAACCGGCCTATGGCCGGGACATTTTTCTACCGAAAAATGTACACATTTATCTTGAAAGGGACTCAAGGGGGTATAATTTTAAGCTTGATGGAGGTCTAGGGAACAAACTAAATACCTCCCCTTAAAGATATATATGCATGTGAACGAAACATGTACTCATCTACCTAATAAACACCTAGACCAGCGTTGATGATAAAAGTTGAGGGATAAAATTAGTTCATGTTAGTCACCTAAATAGGACTTCAGAAGCTATCAACGTTCTGGATTATTTAGCCAGCACACTGTAATTCATTAATAGCGTCAGGACTGGAGTCCCTTTTCGAGAACTACAGTCACTTGGGTTCATGTTAGTTAGTTATAATAGGACATCAGAGGCTATCAACCCTTCTGGATTATTAAGCCAGCACACCGTAAGTCTAGAATAGCGTTAGGACCAGAACCCCTTTTCGAGAACTCCAGTCCCTTCAGTTCATGATGATGATCATGGTTGGGGTAAAGTAGGAGAGTAGAGTAGTTTGGATAGTAGAGTAGTTTGGATAGTAGAGTAGTTTGGATAGTAGAGTAGTTTGGAGAGTAGAGTAGTTTGGATAGTAGAGTAGTTTGGATAGTAGAGTAGTTTGGATAGTAGAGTAGTTAGAGTAGTTTGGATAGTAGAGTAGTTTGGATAGTAGAGTAGTTTGGATAGTAGAGTAGTTTGGATAGTAGAGTAGTTTGGATAGTAGAGTAGTTTGGATAGTAGAGTAGTTTGGATAGTAGAGTAGTTTGGATAGTAGAGTAGTTTGGAGTAGAGTAGTTTGGAGTAGAGTAGTTTGGATAGTAGAGTAGTTTGGATAGTAGAGTAGTTTGGATAGTAGAGTAGTTTGGAGAGTAGAGTAGTTTGGATAGTAGAGTAGTTTGGATAGTAGAGTAGTTTGGATAGTAGAGTAGTTTGGATAGTAGAGTAGTTTGGATAGTAGAGTAGTTTGGATAGTAGAGTAGTTTGGATAGTAGAGTAGTTTGGATAGTAGAGTAGTTTGGATAGTAGAGTAGTTTGGATAGTAGAGTAGTTTGGATAGTAGAGTAGTTTGGATAGTAGAGTAGTTTGGATAGTAGAGTAGTTTGGATAGTAGAGTAGTTTGGAGAGTAGAGTAGTTTGGAGAGTAGAGTAGTTTGGAGAGTAGAGTAGTTTGGAGAGTAGAGTAGTTTGGATAGTAGAGTAGTTTGGATAGTAGAGTAGTTTGGATAGTAGAGTAGTTTGGATAGTAGAGTAGTTTGGATAGTAGAGTAGTTTGGATAGTAGAGTAGTTTGGATAGTAGAGTAGTTTGGATAGAGGAAGAGTAAGTTGAGAAGTGAAGTATAAGATAAAAAGTTCTTGGTCTCAACCCAAGAACTTTTTATATTGAATTCAGATCAGACCAGATGGCTGGAGTAAAATAAAGCCGGTATCACACGAGCGCTTTTTCACTCAACATTTATCCTCAACACTGGTCTGGCAGCTTACGAGGTAAACATTTAACATTGTTCTGTTACCTAAATTCATCTATAAGCAGTCTAGTTTCCGATACCAATGCAAAATATTCTAGAAATGTTGCCAGAAAAGTGTTGATCGTCGAATGTTGACTATAAAAGCTCTCGTGTGATACCGGCTTAAGCGAGAAGTGTAATTGGACAGGAAGAACAAGCTGAGAAATACAATAGAAGACGTCATGTGATACCTGTTTTAAATTATAATTGACCTACAGATAACGTGAAGGTCAAACCTTCCCACAGCAACCAACACCTGGAGACCTGGCAACACAGCATCCCAGAAAACATGAGATAAGTGTTTTATTAATTTCACCACAACACCAAACGCCTCCAATTAAGGGGAGGGTACACCTATATATATGCTATACTCCATAACATCCATTTTTGTGTTAATTTCGCATTGCCATCTGTATTTCTGTAGTATATTCTATACTCAGACAATCTTTCATTTATTAATTTGGAAAAATAGCTGTTGAATAAATATTGCTTTGTTTGTTCTAATATATCGGTGTAAAAAACAAAAAGAATATCAGAAACGAATACTTTTTTGTATCGGCAAACCTACTGTACACTAGATACCAATAATCAACAATGAGGTAATCCCATATTGAGTTATAGAAGGATGAACAAAAATATATAATTTATAGCAGTTGAGCGAATTCCGTGAACACAGGTTCGACCATAGAAGCTATAATCGTCATACATGAATTTGCTCTCGTCAAATGAGTCCAAATAAGTCGTGTAACAAGTGTGCAAAATATGGAGGAAATCATGCAAACACAGTAGGTGTCAGGTATCAAGAAAGTGAGAAATACACACTTTCAGGAACGAACGATTGTGTTATATTATGCTATATTATTTGTTATTATATGAAGAGGAAATGAAGGAGACATATTCCGACAGAGACCTTGGGGTGGTCATTGACGCCAAACTGAGCTTCACCTAACATGTAGCCAAGAAAATATATAAAGCCAACAGACTAGTGGGAGGAGGTTCTGTACCCTGAACGAGGAAAGTTTCAAGCCATTGTATAAAGCCCATACCGGTGGTTAGTTAGGGATTTAGAAATGATGAGATAAGAATTTTCAGTTGCATCATCTTGCCTCATGGCTGCAAAATTTGAAGGTATTTCAAGGGGGGAGGTGATAGTGTTTTTGACTGTTATTACATGATTATATAACTAGCTTCAGCACGACCATGGTAAAAATAAATAAAAAAAATAATGACAGATGACAATCGGGGTGGTGTGGGGGAGATGGGGAGGGGGCGCGGGGAGGGTTGATATATGTGTTTGTGTGTTACTACAAGATTCTTCTACCCTAAAGGATTGGCGGGTGCCCAACTCCGAAAGGAGTTGAAGTAGGGGAGCTAGCCCCACGCCAAAGGCGGCTTTCTAGGGCCTTTCCTAGCTGATGCTGAGAGGATTGGGTTCTAGTCATGTGGTGATTGGCTGGTCTATCAGAGTGAGAGCTGAGCAATCTCTGCAATACCCATAGCTTACTCTGACTGTTCCTTTTACTTATATATCTTCTAGATTTCAAGTGACGGCGTCTTTTCCGTGGATCGACCTCCCTACTGCCAACCTAAAAGTTGGCAGATTGGGAGCCAAAGCGTCACATTTTTCCCTTGCCCCTCAACTTTCCCTTCATAATTGCTGAGGGGCACAGGGCCTTGGGTGGGGCTTTGATTTCCCGGGCATTTACGCGCCCTCCTCAGCTCCCTGCCTTAGAGTGGCTTCGGTCACCTGGGTTTTGTTAGTGGTAAGCAGGGAGGGTTTTGTGGGGGCGCTCTATGGCCTTGGCCTTGCTCTGGACCTTGGGGCTGTTCGGCCAGGCAGCCTGGGGAACAACAACAACAACAACAACCCTAAAGGAAGACTTTTAACATTAAAATGGAAAATGCCAAATTTGAGTGTAATTCGGTCCACAAAGGTGTGGCCTCCCCTTAAGGGGGGTCACCTGATTTTGTTTATCTTTCTCTCCTTTTCTCTCTTTCCCTGGCTTGTATCTATTCGGCGCCATTCAGCAAACTGTTATAAGACGTTTATCCCCATCCAGGTGTCGATTTCTTCCTGGCGAGCGATAGCGAGCCAGCATTGCATGGAGAAATCCGGCTTCGCCGGAGACATTTTTATATCGAAAAATGTACAAATTTAGCTTGTTAAAACATAAATATATATATGCTGGTCGCTACCGCTCGTCAGGATAATATTTACACCTGAATGGGGGTAAAAGTCTTAAGCCAATAGGCTGAATGGGGCCTGGGTTATCACACACATTTTTAAACACTAACCGTTTACCAACAACTTATTTATTTATTTTTTTTGTGAGCAATATGTAACAAAGACTGGAAAACAATGAGCAAAAATTAGTTACATATAAATAATCAGTGCGTAATATTTTCCCCCAGTAACCATAACAAAACATTATATTCTTTGTGTTGTATTAGTTAGTTTTATCATTTAAGCTTACTATATAATATACCTGTTCAAAATATACTTGTACTCCTTTATACTAAATTATAGATTTACATAATTATACAGTATGTAGTTTTATGTAATTATTTGTGCTCCTCCTGTGTATTCAGTGTATTCTGTGTATTCAGTATATTTGCTTCTACAACCATGTATGTGTGTGTGTTTTTTTTTTTAGAAAGAAGACAATTGCTGGCGATGTTTATCAATCCAGCTGTATGTGGAATTAGTTAGAGTTTATCAATCCAGCTGTATGTGGAATTAGTTAGAGTTTATCAATCCAGCTGTATGTGGAATTAGTTTATCAATCCAGCTGTATGTGGAATTAGTTAGAGTTTATCAATCCAGCTGTATGTGGAATTAGTTAAGAGTTCTCGGGTACAAAGTTAGAGTGCTTGAGTCTAAGGTGACAGAGTGTCCCAGCCTGGTACACAGGGTCTGCTGCATATCAGCCAAGTTAAGGGCAGGTTTGTTCTTACCGCTCCCCCTTCTCTTTCATGTTTAGCACTATTAGTTCCGAAATTCTGAGACGTTCGCCCCATTAGTTTGGCGATTATAAGACCTTTTGTGCCACTTGGGTGTCTATATTTGTCCTGACAAACGATAGCGAGCCTATAATATAGGAAGAACCGGTCTTCGGCCGTTAAATTTGTCTATCGATAAATGTACAAATTTATCTCGAAGAAGGGTCTTGGTGAAATTATTTAAAGCTTGACGGAGATCTCGGGAGGTTAAAAAAAAAACATATATATATATATATATATATATATATATATATATATATATATATATATATATATATATATATATATATATATATATATATATGTTACGACCTTTTTGAAAAAGTGGCATTTTTGCGAAATGACCGGGAGCTTTGCAAAATGACCAAAAACCTAGCCTTTTTGTAAAATGACACTTAATGTCTGGTCCATTTGCAAAATGTCCAGCATATTGTCCTTTTTGTAAAATTACCTGCTCCCTTTTGCAAAATGACACCAAACGTCTAACCTAACCTAACCTAACCTAACCTAAAATGTTAAAAAATAATATTGTTTCGATTAGGCCTACCCAATTTTTACAAATATATATGTGTACAGTTATTTAGAACTTTACAACAGGGCAATATGCTGTTTTTTTTGTAAATTGGCCAGACGTTTGGTGTCATTTTGCAAAAAGGCACAGGTAATTTTACAAAAAGGACAACCTCTACGATGAGAGTAAAGCTGTAGATATTATATACCTTGATTTTCAAAAGGACTTTGACAAAGTTCCCCACAAACGTTTACTGCTAAAACTAAAAGCGCATGGAATACAAGACGGTGTGTTGAAATGGATAGAAAATTGGCTCAGCAACAGAAAGCAAAGAGTAGTCATAAACGATAAGGCATCTAAATGGACCAATGTAAGTAGCGGGGTACCCCAGGGATCGGTACTAGGACCAATTATCTTTCTAATTTACATCAACGACATAGATGAGGGTCTCACCTGTACAATCTCAAAATTTGCTGACGATACAAAAATTGCAAATAGCGTACTCTCAAAAGAACAAGTTGACGATATGCAACACAATCTAGATAAATTGTCATGTTGGGCCCAAATTTGGCAAATGAGTTTCAATGCAGATAAATGTAAAGTACCACATATCGGATACCTAAATGAGAAAGCAAACTATTCGATGAATGGCACTCAGCTTAAGAATGTAAACAGAGAAACCGATCTGGGAGTAACAATATCGAGTAACCTAAAACCGAGTCAACAATGTTCAGAAGTTGTTAAGAAGGCAAACAAAATAATTGGCTTTATAGGCAGGTCATTTGAGCATAAATCCAAAGAAGTTATCCTAACCCTTTACAATTCCTTAGTCCGCCCTCTTCTGGAATACTGCGTTCAATCCTGGTGCCCTTATTACCAAAAAGATATAAACAAGCTAGAACGAGTTCAACGTAGAGTTACCAAAATGATACCTAGCCTAAAGAACAAACCATACGAAGAGCGTCTTAGAGAATTAAATATATTTCCTTTAACCCAGCGCAGATTAAGAGGTGACTTAATTCAAGTGTTCAAAATCATCAAAGGCATCGACAATATGAACTGTAGTAAGTACTTCACTATCGACCAATCTAATTACACACGGGGAAACGGTTGCAAAATTATTGGTAAATCTTTTAACTCGCACGAATCTAAGAATTTCTTCTTTAATCGAGTTGTCAACTTGTGGAATGGGCTTCCCCGAAACGTTCTAGACTGCATCACCGTTGATTCATTTAAACTCCGCCTAGACAAATATCTCGCATCAAACCCGCGACTGACTGCGTTTGTAAATGAATAACTTTATTTTATCCCCCCCCCTCAGTTACTAACCCATCTGTCCTCTACTAATTTCCTAATCCTGCCACGGACATTAGTTCCAGGGCAGTAATTCCCTTTCCAATGTTCCCTTACCCACTCTAAACCACTGTTTGGACACTTGATCCTCAGTGTTTTGGAGGACAAGCAACCTAGAAGGGTCACTAGATCTGTTGTTGCTTGATTTCCTTTGTACTCCTTTGTATCTTTACTAACTAAACTAACCTAACTAACTCACTAACTAACTCACTAACTAACTCACTAACTAGCTAACTAACTACCTAGCTAACTAACTACCTAGCTAACTAACTACCTAGCTAACTAACTACCTAGCTAACTAACTACCTAGCTAACTAACCTTTGCTAACATTACCAAGCATAAGATTGCACACAGGCATTGTAAACAGGCCTTACATTGGTGCGGTAACCACCACCTACAATACCACTAGTGTTGATGTGTGTAAAGGTACGCTACTGTTATTAGGTGTTCAAGAACAGTCGCGCTAATAAGCAATATTTACACATGATTTCTTATTTTTGAGTGAGATATAAAACCCTGTCCCTAGACTTACCCACCCTATGCAATGACAGACATTAATATAGCACAGAGCAAGCGAAACATAATAACAGCTGAGACATGACTTATTAGCGCCACTGTACAGCAAAAATTATAGGTATGAAGAGCGTTCAATTTGTTGTAACATGCATTAGTTGCAACTTGTACACCGAGTATTCGGCTACTCCATTATGTGTATTTTTTTTTTATTTTTATTTTTTATTTATTTTTTTAGCTACATTGTGAAGGGAATTTGTTTTTTATGTAACTAGATATGAATAAGAATTCTAGCCATTTCTCAGTAAGGTACGAATTTTATCATGTTATGTTCACAGTTCTTAATTTTCGAAACTATTTCGAGTTGAAATAATTCTCCTTGTAATATATTTATCTAATACACTATTATCTGAGGTTCGTTTAATACGTATGAGGGATTTAATCCATTCAGTATCAGGGACGTTCTTTTGATCATACTCTGGCCACTATTAGATGATGTTATTCAGCTTTTGAAGGACCTCTAGTAATAACAAGGCTTCAAACTATCTCAACCAACCCTTTTAACTACCACCGAACCTCCCTAAGCTGCATAATATTTTGTCTAAATTTAGCTAGCATAAAAACCTAACAAACGTCGCTGGTACTCTGAGGGTTAAGCTCATCATATTTGTTACCGCGACTGTACATACCTGGTCCAGCCAAATTATATATATTACCTACTGTTCTACTGGTGGTTTGGATAGTAAATAATGGTTAGGTCTAATTGCTACACTAGGCTGGGTCTTCTCCTGGATGACCTATAGATGTGTGTGAATTTGTATTTTGTTTTTTGTGTGTTCATTGTTTTCTGTTGTGTTGTCCCTATTCTGGCTCTGTCTTGAGTCGGCCATCCCCCAAAAAAAGAAAAAAGAAAGAAAGAGAGTAAAAATAGGAAAAGTGGAGATTGGGCCTGAGTAAATAGATAGATAGATAGACCAGCTGTTCTACTGGTGGATTGGATAGTAAATAATAGTTAGGTCTAATTGCTACACTATGTAATATTATTATTATTAATCTCACCACCACACCCCCAATGAAATTAATTAAAGTATATATGATCCACCGGGATTCGAACCCGGGTTATCACACACATATTTTTGCCACCTTAACCATTACACCACCAGGACGGTTAAAGGTTTATGCACACGCCTACGACTTATTATCCATTCTCGAATACTGGATATTAATCTAATCATGTTCATATTCCCAACCGCACTATGGTAGCCTACTGTTTAAGTGAGAGGAAAGAATATTCATGGGGCACAGATCATATAGACCGGCCTCTCGAAGAAATATCCCTAAACCTACTAATAATATTATTATTATTAATCTCACCACCACACCCCCAATGAAATTAATTAAAGTATGTGGTAGACAGCACGTACGAGGCTGCTGGAGGCTACTTGTTGCTGGTGGCCAGGGTATAGTCGCGGTCATAAGTTCTTTACCTGCCTCCCCAGTGTTGAGGATAAATGTTGAGGGAAAAAGCGCTCGTGGGATATTGGTTTAACTCGGTGCTTTTATGTTAGTTTGGAAGTCAGGTATAAGAGTCCCCTTGTTAAAGGGGACTTTGTGGAAACTACATAGGAATATGTCTCCTTCGCATAGTACGGAAAGTATAGGGTAGGATCTTAATATCTTCAATCTAGTTCCTCTGTGGTGGAGGGGTGAGAAATTTCCACCACCGCTTTCTCCTGCGAGACGTAGAAGTCGGCTAAAGGGAATCGGGGGCGGGGGGCATGGTATCCTTCTCCCCTTAAATAAATATACCAAAACAAAAAAACGAGATTGAGATAGGGGCGAGGGAACGCGTTCGTGGTCTCGGACCCTAAGCATAGGAGCTTGTGTTGTGTTGTCCCTGTTCTTGCTCTGTCTTCAGTCGCCCCCCCTCAAAAAAAAAAAAAAAATAGTAATAATAACAATAACATAAAATAAATAAAATAAAATAAAAATAGGAAAAGTGGGGATTGGGCCTGAGTAAATAGATAGATAGATAGATAGATATTGGGCCTGAGTAAATAGATAGATAGATAGACAGTTTCCGATACCAGAGCAAAAGATCCCATAAATGTTACCAGAAAATTGTTGGCCATCGAAAGTTTTAGATAAAAGCTCTGGTGTAATACCAGCATTAATATATCCATTGGTTATTTTATTAGTATTATTATTATTAGTTTTATTTTTGGTAATATTATATAATTTTCATTATTATTATTATTATTATTATTATTATTATTATTATTATTTTAATTAGTTTGTTTAGTTTCTTGACATTTTATAGGACACGTTTACTTAACACATTTAAAACTTTCCAACAAGCGTAAATTATGGCGTCAATATAGCCAGTAATTGTGTTGCTGAGCTTCTTTTATATATGCTAGTTTGGTTCTTTTGAGTAGACCAATCGAAAAATATTAAGTTTACTTAAGGGGACAGTGGCTGTTTGTTTGGTCTAGTAATTAATGTATTCATATATATATGTTTAGTTTCCTCCCTAGACTTCCATCAAGCTTAGAAAAACACCCCCTAGACCCCCCTTCATGATAGATTTGTACATTTTTCGGTGGAAAAATGTCCCGGCCTAAGGCCGATTCCTCCTAAAATTACAGGCTCGCTATTGCTCGCCAGGAAAAAATCGACACCTAAATGGCACGAAGGGTCCTAATATTGACAAAGAAATGGGGTGAAAGGTTATAAAATCCCCAAACTATTGGAACCAACATCTTAAAACCTCAAAACTAGTGGGGCTAAACATTAGGGAGAAGGGGGTCCAGAAAAACGGTCTGTCTCCCCTTAACCTACTGTTCATTGGGTTTTAAATTGGGTTCGTGGTTGATTAGTTCCTCTGCGTTTATCTTGCGTCGTCCCAGTTTTGGTTTGTTTATTTTGCAAGTTTAAATATGGTATAGCCATATGTCGTATATATATATATATATATAAATTGCCATGAGCGAAGATAATGCTGAAATAGCTTGAAGCAGGAGAGAAAACAGGAGAGAGAGGAGGTGATAAGAAGGGAAGAAAATAGGTTTAGAAAATGGTGTAGAGGCTGAAGGAGGTTAACTTATATAAGCTGCACAGGACAAAAAGTTACACATACTGACATTGATGGATTTAATACCAGGATAAGAGATCATTATCCTGAACACAGTCACAGGTTCTTAAGGGGAGATCTCCACTTAAGGGATTTTTTTCTTGAACCCTTTCTCCCTCATGTTTAGCCCCATTGCTTTTGATATTATAAAACGTTTGCCCCATTAGTTTAGCGATTTTAAGAACTTTCACCCCATATTAAGACCTTTCGTGCCATTCAGGTGTCAATTTTATCCTGGCGAGCGATAGCGAGCCTGTAATTTAAGAGGAACCGGCCTTCGGCCGGGACATTTTTCTACCGAAAAATGTACAAATTTATCTAGAAAGGGACTCAAGGGGGTGTAATTTTAAGCTTGATGGAGGTCTAGGGAACAAACTAAATACCTCCCCTTAAGGGGAGATGGGCCCTATTTTTTGGTCGATTAATTAGTTTATTCCTTTATTTCTTAGTTTCCTCGCTAGACTTCCATCAAGCTTTGTAAAACGTCCCCTAACTCCCCCTTCAAGATAAATGTGTAAATGTTTCGGTAGAAAATTGCCCCGGCCGAAGGCCAGTTCCTCTTAAAATTTCAGGCTCGCTATAGCTCGCCAGAAAAAATATCGACACCTAAATGGCACGAAAGGTCTTAAAATCGCCAAACTAATGGATCAAACGTCTTATAATCTCATAACAAATGGGGCTTAACACGAGGGAGAAAAGGGACCAGAAAAACGACCGATCTCCCCTTAATGGCAGTAAATGTGGTAAAAAAATGGAGTCTTCTATTCTGACTTCGCTCAAGCACTCTTGATTAATGAGACCAGTAAATTATTGTGTGTATTAGTCAAATACAAACTCCATGCAACTGAGATGACTGGCAGATAAAAAACAAATAATTATTTACAGTTTCCTTACTGACAGAAAACAAGCATCGTTGCCAACCAAACCAGAGCTTTGTGAGACAGTTTTAAAACTTTTAACAATGTTATATTATATGTTTTGATAAAAATATACTTTGAAAAGTAGACAGTAATGCATATAAACAACATGTGAGGAAGAACACTTTATTGACAACGCTTTGCATATAGCTTCATTAGGCCAAGTGCAATGTCTATATAGATTTTGGCCAATTGATATCCCCAGACATCGTATCCTCTTGCGGTCTGCAACCCGCAATCCCACCAATCAGAACCCTGCTTTGCCCCCCTCGGCCCCTCCCCCCGCCTCTGCTACGCCAATCAACTCGCCTTGACCTAACACCTGACAGCCAACCACACGAGACCTCCCGATAACTGACTCCTCCCACTCACTTATATAACGCCCAGGTATACCATCCCTTGCATCCATTGGTGGTATTAGTAATATGATACTTTTAAAATAACAAAACCAGTTAGGGACGACCAAGCTATTTGAATGCGTCAATCTACATACATTGAAAGGCGAAGGCAAACTCCATGAAGCCTCTCACTTAGACAGGTGCTTCCTGAGTCTGATAAGAATAGTCTGAGGGTAGTTATTATAGAACATAACACAAATTGTGGTCATCTGGTTGAAAGATCCCGGATCCCAAGGGTTAAGGGAAGACGGACCGGTTTTTGTCATTCTTTCAATTAATTAATGTATTCCTTTATTTCTTAGTTTTCTCGCTAGACCTCCATCAAGCTTAGAATCTCCCCTCCTAGACCCCCCCTTCAAGATAAATGTGTACATTTTTCGGTAGAAAGACGTCCCGAAGGCCAGGATATATATATATATATATATATATATATATATATATATATATATATATATAAGGAATATGAAGACCAGAGCGAACAGGAACATATTTGTGTATTGGCAACGTTTCAACACTAATCTTGTGTCATTATCAAGCCTAAAAAAGAGACGACATGACACGTCTGACAGTCCCTCCTCACCCACCACCTCCGCCCGTCTCTAGGCACCCACGAGACCTCCACGCCCCTCCTCTGCTTTTAGTGTCCTGTGCTGGTACGTGTAGGCATATGTTTAAATAGATATATGTGCCCATTTGTACTCCTGTTTCCTTATGTTAGTCGACCCCGCCCCTTGCACTCCTTGACTTTTAAATTCGCCACCCTCATCTATCTTTATGTTGCCTAACATTAATTATTATTGTTTACATTATTCTCACTCTTTTATTCCTTTTTCACTTATCAACTATCTCTACTTTAAATGTCTTAATGTAATGAACCTTAGCTATATTTTCGTTAATTATATCTTTTGAATAAATGTTCAATTTTAACATGTGATGATTTTATGATATTCACGATAGGTTTTATTCTTTCTCTTTTTTAGGCTTGATATTGACACAAGATTAGTGTTGAAACGTTGCCAATAAACAAATATGTTCCTGTTTGCTTTGGTATTCATATTCCTTATTCGTCTTCGATTCCCAGTAGGAGAATCAATTGCTTCCATTATATATATATATATATATATATATATATATATATATATATATATATTGTTATGCAATTTTAATAAGGGTGGAATCTAATCCATGCTCAGCTGGATAACACAGACAAATGATAACAGGTATACAAACAGTTAATTGATACGAATATCAAGGAAACCGTGATGGACAAAACAGAATATGGTAAAGGAGAAAATACAATATGGTGTCTGGATAGAAGTGTATACTGGCTGTGCTCATGGTGTCTGGATAGAAGTGTATACTGGCTGTGCTCATGGTGTCTGGATAGAAGTGTATACTGGCTGTGCTCATGGTGTCTGGATAGAAGTGTATACTGGCTGTGCTCATGGTGTCTGGATAGAAGTGTATACTGGCTGTGCTCATGGTGTCTGGATAGAAGTGTATACTGGCTGTGCTCATGGTGTCTGGATAGAAGTGTATACTGGCTGTGCTCATGGTGTCTGGATAGATGTGTATACTGGCTGTGCTCATGGTGTCTGGATAGAAGTGTATACTGGCTGTGCTCATGGTGTCTGGATAGAAGTGTATACTGGCTGTGCTCATGGTGTCTGGATAGAAGTGTATACTGGCTGTGCTCATGGTGTCTGGATAGAAGTGTATACTGGCTGTGCTCATGGTGTCTGGATAGAAGTGTATACTGGCTGTGCTCATGGTGTCTGGATAGAAGTGTATACTGGCTGTGCTCATGGTGTCTGGATAGAAGTGTATACTGGCTGTGCTCATGGATAGAAGTGTATACTGGCTGTGCTCATGGATAGAAGTGTATACTGGCTGTGCTCATGGATAGAAGTGTATACTGGCTGTGCTCATGGGCTGCAGTCAATATTTTAAAGGGGGTCACCTACCTTTTTTTATTTTTCTCTTCTTTTCTCTCTTTCCTTGGCTTGTATCCATTCAGCACCATTCAGCCAACTGTTTTAAGACGTTTATCCCCATCCAGCTGTCGATATCTTCCTGGCGAGCGATAGCGAGCCAGCATTGTATGGAGAAATCCGGCTTCGCCGGACACATTTTTTCTATCGAAATATATACAAATTTAGCTTGCTGTCAAAACAAAAATATATATATGGTGGCTTGCTACCGCTCGCCAGGAATATATTGACACCTGGATTGGGATAAACGTCGTAAAACAGTATGTTGAATGGGGCAGAATGGAATGAAGCAAAAGAGAGAGGGAGAGAAAGAGAAACAAAAGCGAATTGGGCTCCCTTAAGAAAAGGTTAGACTCCTACCATAGAAAAGTTGGTCTGGAGTAGATAATGATCACTGATAAGAGACCCTGGCAACTGTTAAGAGACCCTGATTACTGATAAAAGACCCTGGCAACTGTTAAGAGACCCTGATTACTGATAGATAGAAACCCTGGCAACTATTAAGAGACCCTGATTACTGATAAGAGACCCTGGCAACTATTAAGAGACCCTGATTACTGATAAGAGACCCTGGCAACTGTTAAGAGACCCTGGCAACTGTTAAGAGACCCTGATTACTGATAAGAAACCCTGGCAACTGTTAAGAGACCCTGATTACTGATAAGAGACCCTGGCAACTGTTAAAAGACCCTGATTACTGATAAGAGACCCTGGCAACTGTTAAAAGACCCTGATTACTGATAAGAGACCCTGGCAACTGTTAAGAGACCCTGGCAACTGTTAAGAGACCCTGGCAACTGATAAGAGACCCTGGCAACTGTTAAGATACCCTGGCAACTGATAAGAGACCCTGGCAACTGTTAAGAGACCCTGATTACTGATAAGAGACCCTGGCAACTATTAAGAGACCCTGATTACTGATAAGAGACCCTGGCAACTGTTAAGAGACCCTGGCAACTGTTAAGAGACCCTGATTACTGATAGAAACCCTGGCAACTATTAAGAGACCCTGATTACTGATAAGAAACCCTGGCAACTGTTAAGAGACCCTGATTACTGATAAGAGACCCTGGCAACTATTAAGAGACCCTGATTACTGATAAGAGACCCTGGCAACTGTTAAGAGACCCTGGCAACTGTTAAGAGACCCTGATTACTGATAAGAAACCCTGGCAACTGTTAAGAGACCCTGATTACTGATAAGAGACCCTGGCAACTGTTAAAAGACCCTGATTACTGATAAGAGACCCTGGCAACTGTTAAAAGACCCTGATTACTGATAAGAGACCCTGGCAACTGTTAAGAGACCCTGGCAACTGTTAAGAGACCCTGGCAACTGATAAGAGACCCTGGCAACTGTTAAGATACCCTGGCAACTGATAAGAGACCCTGGCAACTGTTAAGAGACCCTGATTACTGATAAGAGACCCTGGCAACTGTTAAGAGACCCTGGCAACTGATAAGAGACCCTGGCAACTGTTAAGAGACCCTGGCAACTGTTAAGAGACCCTGGCAACTGTTAAGATACCCTGGCAACTGATAAGAGACCCTGGCAACTGTTAAGATACCCTGGCAACTGTTAAGAGACCCTGGCAACTGTTAAGATACCCTGGCAACTGATAAGAGACCCTGGCAACTGTTCTCAGTTGAAGAGAGCAGGAGGAGAATAATATACAATACTAACAAAATGGTGAAGGTACGCACGAGATTTTCTTTCCATATCAAATTATTCTGTAAACTCCTTCAGGCGATTTCCAAGCCCTGCAAGGTTATTCACTTCTAACTATTGTCCATGTACGGCAAATTACCGGAGGAAGTGGAGGGTAGGGAGAGAGCCTTCATCTTTGCTATCCTATCTTTTCCTTCTACTTTCCCTTATACTTGGAGTTTGTATCTCTCTCAGCAGTAAGCCCGGCCACCTCGGAGGGACCGTACGATCTGTGTGGCCAGTGTATCATTGTAAATCTGTGCAAATCTCTCTCTCTCTCTCTCTCTCTCTCTCTCTCTCTCTCTCTCTCTCTCTCACTCTCTCTCTCACTCTCACACTCTCTCTCTCACACTCTCTCTCTCATCTACTTGGGAGTTACCAGTAGCTCTGTAATGCTTTACTGGTCACTTGATACCCGGTAATAATGGGTAATCGTACACGCAATTTAGCAAGTTTATATTATGAGTCACGCCTATCTCGGTTCCTCATCTCTCCCACAAGTGTCACGACCAACATAGTTACACTGTGGTAAAAATAGTACAAGGGAATACAAAGGAGTACAAATATAAGTCAAGCAACAACAGATCTAGTGACCCTTCGAGGTTGCTTGCCCTCTAAATAACTGCTGTTCAAAGTGTCCAACCAGTGGTTCAGAGTTTGTAAGGGACATTTGGAAAGAAAAGCATTGTCTTAAGACCAATTTCCTTGGCAGGGTTAATGAAATAATGTGAAACTAATATTTCTCTTCATCATATAACTATCAAGTTTTCATAATTGACAACATATTTCGAAACAAAGTCTTCGTAACAGCCGAGTAATGACAGTGAGGACATTGCAATTTAATGTCAACTGAAAATTAACGGGCGTATTGCGTTACCAAACGAATAATATTTAAACAAATTAATACAGATATAGATACTCAGAAATTGTGATACGGATTTCTTCGAAGTTGCAGGATCGTTATCGCTCGCCCAGAAAAAGAAAACAAAAATTGGATGTGGTGAAGCGTCATATCATCGCCTAACTAATTGGTTCAAATGGTGATCAAATACTGTAGGGTTAAATTAATGTTGAAGACCTCGCTTTTTTCCTTTTTCTCTCCCTCTCTCTTTGGCTTATATCCATTCGGCCCCATTCAGCCTACTGTTTTAAGACGTTCACCCGATCCAGGTGTCAATATTTTCCTGGCGAGCGGCAGCAAGCCAGCATATACATATTTTTGTTTTGACAGCAAGCTAAATTTGTAAATTTTTCGATAGAAAAAATGTCTCCGGCGAAGCCAGATTTCTCCGTACAATGCTTGCTCGCTATCGCTCGCCAGGAAGAAATCGACACCTGGATGGGGATAAACGTCTTAAAACAGTTGGCTGAATGGGGCCGAATGGATACAAGCCGAGAAAAGGAGAGAAAGATAAAAACAAAAAGACACTCGCATGCTTCCAAGGGCTGTGGTTGTGTGGGTTTCAGTACTTTGCTTTACTAATTAATTCTGGGTGGCGTGATCCAACAGAGAATTAGTAATGACCGGCCCTGTAATACTGTCACGAACACGGAGATTACACACACGGAGATTACACACACGGAGATTACACACGCGGAGATTACACACGGAGATTACGAACACGGAGATTACGAACATGGAGATTACGAACACGGAGATTACACACGGAGATTACATACGGTGATTACATACGGAGATTACATACGGAGATTACATACGGAGATTACGAACACGGAGATTACGAACACGGAGATTACACACGGAGATTACACACGGAGATTACATACGGAGATTACACACGGAGATTACACACGGAGATTACACACGGAGATTACACACGGAGATTACACACGGAGATTACACACGGAGATTACACACGGAGATTACACACGGAGATTACACACGGAGATTACACACGGAGATTACATACGGAGATTACACACGGAGATTACACACGGAGATTACACACGGAGATTACATACGGAGATTACACACGGAGATTACACACGAAGATTACGAACACGGAGATTACACACGGATATTACACACGGAGATTACACACGGAGATTACACACGAAGATTACGAACACGGAGATTACACACGGAGATTACGAACACGGAGATTACACACGGAGATTACGAACACGGAGATTACACACGAAGATTACACACGGAGATTACACACGGAGATTACACACAAGTCAGTTATATTACTATACCTTATAATATGCTGTACACACACTGTAAGTCAACGTTATTACTTAAGGGGTCAACGTTTTTTTTTGTTATCTTTCTCTCCTTCCTTGGCTTGTATCCATTCGGCCCCATTGAGCCAACTGTTTTAAGACGCTTATCCCCATCCAGGTGTCAATTTCTTCCTGGCGAGCGATAGCGAACCAGCATTGTATGGAGAAATCCGGCTTCGCTAGAGACATTTTTCTATCGAAATATGTACAAATTTAGCTTGCTGTCAAAACAAAAATATATATATGCTGGCTCGCTATCGCTAGCCAGGAAAATACTGACACCTGGATAGGGTAAACGTCTTAAAACAGTAGGCTGAATGGGGCAGAATGGATACAAGCCAAAAAGAGAGGGAGAGAAAGAGAAAAAAAAAACGAGGTGGGCTCCCTTAACATAGTATGATAGCTTACCGTATAGCGTATCTGGGATGATAATGTCTTGAGCACGGACACGGTGACAATATCCAAGCCTTTATATGTCCTCTTCAATAATATATATGTTAATTTCAATCATATTTATACACAAATTGCACATAAAATCAGCGAGTCTGGAGTAACCGACCTTCCCGCGCTGACGATAAATCAACACTGAGAAGATGTCCAGTATTGGGCTGTAGATTCAATCGTTCGACACTATGAAGCAAGAAGAATCTAATAAGAAGCGACTCTTTGCTTTTGGTTGTAGGCCCCTGATACTTACCCCATCTAACGTCAATCACCCATCAATAGAGAACGGTTAACAGTAACAGTAACTATACAGTTTATACCCCTCACTAGAGAGTGTACCGATCTTTAGAAAACGGTTACATTCGAGCTATAACTATATAGTTTCTAATATCTATAGGCTACCGCTTGCAGTACTCAATATCTCTTCATTTTTCACAATTCATAATAGCTCTTATATGCCTATATCTAAATAGTAGGCTACTGTTGTCACTCTTGATGATTTAATTGTGATCCCCATTTTGTCATTACCGTTATTGTCCTAGTTTATAGTCCATATACTATTACAATTAAATATATTGTGCTACATTGCATTTATACCATCTAGTATTTGTGCAGCAAGTTTACCGTCTTCTGTATAAATTACTTTATCTAATATAATACCTTTTTTCTATGTGTAGGTTACTCAACATCTATATCTTGTATTAGTTTTGTTCCTTACATTTAAATTTGTTTCAGTACCTGTATGGATTTCGGCCATATGTTCTCCACAGTGTTCGTACGTTTACTGAAAAGTAAATAAACAAACACACACACACTGTGAATCATACAGTTCCTCATATTACTTGCACTGTTTTATTGGTGACGAGTAAATATAGACATACCGGTACGCAATTATCTCTCACGAAGGAATATGGGAGACAACCACAACAATCATCCCAGTGACTGTCTTTCGTGTAATTTATGTTTCTGCAGCTCTATCCATACACGTCATACATTAATAAATACACATCCCTTCAGCAACAACATTACCAAAAGTGTGGAACACATCTTGTGCCTCATGTTGTACGTGTTTATAAACTATATTTTTCTCGATGTTACGTGTTTACTCTTCAGGTCGACCACTGCAGCACAATACAATGCTACGGGAATTTCTCCACTACCGTTTATTGCTTTTCTGTGTATTCATGAATAATATTCTATAAGCAAGTAACTCCAACCTCACACTCCACAAAAACTAAGAACATAAAATTGAGTGTATGTCTTACATTAAAGATAACCGATCAAGTGAATGGCACATAAAACAACGTGAGTAGATTACGCTATTAATTTATATTATTTCAAACTTCTGTAAATTGTGTGGCGTCAGACGGCCAACCCCGCTATACTGGTCATCCGTGAAGTGGCTGCTTCACACAAGGGAATTGTTCAGCTGATCAGGTGTTGTCGCCTTCAGATTGATGTCAAGGTTCTTGAGCCATAACAAACATCTGTAATGATACAAATGAATGGGTCAGCTATTTACCGAGATGATGTCTCTGGAATCTTGTATTCAGTCAGCCATGATGTATACTCGTATGTGAGTATACTATATACTGTATACTCGTATGTGAGTATACTATATACTGTATACTCGTATGTGAGTATACTATATACTGTATACTCGTATGTGAATATACTGTATACTCGTATGTGAGTATACTATATACTGTATACTCGTATGTGAGTATACTATATACTGTATGCTCGTATGTGAGTATACTATATACTGTATACTCGTATGTGAGTATACTATATACTGTATACTCGTATGTGAGTATACTATATACTGTATACTCGTAGATACGCCCTACTTATGACTAAGCACTTCACCTTACCTTTGGGAAAGAAGTGATATATGAAATTCTTATCTTGTTTGTTGATTGTATTTTCCACGAACAACACAGCCGTGACCGTGTTGTTTAGGTGCCATGTTTGTATCTGCCGCCACGCCATCTGGCAGCTCCCAGTGTTATTTGTAAGTGTGCAGACGATGCACCACCAATGGCAGGAGCCATCTTCAGGGGTGCTTGGTCAAAACTAGGGATCAATTGGGTGCCCGTTTATGACCTTCCTCCTTATTAGATCCTTCTTGCTATGAAGCCAAGAGGCCTTATTAAAGGCCCCCATACACATAGACTACATATAACCTAGACACGAACGAAGCGCCACAAATCTGTAAATAGTGAGCCGCGCGTTCGAGAGATGGCAGCACGATCACAAAGGACAATGGGAGGGGAGGGTCCCCACAAAGACATTATATTGACTATCCTTGTCCTTGGTCCTCATTAATTCGTAATAATCCCTACCTTGTACTAATAACGCTATTAATAAGCAATTGAACATTATCCAGAGACTCTGCAGACATGACATAGTTAAATAGACATAAGTAGAGGCTACTGTAAAGGCGCCAGTCATCGTGTAATTGTCGTCATTATGAGGAGGTACTGTACACAAGCAAAACTCCTCCAACACCCGCCATTGTTGATGTGAGATTCGGGAGTTGCCAACGTCAATGGTGGGACAAAATATCCCTAGATGTCATAAGTATAAATGTCCAGTTTTAGTGCTACTTGACAAATTAACATCTACATAACATGTAACATACTAATATATATTCAAAATGACAATTTAATTCTTATTGTGTTGCTTGAAGGTATATAGCTTGCATCATATATGAGTAGCCTATGTTTTATAGTGTATATGTATACTTAATGTTTTCATCTTGCTTATATATATATCTAATTTATACTAAATAATTTACAAGTGTTTTTACCAACATTAATTAACTATTAAATACGTTCCCTCTTTAATCTATTGCTCCCTCGTTTTGCGGATATTCCCTTAACTTTGGAAACACTGCAGCAAGCTAGCTGGCAGGCGCGCGCGGCGCATAGACTATCTATAATAAGGACAAGCCACTGAGGTGCTTTGGTTGTTGTACAGTACAACAGTGCTGCCACCAAATCCCTAGGACGCGCGGCAAACTAACCGTGTGACGTCACGCTTTCGTATCTAGGTTATATGTAGTCTATGCCCATACACTAGCAATCATGAGTGCGCAAACTACGTGTTTGTGTGTTTGTGCAGGCATAACCATCGTGTATGGGTGTAATGAAAGCTTTCACCATTGATTGAAACTGTGAATTAGATACGGTTAAATATTGTCTGGTCAATCATGTTTGCGCACTCATGATTGATAGAGTATGGGGGCCTTTATTCCAGATTGCGAGGGATGCAATGAGACGGCGATTGTTGCAACTGGCTTGTTCGTAGTCTTACCTTTGTAGACTTTAGGGGAGATGGTTCACTTGTTGGGCGATTTGTGCATGTATTCGTTATTTTTCTAGTTTCCTCCCTAGACCTCCATAAAAAAAAAAAAAAAAAAAAAAAAAAAAAAAAACATCTATTAGATCCCCCTTCTACATTAATTTGTACATTTTTCGGTAGAAAAATGTCCCGGCCGAATGCCGGTTCTTCCAACATTACAGGCTCACTATCGTTCGCCAGGGTAAAAATCGACACCTAAATAGCACGAAAAGTCTAAATATTGACGAAGAAATGGGACGAAAGGTCTTAAAATCGACTAACTAATGGGGCAAACATCTTAAAACTAATGGGGATAAACATGAGGGAGAAAGTGGTCCAGAAAACCGGCCCATCCCTCCTTAAAAAAGCGCCTGGTTGTCGCTCATTGGCCCGTCGTAGCTTCGACACCTCGCATCCACAACTTTACTGTCTCGCTGTCTCATCTCACAACCTTGGACATCTATCACAAACGCCACCTAGTGAGCTTATTACTCGCTAGGCACTACCAATCATCGCACATTCATACAATGCAATTGTATATTGGAACCAGAGAGGATATGCTCGCTATCGCTCGCCAGGAAGAAATCAACACCTGGATGGGGATAAACGTCTTAAAACAGTTAGCTGAATGGGGCCGAATGAATACAAGCCAGAGAAAGAGAGAAAAGGAGAGACAGAGAAAACAAGCAGGAAACACTCCTTAATCTACGCTCTAGTATCGGGTTTCCGGTCAAGGGTTGGCCTGGGTATGGTCTGGACATTTCCGGTCAAGGGTTGGCCTGGGTATGGTCTGGACATTGGGTTTCCGGTCAAGGGTTGGCCTGGGTATGGTCTGGACATTGGGTTTCCGGTCAAGGGTTGGCCTGGGTATGGTCTGGACATTGGGTTTCCGGTCAAGGGTTGGCCTGGGTATGGTCTGGACATTGGGTTTCCGGTCAAGGGTTGGCCTGGGTATGGTCTGGACATTGGGTTTCCGGTCAAGGGTTGGCCTGGGTATGGTCTGGACATTTCCGGTCAAGGGTTGGCCTGGGTATGGTCTGGACATTGGGTTTCCGGTCAAGGGTTGGCCTGGGTATGGTCTGGACATTGGGTTTCCGGTCAAGGGTTGGCCTGGGTATGGTCTGGACATTGGGTTTCCGGTCAAGGGTTGGCCTGGGTATGGTCTGGACATTGGGTTTCCGGTCAAGGGTTGGCCTGGGTATGGTCTGGACATTTTCCTGGTTTATATTTTACAATTTTTGGTCAGCTCTAGTACTGTATGGGGGAGAGAGAGAACGCAGGAGGTTGTGTATCATACATTTATATCATATAATTTATATACGTATAAAAAAGCCACACTCTGCCCTTTCCTTTAGGGTAGATGGGTCGTTTTTCTGGTCCCCTTTCTCCCTCGTGTTTAGCCCCATTTGTTATGAGATTATAAGACATTCGACTCATTAGTTTGGCGATTTTAACAACTTTCGCCCCATTTTGTTGTTAATGTTAAGGCATTTCGTTCCATTTAGGTGTCGATTTTTATACTGGCGAGCGATAGCGAGCCTGCAATTTTAAGAAGATCCGGCCATTGGCCGGGACATTTTCCTACTGACAAATTTACACATTTAATTTGAAGGGGGGTCTAGGGTTTTTTTTTCTTCTAAACTTGATGGAAGTCTAGCGAGGAAACTAAGAAATAAAGAAATAAATTAATTAACAGACCAAACAAACGGCCCATCTCCCCTAAATGGGAATTTAATTATCTTCCTCATTTAAATCCTTGTCAATAATTACAAATTCTCTTCTCGCATTTCAGACGGTGTCACACGGGCCCTAATCCGTCAATTTTGATGAGCAACAGTTTTCATATACTGTACAAGGTTTTCATATACTGTACAAGGTTTTCATATACTGTACAAGGTTTTCATATACTGTACAAGGTTTTCATATACTGTACAAGGTTTTCATATACTGTACAAGGTTTTCATATACTGTACAAGGTTTTCATATACAGTACAAGGTTTTCATATACAGTACAAGGTTTTCATATACTGTACAAGGTTTTCATATTACAGTACAAGGTTTTCATATTACAGTACAAGGTTTTCATATACAGTACAAGGTTTTCATATACAGTACAAGGTTTTCATATACAGTACAAGGTTTTCATATACTGTACAAGGTTTTCATATACTGTACAAGGTTTTCATATACAGTACAAGGTTTTCATATACAGTACAAGGTTTTCATATTACAGTACAAGGTTTTCATATTACAGTACAAGGTTTTCATATACAGTACAAGGTTTTCATATACAGTATAAGGTTTTGGTATTTTAACTTTGAATCGACGCCAAGAAGGAATGTATAAGGTTTGAAAGGATTGCATTAATATACAAATGTCTTTATAAGCTGCTACCAGACCACAATAGCCTTAACAATAAATGTGGGAAAAATCGCTTGTGAGACACCGACTTTGATTCCCAGATTAAGATAAGCCGGCTCAGGGTTTTACAATATGGCGGCAGTGAAATCAAAGGACTCCTATGGGTAATTATTCCATGGCCTCTGCATAATTATAATCTTATCTCCATGATGAGCATGACAGAAGGAAGGTGGTGACGGCGGAGACGATTATTAGGGAGATGTCGGTCACCGGGGGGGGGGGGGGGGGTCCTATGGTGGGGTTCCTCGTGTGTTTGTGTGTGTGGGGGGGGGGGGGGGGGGGGGGGTGGGGAGGGGGGTCACGTGAGGGATCCTAATGAAGCCACTAAACTATACAACGTCAGAAGGGGGAAAGGGGGGGGGGGGGGGGGGAGTTAGAGGCGGCGGTAGGGGGCATAGGAAAAGGGTGAATGACTAATTATATAGCTCTCTCTCTCTCTCTCTCTCTCTCTCTCTCTCTCTCTCTCTCTCTCTCTCTCTCTCTCACCAGAGAGAAAAGACTGTATGTCACTGAGTGAAGCTGATAATTATGTGTTTTTGCAGCGCGCGTGTGTGTGTGTGTGTGTGTGTAAGTGACGTATGTGTGTGTGTGGCTATGTGTGGGTGACATAAGGGTTAGGGTGTGGCTATGTGTAGGTTGGGTGTGTGGAAGTGGATATGTGTAGCTGACGTGTGTGTGTGGAGGTGAGCTGTGTTTGTGGAGGAGATGTGTGTGTGTGTGTGGAGGTGACATGCGTGTCTGGAGGTGGCGTGTATGTGTGTGACTATGTGGAGGTGACGTGTATATGTAGTTATGTGGAGGTAATGTGTACGTGTGGCTATGTGGAGGTGACGTGTATGTGCGGTTATGTGGAGGTGACGTGTATGTGTGGTTATGTGGAGGTGACGTGTGTGTGGAGATATGATGATGGTGATATTAGTGCCCAGGATATGATCTAAAGTGTTGCAGGGCCCACACTAGCCCTAAGCATTCGTGCCGCATAGTTAGTTTCGGATGGCGTAAGCGTGTGATTGGCGCATGCTACGATGTTTTCCTTATTATCTGTTATTTAGGCCAGCACGGTACCGATTCCCATCAAGGAATGTCCATGTCCAGGCGTAATGGTTTACTGTAGTCAGGGTAAGCCACTATAACCGCCGAAGTGAGGCCATAACCTAGATTAACGTTAACAACTTAAATTGTCTTTATCTATATTTTAATCATAAATATTAAGGGGAGGCTTTTAGTTGGTTCCCTAGACCTCCATCAAGCTTAAAATTACACCCCCTTGAGTCCCTTTCAAGATAAATTTGTACATTTTTCGGTAGAAAAATGTCCCGGCCGAAGGCCGGTTCCTCTTAAATTACAGGCTCGCTATCGCTCGCCAGGATAAAATTGACACCTGAATGGCACGAAAGGTCTTAATATGGGGTGAAAGTTCTTAAAATCGCTAAACTAATGGGGCAAACGTTTTATAATATCAAAAGCAATGGGGCTAAACATGAGGGAGAAAGGGGTCAAGAAAACAGTCCCTCAAGTGGAGATGTCCCCTTAATGATGTCCTTTACCATTTCAATTGTCTCTGTATTAGTTGTTTCTGGTACTACATTTTTAGTTGATTTTTCTGAGAGTTCCTGCTTCCTTTGCCCACATTATTTTATTTTCTACATGTTTGTGAATATTGTGTTCGCTTCTGCTTTTTAGACCTGATGATGGACGTAGAGATGCCCGAAACGTTGTCAATATAATAATCTTCTGCCTGCAATATGTTTGTCATAACCCTGGTCCTGATATGCCTGTGTAAGCTGCGCTTTCCATGCAACCAGTCAATATTATATATATATATATATAATATATATATTTATTTATAAACTTTATATACTGTATATATCAAACGTGTCAGTCGTACCCTACAGTCTCTACATATGGTGAAGTTCAATCAAGTATGCAATAAATCTCGTTTGCTCGTTCTTTTGAGTGTCATATCTATCCTCGTTATATCTTCTAACTTATGAGCCGTAGAGAGAGAGAGAGAGAGAGAGAGAGAGAGAGAGAGAGAGAGAGAGAGAGAGAATTTGGTTATGCAAAAATACTCTAAGCAGAAAATGTTCTATAACAATAATTCCAGAGATATATTGCATTTTCTTAAGTATTTCCCCATAAGGCTAGGTTAGCTGATCTAGATCATACCACAGCCCTATCTAACTGCAATTATTTTACCATTTTATTATCAAGATATTATAATTATGTAAGTTGAAAAATTATTATAGGCATATTAATTCACTTTAGACCAGCTGGAAACTATTTAACATGGGAGAGTCCATTACAGCGAAGCGTGGGAGGGCACTATATAAAGCCTTCAATACCTCTTACAAATTTGAGGTTTATAATTTTGGTTATAGAACAATTTATGCTTAGAATCATATGTATAATCAACTCCTAAAGTTTGACACGATAATTTTGGGACATTCTGAGCATATTATACCATATATATATATATATATATATATATATATATATATATATACAGTACCGGTATATATACAGTATATACACCGACCAAACATAGTTTATATTATCACGGTAGAACCACTAAGAGGTACAATGTACTAATTTGTGTATGCAACATTGAACACGTGTAAAAAAATTCGTTCACCTTTTAAGTTTAATAATTAAACCCATTTGACAGACAAACACTTATTGGCATTCATTGCAGAAAATATATATAATATTCATCATAACTGGTTTATAAGGTTGAGCAAGCTTTTGATTAGTACACAAATTACATATTGCACAGAGTTTATTATGTACCAGTTTTATTATAGCGGTTCATTTATAAAGTGCATGCACATTTTCGTCTGAGTGGCGTCTTACCTCCACAACATTTGTGTTCGGCCAAGTAATTATTTAGCCAATTGACCATTTGCGAGTTTCGGTCTATAAGGAAGTTGGAGCCGTTAGCATTAATATTAAACAGAAATGCAATAATAATGTACGTTTCTGATAGATAAATGGTATGTTGAATTTGGTTGTACGTATTTATAAATGTACTACGACCGTATTTATAAATGTACTACGACCGTATTTTAGCTGTAAATTCTGCTAAATATCGATGCCTACAGCTACAACTTCCTTATAGAACGAAACTCGCGAATGGTTAATTGAGCTCATGTAGATGGTAGGATTAGAAGGAGCTACAGTTGAACTCTGAGTATGGTGCTAATGAAAGTAAGCTATAGAAGAGATGAGTATCGTACAAACTAAGGTAGGATTAAACAAAAATGGCCATGATTACCAAGATTTATATGGGCTAATGAAGGTATGAGGTATTGGTATGTCTACGTACACTTACATATATTCAGAGTATGCGCTCTTGTGAATCCGCCTTATGAGGTGCTTCATTACGTAGTGTAGTGCTTCAGGGGAAACTACTTATGATCCTCAGACTACTATTACCCTCATTACCACACATAAATCTTGGTAATCATAGCCATTTTTGTTTAATCTTCGATACTCATCTCTTAAATAACTTTTATATAGATATACAGTATATACCGGTATTTTTTTTCTTCTATGTGAATGAGGGAGACAAAAGTCATAACTGCCTGCAGCGAGTGCCTTCCCCAGATTCCAAAGAGTGACAGGGCCGAAATCAAGGGACGTTCGAGCTAAAATGCCTGGACACACGGAGTTTGAAGCAATTTAAGTCATAGGAAGAGGGAAAGACTGATCCTGGGAGAGAGTTCCAGAGCTCAGCAGTTGAATAGAAGAAAGTCTGAGAATAGCATTTCACTCTTTGGTTGGAGAGTTGCACAGAGTAGGGGTGGGATTGTGTTGCAAGGCGGGTGCTACGTACCCTACGTAGAGGAGGTGGTATACACTGGGAAAGCTCCGAGGAACACTGATTATTGTAGTAGCGTTAGAACAGTGAGAGTGATGCAACATTGCAGCGAAGAGAGAGAGATTGGAGAGAGTTGGTGAGTGGACGGGAGTTGATGATACGAAAGGCTTTCCTTTCTACTTTATCTAGGAGTGCGGTGTGAGAGGATCCTCCCCACACATGTGAACAAAACTCAATACAAGGATGCACTGTACAGAGCAAGAAGCTGCGCAGGGGTAAAGAACCCCTTGAGGCGGTTGAGCACACCCAGCTTCTGGGAGGCTGTCTTAGCGAAACTGGTAATATGGACTTTCCAAGTGAGAGCAGAAGAAAAAGAGACACCGAGAACATTGAGGGAAGATGAAGGGTTGATTTTTGTATTGTTGAAGAATAAGGGATAGTCCTCTGGAGGTTCCTGACGGGTAGTAAGGTGGATAAATTGAGTTTTGGAAGCATTAAATGCAACAAGGTTTTCTCTACCCCAATTGGAAATAGTAGCAAGATCAGAAGATAAGCATTTTATGGCTTCATTACGTTTACCTTTGAGGGACTGCTGGCTGGGGCGTTCTGGAAAACTAATTGAGTGGTGTAAAGTAGAGTCGTCTGCATATGAATGGATGGGACTGGATGTACAGTTGAGAAGATAATTTATGAAAATTAAAAAGAGAATAGGAGATAGGACAGAACCCTGAGGAACACCGGAGTTGATAGGATGAGGAAATGAGCGATGGCCGCCCACAACCGCAGCTATGGAATGGCCGGAAAGTAAATTAGAGACAAAGGCACAGATGGCGGGACAGAAACCGAAGGAGGGCAGTTTGGAAATCAAAGATTTGTGCCAGCCTCTATCGAAGGCCTTCGATATGTCCAGTGCAACAGAAAAAGTCATTGAAGTCCCGAAAGTTGGATGGCCAAGAGTTAGTAAGATATGAAAGAAGATTATCAGTAGAACGACCCTTAAGGAAGCCATACTGGCGATCTGAGAGCAGATTATGAGAAGAGAATATATATATATATATATATATATATATATATACTGTGGCACGAAATTTCTTAATATTGCCAAATAAATGGGGCAAACTGTCTTAAAATCTGAAAACTAATGGGGCTAAGAATGAGGGAGAAGGGGGCCAGAAAAATAAACCATCTCCCCTTAAAGCCGGCAACACACGAACACTTTATCTCAATTATTTCCATCAACAACTCCGGTCTACTGGCACCTAAACGCGGTTTCACACGAGCGATCTTTCCAGCAATTGTCGATGGGCAATTATTCTCTCCTAATATGTTGAGGCTATATGACCTTGTAATCGTAAACTATACTGAACATAGATTATGCTAGGTGGCTGATTTGTGATATAACTTAAATTTTGAAGATGTCAGACTACAATTACCCGTAATATCATAACCACATACTGTGAATCATAATAGTAATGGGGATGATGATAGTAATAGTAATAAGCAAGATAGACTATTGAAGCAACAGATTCAATAATAATAATAATAATAATAATAATAATAATAATAATAATAATAATAATATTAATGAATAATTATAATAACAGTAATAATATTAATATGAAATAACAATGATAATAATATAAGTAACACTACTACTAATAATTCAAATAATATATAATAATAATTATAATAATAATAAACATAGTAATACTAATAATAATCATATAATAATAAATTTTAAAATTATAAATACAAAGTCAGCCTAGTGATCCAATCAACACACAAGTCAGTAATTTAAGGGGGGCCCACCTCACTTTTTTGTTCTCTCTTTTTTTCCCTCTCTCTTTGGTTTCTATCCATTCGGCCCCATTCAGCCTACTGTTTTAAGACGTTTACCCCCATCCAGGTGTCCATATTTTCCTGGCTAGCGGTAGCGAGCCAGCATATATATATATTTTTGTTTTGACAGCAAGCTAAATTTGTACATTTTTCAATAGAAAAATTTCTTCAGCGAAGCCGGATTTCTCCATACAATGCTGGCTCGCTATCGCTCGCCATGAAGAAATCGACACCTGGATGGGGATGAACGTCTTAAAACAGTTGGGCCGAATGGATACAAGCCAGGGAAAGAGAGAAAAGGAGAGAAAGATAAAACAAAAAACGGTGACTCACCCTTAACATCCAATCAACACACATCTAATTAACGAGATAAGCCCAGCAAGACACAGGCTATTAATTCACTAAGGATGGGTCGGTTGGTAAGGGGGTAGTACTCGCTTTTTCTGGACCTCCTTCTCCCTCGTGTTTAGCATATTGGCTTTGAGGTTTTAAGACGTTCGTTCCGTTAGTTTGGCGATCTTGAGACTTTCGCCTCATTTTTTTGTCAATATTGAAACCTTTCGTGTCCTTTAGGTGTCGATGTTTTCCTGGCGAGCGAGAGCGAGCCTCTAATTTTAGAAGGAACCGGAACATTTTTCTGTCGAAAAATGTACACATTTATCTTGAAAGGAGGTCTAGGGGTGTTTTCTAAACGTGCTGGAGGGCTAGCGAGGTAACTCAAAATAAATAAATATAGACCAAAAACTAAGTACTACCCCTTTAATTAAGATGTGTAGAACAGATAAGCTGATAACAGGCCACCACATCCTGATCCTTGTAATTGACCACTTGCGAGATTCAGGCTATAAGGAAGTTGGAGCCGCAGACGTCAATATTTAGCAGAATAACCAGCTATAATACGGTTTTAGTAATGTTATAAATACATAAAACCAAATTCAACACACTATTTATCCATCAGAAACCTACATAATAATTACACTATTTGTGATTAATATCGATGTCTACAGCTCCAACTTCCTTATGGAACGAAACTCGCAAGTCGGCAATTGACCAAGTGTGTGACTATTTTTTTTTTTTTTTTTTTTTTTTTTTTTTTAAGAGACAATGAACGGAGGAAGGAAAAACACAGATAAAACAAAAAGGTCCATGTGCCTAAAGGCATCCTCCATTCATAAAATGTTTGTAACAACTGGATTTAAACATTTGTAGATTGTAAGTTTGTGGAAAGCAATTCGAGGGAAGTGAATTCCAAAGAGTAGTAGCTCTGGGGATAAATGAATTCTGATATGCAGAAGTTCTGCATTGTGGAGGAGAAAGTGTAAATTCATGGGCGCTCTCAGCTGCCCTAGTTCTACGGGGAAAGATGTGGAGAGGCGGCACAATTGAAGCAAGTTCCTCGGAACAATTACTGTGAAAATATCTGTAGAATAATGCAAGGGATGCAACGTTTCTTCGTATGGATAATGTAGGAAGGTCCTGTGTGATTGCAGGGTTATTGATTAATCTAATAGCTTTATTTTGAATTTTGTCCAACTGCCTCAATGCAACCACTCCACTTCCACCCCACAGAGGTGAACAGTAATCCATCTGAGAACGCACATGACTTTTATATATTACGGCCAACTGCTCGTCAGTGAAGAATTCTCGAACTCTGTACAGGAGTCCCAGTTTTTTAGAGGCTATACCTCTTCACCACCATTACGTCGTTTTTAACATATGCTGGTTACCATTAGACGATTTGCTTTAGTTTGTCGTCTACCTATACGACTCTCATGGGTAAATACGATCCCCATAAAAACCTCTTAGTAACATAGGTCCTTCTTAAAGTGAATGAAATCATCTGATTTTAGCCACAATCAAAGGAAGAAAGATGTCATGGTGGTGAAGGAGTTAAGGGGAGGTTTTTAGTTCGTTCCCTAGAATTCCATCAATCTTAAAATTACACCCCCTAGACCCCCTTTCAAGATAAATTTGTACATTTTTCGGTAGAAAAATTTCCCGGCTGAAAGCCGGTTCCTCTTAAATTACAGGCTCGCTATCGCTCGCCAGGATAAAATCGACACCTGAATTGCACGAAAGGTCTTAATATGGGGTGAAAGTTCTTAAAATCGCTAAACTAATGGGGCAAACGTTTTATAATATCAAAAGCAATGGGGCTAAACATGAGGGAGAAAGGGGTCAAGAAAAAAAATCCCTCAAGTGGAGATCTCCCCTTAAGAGCTATGTAGAAGTACAAGCAGGAGTCATCGATGTATTTTTGTATATTTGGATTTGATATTGACAGATAACTTGAATGTACAGGCGATAGTAGGGTTGGGTGGTGGGTGATAACTACCGTGTTTGATGGAAGAGCAATAATGGTTTTGTGGTTTCCACAGGTACGTCACGGTAGCCTTGTCCGTTTCTTAGTCATTCAGGTGTGACTTTAACCTCATGACACAGGAACAAGTGGCTTAATTCTTAACTTTTGGTAATGCACTATATTGACGGTGTGAAACAAGCTCTGGTAAAATATCATACTGATCCAACTGTTTGTTAATAAGTTATTCCCGAAAAACGATGTAACACGGCCTCTGAAACCCATAGTAAATGGCACGAAAGGTCTTAATATTGACAAACAAAGGGCCCCCCTTTGTCAGGGGGTTGTAATTGTAAGTTTGATGGAAGTCTAGGGTACAAACTAATAACCTCCCATTAATATGTATATGGACGGGACAGAGGTGAAAGCTGTCTGTAACATGTGTCCCTCATAACATTGAGAGGGAGATAGTCGGCCAGATTCAAGGTATCTGGGCACATGGAAATTGAAGCAGTTTAAGTTATAGGAAGAGAGACAGATAGGTTGAGGGAGAGAGTTCCAAAAGTGATTTGTTAAGTGGAAGAATAACTAGGAAAACCGGTTCACTCTTGGGTTAGAGAGTTAGACAAAGTAGGGGTGGGAATGTGTTGAAAGGTGGGTGTCACGCGGTAACGAATAGGTATACACTGAGAAAACTCTGAAGAACACTGCTTATTGTAATAGCGGTAGAAGAGTGAGAGAGATGCAACACTGAGGCGTCTAGACAGAGATTGTAGTTAATTAGTAAGAGGAGGTTAGTTGAGACGAAATGCTTTTGATTCCACCCTTTCCAGAGAGATGCAATATGATTGGAACTTCCCCAAACATGCGAACACTATCCGATACAAGGGCGCACAGATTGAAAATGCCAATTACAAAATGTTAAAGTATATTAAGGCAGGACATAGGTGTGTGTGTGTGTGTGTGTGTGTGTATGTGTGTGTGTGTGTGTGTGTGTGTGTGGGTGTTATTAATTGCAGACCCTGTTAGAGAATAGCCGTTATCCTCTATTCATAGTGTAAATAGAAGAGACAAGCTGATACACAATACTAGCAGTAAAAATTTTATAAATAATTATGCAAACAATAATAATAATAATAATAATCTATCTATCTATCTATTCCCTGACGCCGTGATCCCCGAAGGGGTGGCCACGAACGAACGGCCCCCATGCACCTCTGTCCCCAGTCAGTCGACGCCCCTCCCCCCAACCAGCACCGCCTTCGTTCATATACTTCCTCACTCCATTCTTCCACCTCTCCTTCGGTGTAGACTACTCTCTGTCCCTCCACCTCGCTCTCGTACACCCTCTTAGTCATTCTCTCGCTTTCCATACGTTCCATATGGCCGAACCATCTCAAGTTGTTCCTTTTCACACTTTCAAGCACATCTACCTCCACACCACACCTCCTTCTTACTTCTTCATTAGTCATAATAATATATTAGTAATAATAATAATAATAATAATAATAATAATAATAATAACAATAATAATAATAATAATAATAATAATAATAATAATAATACTAATAATAATAATAATACGCCACACAGTAGGTAGGCTATATGGCAATCCAACAATAAATAATAACTTAATTATTTTAATTTTAGAAGTTTCAATTATAATTTGGTAAGGAAAAATTATTACAATTAACCCTAATCATGCATGCAGAAATAACCTGAACACTCGATTTTGTTCACAGCAAGATTTTGACGATGATAAGGATGATAATAATGGATTTGATGAAGTCTTGATTACACCACTCTGCCATAATCAGTTTGGTGTGGTCTGTAGTATCCTTCATTCACAGCACAAGGCTCCAAACAATCATCTACCTCTATAATTTCATCCCTGGTTATCTCTTTAGTAAAGCGATAGAAGAAAAAAAAAACTTGACCGCCGAGAACAAATTACAATGCCTTTATATTCAAACCATGTTCAATTCTTGAGAGGTAATTTCCTTTTTATATCTAGAGCAGTGGTTCCCAAACTAGGGGCCTTTTTAAAATATGTAGGGGGCCTTAAGTTGAGGGAGTGTACATATTATGATACCAGAGGGTAGGGGGGAGGTAACCAGCCAGTAGAGTAAAATTACAGGTTCAGAACAGGTTTGTGCATTGCCTTGCTGCCAGGCATATGATTGGTCTGTCCCAAATTATATATTTATCTTTATTCATTCAATCTGAATAAATATTGCTCAATATCTGATTATATTTTCTTGCATTATAATAACAAAATATATGGATTTGCTGAGGAAGAACACAATTTTGGCCTAATCCATGCATATCCCACAGAGGCTATGCACGAATGGGGCTCCAGCCATGCTAGGTTCTCAGTCAGGCTTTGTTACAAGATTTCTACAAAAAAGCTCCAACGGCTATCCGTCTTCACTGCATGATCCCCAGGCAAGCCCTTGCATCTAAAACACTACCCACAGAATTCTTGTACACTCTGACATATTAAGACAACTGAATATTCTCAACCTGGAACTACAGTGTAATAGAAGCTTGATAATCGAATCTGTGGACAAAATCGAAGCTTTCGTTTGTAAGATGGGAAATTGGAGGCGCAAAGTTGGCCTAGGTAACTTAGCAATGCTGGAAACTGTGTCAGAAGTTACAGAGGAATGCGACACTGCTACACATAATTTGATAGCCAAACATCTTTAAGCCTTGGAAGAGGGCCCGTTCACAGTTCCAGTGACATGTATACCTGATGGCAATGATGATGGCCAGACTGAGCTGTTGAATCTTCAGGAAGATTCAGGAACCAAGATGAAGTTTGAAGTTGAATCTCTCACTGTGTTTTGGTCATCAATGGCAATTTCCTACCCAAACTTATGTGACCTAGCAATTTGCCACCTCCTACCATTTGCGTCAACCTATTCCTGTGAGGCTGCGTTCTCTCATCTACTCCACATAAAAAACAAAATATTGTAATAGACTTGATGTGAAGAGTGAAACATTATTCACAGTGACCTGATGAAGCTATCGGCGAAACGTTGTCAATAAAGTGTTCATCCTCAGATCGTTTTTTTATCCATAGTAGAAGACTTACTAATAATAAAACAAAGTTAAGATAGTATCTAAAGTTGATAACGATCGTATAAGAATCCCGAAAAATAAGCGAAAATGTGGTGAAAATTTATAACCAGAATCGGTAGCAGACTAGAAACGGGATAACACAAAAAAACGTAAATAATTATTGTGTGACGCTTCCTTAAGGTTTTTAGTGTGTTTCCTAAACTTCCATTAAGCTTGAAATTACACCCCCTTGAGTCCCTTTCAAGATAAATTTGTACATTTTTCGGTAGAAAATTTTCCCGGCCGAAGGCCGGTTCCTCTTAAATTACAGGCTCGCTATCGCTCGCCAGGATAAAATCGACACCTGAATGGCACGAAAGGTCTTAATATGGGGTGAAAGTTCTTAAAATCGCTAAACTAATGGGGCGAACGTTTTATAATATCAAAAGCAATGGGGCTAAACATGAGGGAGAAAGGGGTCAAGAAAAAAATCCCTCAAGTGGAGATCTCCCCTTAACCCCTTATGTACCGACTACGTATTTTGTATTTATGTTCAGCTACATTTAGACGATTGTATTCAGTTTAGGAAGGATCTCTACCCATACAAAGGCTACCGACTGTCTCGAGTAATCCTTCTAGCTAGTGTATATCCTTCCTAAGCTTCATAAAATCGTCTAAATGTAGCTGAAATCAAATATAAAACACGTCGCCGGTACGGAAGGGGTTAACAAAGGGAATCGTCAGCCTCCGTAACTACCATCACCACCATCGCATCAATCATACTCAGGATTCTAGCCCCACCACCTCCTGTATCATTACTACCACCACATCCTGTATCATTACTACCACCACCTCCTGTATCATTACTACCACCACCTCCTGTATCATTACTACCACCACCTCCTGTATCATTACTACCACCACATCCTGTATCATTACTACCACCACCTCCTGTATCATTACTACCACCACCTCCTGTATCATTACTACCACCACCTCCTGTATCATTACTACCACCACCTCCTGTATCATTACTACCACCACCTCCTGTATCATTACTACCACCACCTCCTGTATCATTACTACCACCACCTCCTGTATCATTACTACCACCACCTCCTGTATCATTACTACCACCACCTCCTGTATCATTACTACCACCACCTCCTGTATCATTACTACCACCACCTCCTGTATCATTACTACCACCACCTCCTGTATCATTACTACCACCACCTCCTGTATCATTACTACCACCACCTCCTGTATCATTACTACCACCACCTCCTGTATCATTACTACCACCACCTCCTGTATCATTACTACCACCACCTCCTGTATCATTACTACCACCACCTCCTGTATCATTACTACCACCACCTCCTGTATCATTACTACCACCACCTCCTGTATCATTACTACCACCACCTCCTGTATCATTACTACCACCACCTCCTGTATCATTACTACCACCACCTCCTGTATCATTACTACCACCACCTCCTGTATCATTACTACCACCACCGATTATGCTATTATGCTACTTTACCGTATTCGGAGTTCACCATCAGTCATCATCACCACCACCACCATTAGTATAAATTATCATCATCCTCGGAGCCCTCTACGCAAGAATCCAGGGGGTTAGACCAGTGCGATTTTTGCATGTATTCATTATTTGTCTAGTTTCCTCCATCAAATTTATTAAAACATCCATTAGATCCTCCTTCTAGATTAATTTGTACATTTTTCGGTAGAAATTTTTCCCGGCCGAAGGCAGTTTCTTCCAACATTACAGGCTCACTATCGTTCGCCAGGGAAAAAAATCTACACCTAAATAGCACGAAAGGTCTAAATATTGACGAAGAAATGGGGCGAAAGGTCTTAAAATCAACTAATTAATGGGGCAAACATCTTAACATCTGAAAACTAATGGGGCTAAACATGGGGGAGAAAGTGGTCCAGAAAACCGGCCCTTGCCCCCTTAACGTCATGTGGAAGCGGTAATAGACACAGAGGAATGCAGCAGAGTTTAAGCCGGTGTCACACGAGCGTATTTTCCGGCAGTTTTCGATGAACAAGTTTTTTCTCGGACTATTTTGAGGCTCTTTCGCATTGGAACCGGAAACTAGATCGAAGGTAGATCCTGTTAGCTAGTTTATTTTTTATGAAACCTATATTTTGAAGCGGCCTGATAACAATTGCCCGTAAAAATTGACGGAAAAATCGCTCGTGTGACACCGCCTTTATGTAGGAAAAACGGTAGAGGAGTGGGTAAAAGAAGTGAGAATCCTGGCTTATACTTTCGGTGTTAACTCCTTCTGTACCGGCGACGTCTATTTAATTGTATTATATAGTTATATTTAGACGATTTTGTGCAGTTTAAGAAGGATCTGTAGAAGTGAATAGTGGCAAGAAGAGATGGGAATGAGACAAGAAAGGTAATCCCGTTCAGGTGCCCGTTGTCAAACCTGATGCCATTATTAACTACATCAACATGAGGCTGGTGGATAAGAGCAATATGCTTATCATTGCTGTAGACTGTCTGAGTAAGAATTGTAGGTGGTACAAGAAGGTATTTCTCCACCTCACCGACCTGACACTCCTGAACACCTTTAACAGCCTGTGGATGATGCGAACAGAAAGAATTCCTCCCTCATTAATTGCTGGAAACCGGACAGGCAGAGCTGTGGTGGATATGCCTGACAGGCTGCAGGGCATGAACTACTTTTCCCAGCACTTCCTCCAAGCCATTCTGGGAACAAGGCCAAAGGAGCAGAAGCAGTGCTCCGTTTGCTCTAACACCCAACTTCGGCCCAGGAGTGTGCGGAGTGATGGGTGGGTCTCTGTTTGCCCTGTTACAAGGACTACCACACACTCCAGAAGTTCTAAGTGTAAAGTGGGGCAGGGCAAACTGTATAAACAAAAGTAATAAGTGACTTATAAGTGGTGCATATGTTTCAAGGTGTTGGCCTAAGACAATACACAAGTGTAATAGACAAAACTAAACATTTATGACAGACCCACAAAGGTATATGAGGTGAGAGGCAGAAAAACATATCAGTTATTTATATAAGTGACTTATAAGTGATGCATCTGTTTCTAAGTGTTGGCCATGTCAATAATACATAAGAGTAATAAACAAAACAAAACATTGATACTAAAAGACGCACACAAATATATGAGGCGAGACAGAAAATCTTATCAATTACTATATAATTGACTTATAAGTGGGGTGAATATTTATAAGTGTGGTCATAATATACAGTGCACAAGTGAACCAAAAGTCAGACAACTCACGTAAATAATACACAATATTTCATAAAAGACGCGCAAATGAAGTGAGACACAAAAACTGATCAGTTAATCGTAAGTAACATATTGGTGGTGTGGATAGTTATAAGTGTGGGCATATACTAAACACAAGTGAAAAATACAAATCAGACAAACTACACGCTGAGGGCTGAACAAAGACGTAATGAAGGCGGGGGTGAGCCAAGGTCCATATATATATATATATAGAGAGAGAGAGAGAGTTAATATATACAGTAGATCTTGGAGTGAGCGATCCCAAACTCAGCACGAGCTTGCCTTGCTGACAGAACCCGTCAAACACCCTGTCATATTTTTTTTTGTTTTTGTTTTTTTTCGAACTGCTATAATTTATTTACTGACTAAAAAACGTCAAATCTACCCACTGGCAGTAATACGTCATTTAGAAGTTAGTCCACTTCAAGGGTAAAGAATGTGGGCGAACAAGTTCCCGCCTCGTTGTTTTCTCTTTCTTTCCCTCTCTCTTTGCTTTGTACCCATTCGGCCCCATTCAGCCTACTGTTTTAAGACGTTTACCCTCATCCAGGTGTCAATATTTTCCTGGCGAGCGGAAGCGAGCCAGCATATATATATATATATTTTTTTGTTTTGACAGCAACCTAAATTTGTACATTTTTCGATAGAAATTTTTTTCCGGCAAAGCCGCATTTCTCCATACAATGCTGGCTCGCTATCGCTCGCCAGGAAGAAATCGACACCTGGATGGGGATAAACGTCTTAAAACCGTTGGCTGAATGGGGCCGAATGGATACAAGCCAGGGAAAGAGAGAAAAGGAGAGAAAGATAAAAAAAAACGGTGACCCCCCTTAAACTTGATAGTATGGGCACATGGACTTCATTGTTTGGGCGAGAAGGGTTCATTGTTTGGGCGAGAAGGGTTCATTGTTTGGGCGAGAAGGGTTCATTGTTTGGGCGAGAAGGGTTCATTGTTTGGGCGAGAAGGGTTCATTGTTTGGGCGAGAAGGGTTCATTGTTTGGGCGAGAAGGGTTCATTGTTTGGGCGAGAAGGGTTCATTGTTTGGGCGAGAAGGGTTCATTGTTTGGGCGAGAAGGGTTCATTGTTTGGTCGAGAAGGGTTCATTGTTTGGGCGAGAAGGGTTCATTGTTTGGGCGAGAAGGGTTCATTGTTTGAGCGAGAAGGGTTCATTGTTTGGGCGGAAAAAAAAATTGCATCGTTTTGCGCGAAAAGACATTTAGTACAAAGGAGTACAAAGGAAATCAAGCAACAACAGATCTAGTGACCCTTCTAGGTTGCTTGTCCTCCAAAACACTGAGGATCAAGTGTCCAAACAGTGGTTTAGAGTGTGTAAAGGAACATTGGAAAGGGAACTACTGCCCTGGAACTAATGTCCGTGGCAGTGTAGGTATACGTGGGTGAAAAGACTTGTGAACGAAAACACCGTAAACCTGTACATCATAATAAACTTAATCCATCAATATTATTCCACCCAAATAAAGCCGGTATCACACGAGCGCTTTTTCCCTCGACAGTTTTGCTCAACACTGGTCTGGCAGCTTATGAAGTAAAAATGTATTATATATCTGGAACCTAAATTCATGTAACACCAGTCTAGTTTCCGATACCAGTGCAAATTATTCCAGAAATGTTGCCAGGAAAATGTTGATTATCGAATGTTGACTATAAAAGCTCTCGTGTGATACCGGCTTAAGACTTCATAAAATTTCGCTTACACCAAGTTTCTATTTAGTGCTTGGTGCGATAAATGCGGCCGGACAACTAAATCAAGACTGCAATTCAAATCTTATCAACTCAATCATACTATTGTATTAAATATGTCTGTAAAAGGTTAAGGGGGGGTCACCGTTTTTTTTTTTTTTTTATCTTTCTCTCCTTTTCTCTCTTTCCGTGGGTTGTATCAATTCGGCCCCATTCAGCCAACTGTTTTAAGACGTTTATCCCCATCCAGATGTCGATTTCTTTCTGGCGAGCGATAGCGAGCCAGCATTGTATGGAGAAATCCGGCTTCGACATGTTTCTATCGAAAAATGTACAAATTTACCTTGCTGTCAAAACAAAAATATATATATGCTGGTTCGCTACCGCTCGCCAGGAAAATATTGAAACCTGGATGGGGGTAAACGTTTTAAAATAGTAGGCTGAATGGGGCTGAATGGATACAAGCCAAAGAGCGAAGGAGAACAAGAGAAAAAAAAAGCGAGGTGGGTTCCCTTAACGAATCCACCGGCGCCGATAAATATATACAGTATATATATATACAGTATATATATATATGTATTATCAGTTAACCTAAATGCCTTCACATTACACACCGTTCATTACGTAAACAAATACTTCACCTATAAAGCCGGTATCACACGAGAGCTTTTATACTTAACATTCGAATATATAAAAAAAAATCTGGCAACATTTCTGGACTATTTTCCACTGGTAACGGAGACTAGACTGTTGCTAGATGAACTTAGGTGACCGAGATATGCTAAATGTTGACCTCATAAGCTGCCAGACCAGTGTTGAGGATAAATGTTGAGGAAAGAAACGCTCGTGTGATACCGCCTTAAGGGGAGGTTTTTAGTTAGTTCGCTAGACTTCCATCAAGCTTAACATTACAGCCCCTAGACCCCCTTTCAAGATAAATTTGTACATTTTTCGGTAGAAAAATGTCCCGGCCGAAGGCCAGTTTCTCTTAAATTACAGGCTCGCTGTCGCTCGCCAGGAAAAAATCGACACCTAAATGGCACAAAAAGTCTGAAAATTGACAGAAATGGGGCGAAAGTTCTTAAAATCGCCAAACTAATGGGGCGAACGTCTTATAATATCAAAAGCAATGGGGCTAACCATGAGGGAGAAGGGGGGGGGGGTAAAGAAAAAACTCCCTCAAGTGGAAATCTCCCCTTAACTACCGCCCCCCCCCCCCCCCCCTCCTCCTCCACCCTATAAAATGAATGTAGTCTTACTCTCGCAGCTTCTATAATACTCATTGTCAAGTCATCTACATCGCCATCCTTAAGGGGAGATCTCCACTTGAGGGATTTTTTTCTTGACCCCTTTCTCCCTCATGTTTAGCCCCATTGCTTTTGATATTATAAAACGTTTGCCCCATTAGTTTAGCGATTTTAAGAACTTTCACCCCATATTAAGACCTTTCGTGCAATTCAGGTGTCGATGTTATCCTGGCGAGCGATAGCGAGCCTGTAATTTAAGAGGAACCGGGTTTCAGCCGGGACATTTTTCTACCGAAAAATGTACAAATTTATCTTGAAAGGGGCTCAAGGGGGTGTAATTTTAAGATTGATGGAATTCTAGGGAACGAACTAAAAACCTCTCCTTAACCCCTTCTTTACCGGGGACGTCTTTTTAGCTTCATGCTGACTACTATTGGACGATTTTCCTCAGCTTAATAAGGGCCTTCGCTAATTAAAAGGCATGGAACCATCTCACTTACCACTTTTTACTAACTCAGATACTTTTTAAGCTGCACAAAATCCTCTAAACGTGGCTAGCATATGATGAAAAAGACGTCCCCGGTACAGAAAGGGTTAATGTATTGTCCCTACTATTGTCTCTTGTTGAGTGTCAATATTAATAATAATATAACTTATTTAAGGGGGGATGGTTCACTTTATTTAAGGGGGGATGGTTCACTTTATTTAAGGGGGGGATGGTTCACTTTATTTAAGGGGGATGGTTCACTTTATTAAGGGGCGATGGTTCACTTTATTAAGGGGCGATGGTTCACTTTATTAAGGGGCGATGGTTCACTTTATTAAGGGGCGATGGTTCACTTTACTCTTCAATTTAAGGGGGGATGGTTCACTTTACTCTTCAATTTAAGGGGGGATGGTTCACTTTAGGAGTTTAAGGGGGGATGGTTCACTTTAGGAGTTTAAGGGGGGATGGTTCACTTTAGGGGGGATGGTTCACTTATTTAAGGGGGATGGTTCACTTTATGGTCCATTTAAGGGAGGATGGTTCACTTTATTTAAGGGGGGATGGTTCACTTTCTGGTCCATTTAAGGAGGGATGGTTCACTTTCTGGTCCATTTAAGGAGGGATGGTTCACTTTACTCTTCAATTTAAGGGGGATGGTTCACTTTACTTCAATTTAAGGGGGGATGGTTCACTTTAATTTAAGGGGGGATGGTTCACTTTAATTTAAGGGGGGATGGTTCACTTTATGGTCGATATTAAGGGGGGATGGTTCACTTTATGGTCGATATTAAGGGGGGATGGTTCACTTTATTTAAGGGGGGATGGTTCACTTTATTTAAGGGGGGATGGTTCACTTTATTTAAGGGGGATGGTTCACTTTATTTAAGGGGGGATGGTTCACTTTTGGGGCGATTTAAGGGGGGATGGTTCACTTTATTTAAGGGGGGATGGTTCACTTTTGGGGCGATTTAAGGGGGGATGGTTAACTTTATTTAAGGGGGGATGGTTCACTTTTGGGGCGATATTTGCATGTATTCATTATTTTTTCTAGTTTCCTCCCTAGACCTCCATCAAAATTTAAAAAACATCCATTAGATCCCCCTTCTAGATTAATTTGTACATTTTTCGGTAGAAAAATGTCCCGGCCGAATGCCGGTTCTTCCAACATTACAGGCTCACTATCGTTCGCCAGGGGGAAAAATCGACACCTAAATAACACGAAAGGTCTAAATATTGACGAAGAAATAGGGCGAAAGGTCTCAAAATCGACTAACTAATGGGGCAAACATCTTAACATCTGAAAACTAGCTAAACATGAGGGAGAAAGTGGTCCAGAAAACCGGCCCATGTCCCTTTAAATTGTACTTCCGTATTATAATCTACATTTAAGTCCCTCCAGTTGACGAACCCTGTCCATAATGCTTATTTTAATTAAATATGAAATCACAGCATTATAGAGTTCACAGCATTATAGAGTTCACAGCATTATAGAGTTCACAGCATTATAGAGTTCACAGCATTATAGAGTTCACAGCATTATAGAGTTCACAGCATTATAGAGTTCACAGCATTATAGAGTTCACAGCATTATAGAGTTCACAGCATTATAGAGTTCACAGCATTATAGAGTTCACAGCATTATAGAGTTCACAGCATTATAGAGTTCACAGCATTATAGAGTTCACAGCATTATACAGTTCACAGCATTATAGAGTTCACAGCATTATAGAGTTCACAGCATTATAGAGTTCACAGCATTATAGAGTTCACAGCATTATACAGCTCACAGCATTATAGAGTTCACAGCATTATAGAGTTCACAGCATTATAGAGTTCACAGCATTATAGAGTTCACAGCATTATAGAGTTCACAGCATTATACAGTTCACAGACTATTACCGGTATTAACGGGGGTCACCGGCTTTGTGAAAACTTTCTCTCCTTTTCTCTCTTTCTCTGGCTTGTATCCATTCAGCCCCATTCAGCCTACTGTTTTAAAACATTTATCCCCATCCAGGTGTCGATTTCTTCCTGACGAGCGGTAGCGAGCCAGCATTGTATGGAGAAATCTGGCTTCGCCGGAGACATCTTTCTATCGAATAATGTACAAATTTAGCTTGCTGTCAAAACAAAAGATATATATAGGCTGGCTCGCTACAGCTCGCCAGGAAAATATTGACACCTGGATGGGGGTAAACGTCTTAAAACAGTAGGCTGAATGGGGACGAATGGATACAAGCCAAAGAGAGAGGGAGAGAAAGAGAACAAAAAAGCAAGGTGGGCTCCCTTAAAGGCTACACCCAAGAACAATTCTTGATGCACGACTGAACAACTCAAGCGTAAAGTACAATAAAATTCAATAGTTCTTAAGGGAGCCCACCTCGCTTTTTTTTTCTTTCTCTCCCTCTCTCTTTGGCTTGTATCCATTCGGCCCCATTCAGCCTACTGTTTTAAGACGTTTACCCCCATCCAGGTGTCAATATTTTCCTGGCGAGCGGTAGCGAGCCAGCATATATATATTTTTGATTTGACAGCAAGCTAAATTTGTACATTTTTCGATAGAAAAATGTCTCCGGCGAAGCCGGATTTATCCATACAATGCTGGCTCGCTACCGCTCGCCAGGAAGATATTGACACCTGGGTGGGGATAAACGTCTTAAAACAGTTGGCTGAATGGGGCCGAATGGATACAAGCCAGAGAAACAGAGAAAAGGAGAGAAAGAAAAAAAAAAGCATTGAGCATCCAAGATAAACGATATCATTATTGTCAATTAGTGTCTCTCACCCTTCACAGCCCACATTTGCTTCAAAAAAAAAAAAAATCACGATTCATACTGCTTGTAACGTCGTATTATAGGAGTGTCAGGTAAGCGCTAATAATACCGCATTTATGTGCAATTTCTCGCCAAGCCTTTCGGGAAAAAAATTAAATGATACTGTACAGTAATCGTCCGTTGATCCTTAAGGGGAGGGAGACAGACCGTTTTTCTGGACCCCCTTCTCCCTCATGTTTAGCCCTATTACTTATGAGATTTACAAGACATTCGCCCCATTAGTTTAGCGATATTCAGACCTTTTGCCCCATTTCTTTGCCAATATTAAGACCTTTCGTGCCATTAGGAGTCGATTTTTTTCCTGGCGAGCGAAAGCGAGCCTATATTTGAAAAGGAATCGGTAGAAATTTTTCTACCGAAAAATGTACAAATTTGTGGGTGGTTTTTTAAGCTTGATGGAAGTCTAGCGAGGAATTTCAAAAATAAATTAATAAATATAATATTATACAATATAGAACAAAAACCAAGCAGTTCCCCCTATTAACACCCGCCCGGCTACCTCACACTTGCCAATTTACACACTTGCCATCCACACTACATTAGTACCCTGCGCGGCGCCCTAAGGGGGTAGTGGTTTATATATTATTATCATTATTACTATTATTATTATTATTATTATCATTATTATTAGTAGTAGTAGTAGTAGTAGTAGTCGTAGTAGTAGTAGTTGTTGTTGTTGTTGTTGTTGTTGTTGCTGTTGTTGTAGTAGTAGTAGTATTAATTTGTTTTTGTGTAGGCTTATATATTGATTTTTTATTATATTTTTTTTATTTTCCTCGCTAGACCTCCATCAAACTTCCCCTGTCAAGATAAATGTGTACATTTGTCGGTAGAAAATGGCCGGTACTGTCTTTTCTCTCTGCATCATTGGAAGTTCTGTAAATATATCTTCCTTCGCTTTGTTCTTACTTCTACTCTCATTTGTCTCAACATCCTTGTTATAATCATCATCAGTCAATGCAGGAGCTGTCGGGTTTGGATCACATACATATTCAGATGTAGCTACGAATGTTCCCAGTTAGGTTATACCCCAGAAAGGTGGTTTAGCTTGGCATCTGTCAATATTATGTCTGTACTTAGTTAGAATACGACTTCAGAGGCTATCAACCCTTCTGGATTATTAAGCCAGCACACTGTAAGTCAAGAATCGCGTCAGGACTGGAGCCCCTTTTTCGAGAACCCCAGTCCCTTGTCTGTACTGGAGTCAATTGTTCAAGGTACCGTAAAAAGGCCTAGGTCAAGGGAGTATATACAGTACTTCGGACATTTCTGGATAAAATTATATAAGGTACAGTTATGGAAAAATGGCTCTGCATTATGGAAGAACACCGCAGACATACTTGTGTTTCCATAACATCGTGTATTTATCCCATAACTGCGGTTCATTATATTTGTTTCCAGAATGTTCGAAATTATCTCCCTGTCCAAAGTTACGTAATTTTACCGGTATATATTCTCTTCACCTAAAACGTAAACATCACAAGGCTGTGGAACCTGTTAGAAGGATAAAGTGACGGTGGTGACATATGGTGGCTTAAAATAACCCCAACCCTTGTATGTATGTATGGTGGGCGGGTCGGGTTTAACAACTGACATGTTTATAGCCCCTTTAACGTGTGTATGGTGTCGTTACAATAAATCTCTCTCACTTAACCCGTGGAGCCCCGGCTAGTTTTGTAATGTTTGCGCACCAGAACCCGGCCGGTTTTCAAAAAATGGTTTTATTCCAGAAACAATAGCGAATGGGTTAGGAATGAAGGAAAAACCACGAAAAACCGCTCAAAAAGCTTAAAAAATGGTCCTACAGAGCCCCCGAAAACGGATTTTACAAGAGTAAAAAATTGAAGGCAATTATCCCAAAAAAACAGGTTATTGCGCGCTCGCGCGCACGCACGTGGACTTTGAGAGTTTTCAATCATCGGCACGGTTGCGTGGGATACGTATACAGTTCCCATACAAATCTGAGCCCTCTTGAGTGGCTACACCTGAGGTTACGGTCGGCGCAATTAGGGTGACGCATCAGGCACGTCTCTGGGGCTGTGCGTTACATACATCGCCGTCGCTGGGGCTGGACGGGTTAAACTTGTCTCTTTAACTCATTTTCCCAACAATCCTTGAAATCGCGGTCACTTATATAATCGTTTAAGGGACCCCACCTCGTTTTGTTTTTTGTTTTTTTGCTCTCTCTTTCTCTCCCTCTCCCTTTGGCTTGTATCCATTCGGCCCCATTCAGCCTACTGTTTTAAGACGTTTACCCCCACCCAGGTGTCAATATTTTCCTAGCGAGCGGTAGCGAGCCAGCATATATATTTGTTTGTTTTGACAGCAAGCTAAATTTGTACATTTTTCGATAGAAAAATGTCTCCGGCGAAGCCGGATTTCTCCACACAATGCTGGGTCGTTATCGCTTGCCAAGAAGAAATCGACACCTGGATGGGGATAAAAGTCTTAAAACAGTTGGCTGAATGGGGCCGAATGGATACAAGCCAGAGAAGGAGAGAAAGAGAAACAAAAACGGTGACCCCCCTTAATATAGGGGCTAGCACACGGAGCTTTAATCGTCAACTTTAGATCACCAACATGATCCTGTCAACATATTAATAATAATTTGCACTGGTATTGTAAGTCTATTATTATACGTACACGTCCTAGCATTCTTATGGAGTATATTTCCATAGCTGCCCGATCAATGTTGCAGGAAAATGTTGTTGGGAAAGGTGCTCGTGTGATATATACCGTGTTAAGCCCCTGTCTGTGGTCGCAGTGGTCAATTTTTTCGGCAATTTTCTGCGGCCAAGTTAAAAAACATCCGGCAATATTTTATATTTATTTTGCTTTGCTATCGAAAGCAAAACTGAAGGTAAATTATTTTTGGTAGCTGAACTCTTAAGGGAATTTAATTCTGGTACTGGCAGACCAGAATTGCTGTAGGAAGTTGTAGTGATATGCACCCATGTGATTACAACCCATGTATCAGCCCCATGTATCAGCCCCATGTATCAGCCCCATGTATCAGCCCCATGTATCAGCCCCATACATCACTGTTAGGACAACTATCCCTTGGTACATTGCACTTTTAGCTTACATTCCGAGATTTCTCACCTTCCACATACTTCACATACTCCACATACTCCACATACTTCACATTGCTCCAAAAACTTCCTTTCCCTCACACACTCTCTGTCTTACCTCCATTACCACACCTGCATCCCTGGTTATCAATCTTCCTAGATAGTATAAACATTCCACTTGTTCCAGCATTTCCCCATCCAGTCGTACATTTAGATTCACCCTACGAGCATCCCTATCACACACTATTACTACGAGCATCCCTATCACACACTATTACTACGAGCATCCCTATCACACACTATTACTACGAGCATCCCTATCACACACTATTACTACGAGCATCCCTATCACACACTATTACTACGAGCATCCCTATCACACACTATTACTACGAGCATCCCTATCACACACTATTACTACGAGCATCCCTATCACACACTATTACTACGAGCATCCCTATCACACACTATTACTACGAGCATCCCTATCACACACTATTACTACGAGCATCCCTATCACACACTATTACTACGAGCATCCCTATCACACACTATTACTACGAGCATCCCTATCACACACTATTACTACGAGCATCCCTATCACACACTATTACTACGAGCATCCCTATCACACACTATTACTACGAGCATCCCTATCACACACTATTACTACGAGCATCCCTATCACACACTATTACTACGAGCATCCCTATCACACACTATCACTTTACTTTTATTGACATTCGCCCTCAGCTTCCTCCTCCCACATACCACACCAAACTCATTTACTACTAGATGTACACTCGACCAAAAAACAATCTTTACACTGGTGAGCTGTAAATAATCTCGTGTGAACGGAATGAATCGGTTGAAACATACGTCTGTGAGGTGTTATCATAAGATTTTGACCCACTTCCAGAATATTTAGAGCGTTAGTGTAAATATTGTTTTTTGGTCGAGTGTAGCTTCTCCGGTAAGAGTTGTGTTATCGAGCGTACCACTACCGACATACAACATAAATCATCTATAAATACTTAACCTAACTAAAAAGCCTAACCTAACCTAGTATTCTCATTACTACTTGAATACTAGGCTAGGTTAGGTTAGGTTTTTTGGTTAGGTTAATGTTTTAGAGAGATCGAGTTATGCTGTATGTCGGTAGTGGTACGCCCGATAACACAACTCTTACCGCTTCTCCTCAAAATCCGCCACCAGTGCTGTGTCATCAGCATACAGCAACTGATTCAACTCCCAATCATCACCATTCTTTCCTACTAAACCCAATCCTCTACCCATAAATTTCTTTTTTAACTCCCTCACCACACCATCCATTTATACATTAAGGGGGGGGGGGGACCGGCTTTTCTTCATCTTGCTCTCCCTCTCTCTTTGGCTTGTATTCATTCGGCCCCATTCAGCCTACTGTTTTAAAACGTTTACCCCCATCCAGGTGTCAATATTTTCCTGGCGAGCGGTAGCGAGCCAGCATATATATATTTTTTTGTTTTGACAGCAAGCTAAATTTGTACATCTTTCGATAGAAAAAAATTCTCCGGCGAAGCCGGATTTCTCCATACAATGCTGGCTCGCTATCGCTCGCCAGGAATACCTGGAAGGGGATAAACGTCTTAAAGCAGTTGGCTGAATGGGGTAGAACGAATACAAGCCAGGGAAAGAGAGAAAACGAGAGAAAGATAAAAAAAAAAGCCGGTGAACCCCTTTAAATACTTACCGCATAGCTGTCTTACTGCACAAATCTGAACCACACACCCTCTTCCCCTCCTAAAACCGCACTGTTCGTCCTATTGCACCTTCCATACCCTTTATTACCCTCTCTATTGCACCTTCCATACCCTTTATTACCCTCTCTATTGCACCTTCCATAACCTTTATTACCCTCTCTATTGCACCTTCCATACCCTTTATTACCCTCTCTATTGCACCTTCCATAACCTTTATTACCCTCTCTATTGCACCTTCCATACCCTTTATTACCCTCTCTATTGCACCTTCCATACCCTTTATTACCCTCTCTATTGCACCTTCCATACCATTTATTACCCTCTCTATTGCACCTTCCATACCCTTTATTACCCTCTCTATTGCACCTTCCATACCCTTTATTACCCTCTCTATTGCACCTTCCATACCCTTTATTACCCTCTCTATTGCACCTTCCATACCCTTTATTACCCTCTCTATTGCACCTTCCATACCCTTTATTACCCTCTCTATTGCACCTTCCATACCCTTTATTACCCTCTCTATTGCACCTTCCATACCCTTTATTACCCTCTCTATTATCTTCTCTTGAGGGATTTACGACCCATTAATTGATATGCCTCTATTATAATAAGTGTTAGGTTTGGTAATCAATAATATTCCTTTTAACCGTAAATCATTATAGTCAATTTAAATAACCTGATCATAGTTTTTTTATAAACTCCTATAACTTTTACCGAATAGGACGCGACTTTTACTTGTGATTGTCCTTGAATCTTCCCATCAGTTTGATTAATACATGTCATTGAAATAAAATGGTGGAATCTTCAGAATTCGCCTTAACTTCTGGTGCCAACAGGCCTAACAATTTAATGAAGAGATATCACCCCTGGGACTGTGTGACTATTGATAACGTTCATGAAGGTCACACATACCATACAAGGGACCACTTCACGGGTTGGTCAAGGATACGGTTACACAGGTTGTTGACCAATAATAGTGGTAGTGATGGATAGTGCTATGGTTAACCCTTTCTGTACCGGCGACATCTTTATAATTATATTCTAGCTATATTTAGATGAGTTTGTATAGTTTAAGAAGGATATGTGGTGGTAAAAAGGGGTTAAGTGAGGTTGTTCGAAGCCTGTTAATTACTGGAGGCCCTTTAGAAACTGAGTAAAATCGCCTCTAGCAAATAACAGGCTTCGAACTATCTTACATAATTAACAGGCTTCGAACTATCTTACATAATTAACAGGCTTCGAACTATCTTACATAATTAAACAGGCTTCGAACTATCTTGCATAATTAACAGGCTTCGAACTATCTTACATAATTAACAGGCTTCGAACTATCTTACATAATTAACAGGCTTCGAACTATCTTACATAATTAACAGGCTTCGAACTATCTTACATAATTAACAGGCTTCGAACTATCTTACATAATTAACAGGCTTCGAACTATCTTACATAATTAACAGGCTTCGAACTATCTTACATAATTAACAGGCTTCGAACTATCTTACATAATTAACAGGCTTCGAACTATCTTACATAATTAACAGGCTTCGAACTATCTTACATAATCCTTTTTATTACCTCAGATCCTTCCTAAACTGCAAATAATCGTCTTAATACAACAAGAATATAATTTAAAAGAAGTCGCCATTAGAGAAGGGGTTAACATACTGATATTTTAAAAGCAGTTTTGGCATATACTTACTAATAAATATTCACGGGCGTTCTGCTGACAAGTGTACGTACAAGCAGGGTTAAGGGGAGATTTCCACTTGAGGGATTTTTTTCTTGACCCATTTCTCCCTCATGGTTAGCCCCATTGCTTTTGATATTATAAGACATTCGCCCCATTAGAGATTGGGTCGTTTCGGGAGTGAGCACCGTGCCTCATGTGGAAGTAAGTTGGAATATAGAAAAAACAAAAAAAACAAAAAAAAAATAGTTTGGCGATTTTAAGAACTTTCGCCCCATTTCTGTCAATTTTAAGACTTTTCGTGCCATTTAGGTGTCGATTTTTTCCTGGCGAGCGATAGCGAGCCTGTAATTTAAGAGGAAGGCCGGGAAATTTTTCTACCGAAAAATGTACAAATTTATCTTGAAAGGGGGTCTAGGGGCTGTAATGTTAAGCTTGATAGAAGTCTAGCGAACTAACTAAAAACCTCCCCTTAAGGGATTATAGGTAGCGACAAAGAACTTGACACTCATTTGGATCCCTGACCTCTCTGTAACTCAAAAGGACCTAGAGCAAACTGACTGTAAACATCCACACCTATTTCCTGGTGGATTCTTCCCAAATGATAAAAACGTCAGCCCGATTGCTTTCATTAATTTCGAGTTATGAGAAGTTAAGGGGTCAAGATTATTGTCAAATTCGCTGGCGCTACCTATAGGGGTTAACCCACGCCCAGGTACAGTACCTGTGGCTGAGTCACATCAGCAAACCCTCGCTCTGGATGAATGCCGCAATTAAGGGGGGGGTCACCGGCTTATTTTATCTGTCTCTCCTTTTCCCTCTTTCTCTGGCTTGTATCCATTCGGCGCCATTCAGCCAACTGTTTTAAGACGTTTATCCCCATCCAGGTGTCGATTTCTTCCTGGCGAGCGATAGCGAGCCAGCATTGTAAGGAGAAATCCGGCTTCGCCGGGCCGGAGACATTTTTCTATCGAAATTTGTTTTAAAATTTAGCTTGCTGTCAAAACAAAAATATATATATGCTGGCTCGCTACCGCTCGCCAGGAAAATATTGACACCTGGATGGGGGTAAACGTCTTAAAACAGTAGGCTGAATAGGGCCGAATGGGGCCGAATGGATAAAAGGCAAAGAGAAAGGAAGAGAAAGAGACAAAAAGCGAGGTGGGCTCCCTTAAGGCCACCATGTATGTCCTTAACCCACGCTCTGGCTGAATCCCGCAATTAAGGGGCTTTCCCACATTCACGATGCCACACGACCTTGCCATTGTCCCTGATAAATTATGGCTTATAACGCCGGCAGCTGTCTTAAAGGAGCCCACCTCGCTTGTTTCTCTTTCTCTCCCTCTCTCTTTTGCTTGTATCCATTCGGCCCCATTCAGCCTACTGTTTTAAGACGTTTACCCCCATCCAGGTGTCAATATTTTCCTGGCGACAGGTAGCGAGCCAGCATATATATTTTTTGTTTTGACAGCAAGCTAAATTTGTACATTTGTCGATAGAAAAATATCTCCGGCGAAGCCGGATTTATCCATACAATGCTTGCTCGCTATTGTTCGCCAGGAAGAAATCGACACCTGGATGGGGATAAACGTCTTAAAACAGTTGGCTGAATGAGGCCAAATGGATACAACCCAGAGAGAGAGAATAGAAACGAGGTGGGTCCCCTTAACTGGCGGAGTACCGAACCACCTCTGCTTCACTACCAATCCTACGAACAATCGGTACATATGGCTAGAATAAAGATGCATACAATATATAATTAATAGTTCAGTAATAGAGTACTAATTTATAAATACCAATACTAGGATACATTTGACTTACCCAGAGGTATTCATTCGGTGAAGGTAGATGTTTAGTCAGCCGATAATAATTGAGGGGGCTCACCGGCTTTTTCTTATCTCTCTCTCCTTTTCTCACTTTCTCTGGCTTGTATCCATTCGGCCCCATTCAGCTAACTGTTTTAAGACGTGTATCCCCATCCAGGTGTCGATTTCTTCCTGGCGAGCGATAGCGAGCCAGCATTGTATGGAGAAATCCGGCTTCGCCGGAGAAATTTTTCTATCGAAAAATGTACAAATTTAGCTTGCTGTCAAAACTAATATATATATATATATATATATATACTGGCTCGCTACCGCTCGCAAGGAAAATATTGACACCTGGATGGGGGTAAACGTCTTAAAACAGTAGGCTAACTGGGGCCGAATGGATACAAGCCAAAGAGAGAGGGAGAGAAAGAGAAAATAAGCGAGGTGGGCTCCCTTAAACGCAAGGATGTGTCCGACTCCCACACCGGTTAGTTTCAAACTGGGCTGCTGTATTTCGCCGTAAAATCCAAAGCTTCATTTCTCATTTTCCTTTATGGTAAAAGAAAATGAAAGAGATTGGAATAGTTTGGGGATACTAGATAAAATGTATGCTTATGTTCTGGGTGTGGTGGCCCGAGTTCGAATCCCGGGAGGACCATATGCTTTCATTAGTGTATTCAAGTACATTGGGGTTTGTAATTGATGATTAATGTTAATTGAGAACGGGGTGTTACTTATATCTATTGTTGTGAGAAACACTGAACCCCACCCATAGTGTTATGGGTGGTATTGCTTACCCCCAATATCCACAGTGGTTGGTTATATGAAATCCGATACTCTTTCGTTTAACCCTTTCAAGCTCCAATACGCGTTTCTGTTGTTTCTGGCTACTATTAGACGATTTTATTCAGATTAGAAACGGTATATGGAAGTCAAAGGGTTGATTGAGATAGTATTCACCCTTTTAATACCCACAGATCCTTCCTAAGCTGCATAAAATCGTCTAATGATAGCCAAAATGAACTGCTAAATCGCGTCAGAGCTTCAAAGGGTTAATATGTTACTATAATCCAATATATATTCGTAGATCACTGCCACCGATTGAATTGAAATCCCCAAAGACAAGAAATGTATCCCGAGTATGACACTGGTCCATTGATTAGCTGTAGGGATTTATATTATTGATTAGCTGTAGGGATTTATATTATTGATTAGCTGTAGGGATTTATATTATTGATTAGCTGTAGGGATTTATATTATTGATTAGCTGTAGGGATTTGTATTATTGATTGGCTGTAGGGATTTATATTATTGATTAGCTGTAGGGATTTATATTGATTAGCTGTAGGGATTTATATTATTGATTAGCTGTAGGGATTTATATTATTGATTAGCTGTAGGGATTTATATTATTGATTAGCTGTAGGGATTTATATTATTGATTGGCTGTAGGGATTTATATTATTGATTAGCTGTAGGGATTTATATTATTGATTAGCTGTAGGGATTTATATTATTGATTAGCTGTAGGGATTTGTATTATTGATTAGCTGTAGGGATTTGTATTATTGATTAGCTGTAGGGATTTGTATTATTGATTAGCTGTAGGGATTTATATTATTGATTAGCTGTAGGGATTTATATTATATGAATGTTAGTATTAGGTTTTGGAATAGTTTAACCTAATAACCTAATAGTTTGCTCAAGACTTCAGCTTTTTGTCTAACCTTTTTTTCCTCGATTGTGTGTGTGTGTGTGTGTGTGTGAGCGTGGGTGTGAGCGAGCGTGTGCGTGTGTGTGTGTGTGTGTGTGTTGTGTTATTCTTTCCCTTTAATATATTTATTTAATCGTAGAGATCTTTGCTATTTCTTTTCCTCTTGTGATGTATGGTCTGCATATTTATTAAAAATCTTGACTTTGAACTTTTGTTTCATAATACCACACTGAACCATTTGTGTATTATCGTCGTTTGTGTTTCCATGTGTATGTGATCAAACACTGCTTACATGAACGACCGACTATTATACGTATACTAGAGTCGAGTTTTGATCACATGGTTGTGGGTTAGCTATAATCCATAATTCACAATTCATAATAGTTTATTGCAAAAACAAAACAATCATTACAAAAATAGTTAATTATATACATTTGTTGATGGCACAGAATGCTGAGCTTATTGCTACCTAACGGATATACGAATATTGCAGCCTGAGATCATATATTACAGTACAGTCGCGAACATAAATACTGGGACACCAACCAGATAATGTTCGCCCTTTCTTCTCCATTCGTATTGCTAAACTTTTTATTCAAGCTCACAATTATTTCTTTACTGCATTCTACCTACCGTCAGACGATTCTATTCAGCTTAGTATAAACCTCTCGTGGTGAAAGAGTTGACGATAATATGATAATATGGTTGATGTCCCAGTATTTATGCTCGTGACTGTACAATCGCGCTAATAAGTTATGTCTCGGCACCATGTATGTTTTGATCAATAATTGGTATCAGCCATATCTAAGCCTTATTTCTTCATATCGAGTGAAATATACAAACACGTTTCTACAGTTACCCGCCCTATTCAACATCTGACAGACATTAATACAGTACAGAGGAAGCCAAACGTAATGACAGCTGGGACATGATTTATTAGCGCGACTGTACATGATACGTAATACTATTGTAAGTAAGCGCACATAAAATAAACGCTATATTATACGATACTAACATCCGCATATACAATACGCTTACACAAGCTTAAGGGAGCCCACCTCGCTTTTTTTCTCTTTCTCTCGCTCTCTCTTTGGCTTGTATCCATTCGTCCCCATTCAGCCTACTGTTATAAGACGTTTACCCCCATCCAGCTGTCAATATTTTCCTGGCGAGCGGTAGCGAGCCAGCATATACATATTTTTGTTTTGACAGCAAGCTAAATTTGTACATTTTTCAATAGAAAATCTCTCCGGCGAAGCCGGATTTCTCCATACAATGCTGGCTCGCCATCGCTCGCCAGGAAGAAATCGACACCTAGATGGGGATAAACGTCTTAAAACAGTTGGCTGAATGGGGCCGAATGGATACAAGCCAGGGAAAGAGAGAAAAGGAGAGAAAGATAAAACAAAAACGGTGACCCCCCTCAACATACTGTAGATATTTACAGCATCATAATATACAAGTATAGTGTACATACACATACACATACACATACACATACACATACACATACACATACATAGCACATGCACAGAAACTTCACCTACATGTGCACATACACATATGCATATTCTTACACACAAGCACACACACATGTACACACACACACACACATGCATTTCCTTACGAAACAAATGCAAAACAATACTACGCAACTACCAAAATATGAATGTTGAATGTTGGAAATTCATGTTTTTAGTAGTTTCTTTAATCAATTAACCTTCCTGATTATATTTATCTCATCAGTAACATTATCTCCAAGAAAATGGTATAACACACATATATATTCACGAAAATTACTTATTGCTTTAGGACAAACTATATATATATTTTGTTGTTTTTGTTGTTGCTGTTCCCCAGGCTGTCTGGCCGAACAGCCCAAAGGTCCCGAGCAAGGCCAAGGCCATAAACGAGCGCCCCAACAAAACCCTCCCTGCTTACCACTAATAAAGCCCGGGTGACCTAAGCCACTCCAAGGCAGGGAGCTGACGAGTGTGCGGAAACGCCCGGGAAACCAAAGCCCCACCCAAGGCCCTGTGCCCCTCAGCAATTATGAAGCGAAAGTTGAGGAGCAAAGGAAAAATGTGACGCTTTGGCTCCCAATCTGCCAACTTCTAGGTTGGCAGTAGGGAGGTCAATCCACGGAAAAGATGCCGTCACTTGAGATCTAGAAGATATATAAGTAAAAGGAACAGTCAGAGTAAGCTATGGGTATGGCAGAAATCGCTCAGTTCTCACTCTGATAGACCAGCCCATCACCACATGACTAGAACCCAATCATCTCAGCATCAGCTAGGAAAGGCCCTAGAAAGCTGCCTTTGGCGGGGGGATAGCTCCCCTATTTCAACTCCTTTCGAGGTTGGGTACCCGCCCACTAAATATATATATGTACAGTATATATATATATATAATATATATATATATATATATTATATATATATATATATATATATAATATATATATATCTATATATATATATATATATATATATATATATATATATATATATATATATATATTATTTCCTATGGTGTAGGTTTTATGATCTACAATTAATAATATTCCATTATAATCTATTTACTTTAACAGTATTATATTATATATAAAGTATATAGATAACCAAACTTAGTAAGTTTAGTTCAACAATCATTAGGATATTTATATATTCCCTTAAATGTATAAGATTGCATTAACCCTTTTTGCATAGCACATAATGGAAGAAGGTACTGTACACCCGCCCGCTAACAGAGATAATCTATTTTGTGTATGCTTATATGCTGTAGGTGCGTGTGAATTTGCGTTTTGTTTTTGTGTGTTCGTTGTTTTCCGTTGTGTTTTGTGTTGTCCCTGTTCTTGCTCTGTCTTGAGTCGGCCACCCCCCAAAAACAAAACAAAATAATAATAATAATAATAAAATTAAATTAAAATAGGAAAAGTGGGGATTGGGCCTGAGTAAATAGATATATAGATAGATAGATATTGGGCCTGAGTAAATAGATATATAGATAGATAGATATTTTTTCACCAACCAACTTCACTTCTAAACTCAATTAATGAAATCAACAAATACATGTGGCACTCCAAGGACTCGAACCTAGGATACTCACACCGAAATTCCGCGCACTTATGCATTACGCTATCAAGACAAACAAAATATGCACCATCAAAAATACTGCTTTGTTTATAAATATTACATTTTGTTTTTCACTTTTTAATATGTTGCAATATAAATAGCAGGAACAAGCAACAAATCAATAGGATAGAAATAGCAACAGTCAATCTTTTTAATATGTTGCAATATATAGATAAAATAGCAGGAACGTAGCAACAGTCAATCTTTTTAATATGTTGCAATATATAGATAAAATAGCAGGAACGTAGCAACAGTCAATCTTTTTCTATCTATCTATATTCTCAGGCCCAATCCTCACTTTTACTATCTTTATATATTTATATATTTATTTATTTATTTATTTATTTTTTGGGGGGGTGGGGGGGGGGGGCCGACTCAAGACAATCTTTTTAACTTGTTAATTTTCCAATACACTCCACATCTTGAAGTGTATGAATCTCTCTTCTGAATAATGCGATAATTCAGAAGAAAGATTGGATCCCCTTCTCACTCATGTTTAGCCCCATTATTTTTCAGATTATATGATATTCGGACCATTAATTTGGTGATTTTAAGACTTTTCGCCCAATTTCTTTGTCAATATTAAAACTTTTCGTAACATTTAGGTTTCGATTTTTTCCTGGCGAGCGATAGCGAGCCTGTAATTTGAGAGAAACCGGCCTTCGGCCGTGAAATTTTTCGATAGAATTTTCGATATATTATCTTGAAGGGGGATCCTGGGGTTGTTTTTTAAGTTTGATGGAGGTCTAGGGAGGAAACTAGAATAATAATAAATACATGAAAGACTCGACCAAAAAATTAACCATCCCCCTTTAAAGATTAACAGTTGCTTTTTTCATATCTTTGTTTACATTCTCTCAGCTTGAAAGCCAGTAACTAGAAGATTGAGTAACATGTATGTCATGCTCAACGATTCAATTACGATCACCATTAACCCACTGAGCACCAGCTAATATATAATAAATACAAGGATGTACCAGCAGGTTGTCATTTTTGTTTTTCCTGAAAAAACATGGGATGGGTTAGTAATGAAGGAAACAATACAAAAACACGCTCACCTAGGTCATTTAGGGGTCCTGCGGGCCGGCGGAAAGTCGCAATTAATTTTTAACATGGGGGAAAAGGGTAGGCAAAATACTGGAAAATCACTCCAGCGCGCGACCACACGCACGCGGCTGGGCTTGGAGGGTTTCCAACCATCGGTATTGTTCCGTGGGATACTATAGCAGTTCCCATACAACGCTGACCCCTCTAGGTGCCATAGGGCAAGAGTAACTAACGCGAACGCAACCATTGCGTCGCTGGGGTTTAGCGTTACAGACATAGGTGATGCATAACGTGCGTCGATGGTACTCAAGGGGTTAACTACCTATCTATTTATCAATTGATCTATCTACCCATCTGTATCCATCTAACCATTAAGGGGAGATATCGACTTGAGGGATTTTTTTCTGGACCCCTTTCTCTCTCATGTTTAGCCCTATTGCTTTTGATATTATAAAACGTTTGCCCGATTAGTTTAGCGATTTTAAGAACTTTCACACCATATTAAGACCTTTCGTGCAATTCAGGTGTCGATTTTATCCTGGCGAGCGATAGCGAGCCTGTAATTTAAGAGGAACCGACCTTCGGCCGGGAAATTTTTCTACCGAAAAATGTACAAATTTATCTTGAAAGGGACTCAAGGGGGTGTAATTTTAAGCTTGATGGAGGTCTAGGGAACAAACTAAATACCTCCCCTTAACATCTCTCCCTCGCTTAGTACATACATAATCATCGCATATACAGGGTGTCCCAGGAGGAAAGGGCATAACTTTGGGAATTTATGAAACAAGTTATTCTAACCACAACATGTTCTAAAACAAAAATTCCGAATATCAACCGGTAAAAAGATATCAAAGGTTTTATGTAGTGTCCTCCCCCGCATCACTGTAATGGACTCTTCCATGTCAAATATTTCCAGCTAGTCCAAAGTGAGCTATTATGTCTATTATCATTTTGTAACTTACAGAATTATAATATCTTTATAATGACATGGTAAAATAATTATTGCAGTTAGATGAAGGTGTACTAGGCACTAGGACAGCTGAGGCGGCCTTATGGGAAAATACATAGGAAAATACCATTTTCAACATGCAATATCTCTATACCGGTTTAGATTTGAAATATTTCTTATTGAACATTTTAGGTTTAGAATACCTTGTTGTATCATTTCTCAAATGTATGCCCTTTCCTCTTGGGACACCCTGTTTATATAGTATATATAATATTATTATATACTGTATATATACAGTATATATATATATATATATATATATATATATATATATATATATAAAGGAAAAAATTCAATACAAAGAAAGACAAGCAACAGCAGACCTAATGGCCCTTACTAGGCTGCTTGTAAAAAAAAAAATAATAATAATAATAATTAAAATTAATAAATACATTAATACAAAAAAAATACCACAGCCATCAACTGAAGGGCTTTAGCTCCAGAAAGACTGTGGTCAGAAAATAAGATTCTAGTTTTTTGTACGACACTGAACCGGTCACATTATTCAGGCACCACAAACGTAGTCAGTCAGAGATTCATTGCAAGATATTTATCAAGACGGTATGTGAATGTCTGGACTGTGTGGTACTCTACATCAGTTCTAGGCAATTTATTTACAATATATATATAATATTATATTATATAAACTGTCTTCGTGGTGCAATGCATAAGTGTGTTGATTTTCGGTGTGAGTATCCTGGGTTCGAATCCCCGGACTGCCACATGTGTTTGTTAATTTCATTAATCGAGTTTAGGAGTAAAGTTGGTTAGTGGAGAGAACATAATAATATACAGTATATATACATATATACATATATACATATATAATCCGATTCTCTTATTATTATACACACATATACATACTCATACCGAACAGAGAGAGAGAGAGAGAGAGAGAGAGAGAGAGAGAGAGAGAGAGCGAGAGCGAGAGAGAGAGAGAGAGAAAGAGAGAGAGATAATAGATATGGGTGGAAGTTACTTATATAATTATATGACTCAAGTTCCATGGAAGCCTGGAACCCCCCAAAATGCCCCAAGGCAGCCCTTCAGGTCAAGAGCAGCCATTTCAGAGACTAGATTTGACGCTCTGGTGTCCCGCAGATAGAATGAACGATGGCCCAAACTTACGACATCTCCCTTTAAATTAACCCATGCAGTACCGGCGACATCCTTTTCATTATATTCTGGCAACTATTAGATTATTTTATTCAATTCATAAAAGGCCTCCAGCAATTAATCGTCTTCAAACTATCTCAACCAACCTTCTTAACTACCACAGATCCTTCCTTAAGTGAATTGAGTCAATTTCTGCAGGATAGTGTGATGCACGACACAAGAAAGTCAAAATGCTGAGAAAAACTATTGTCCTAGCGGTAAAATTGAATAGGATAGTAATGTAGGTTGAAGAATGATACGAGGTGAGGCAGGCTGAAAGTGGATGGTCTGGAGCTGAAAAAGGATCGGAAGCATGATTGAATCCGATCGACCGCGGGTGTTTTGAATTGATGTAAGTGGAAAATATGTAAAAAAAAAAACATGGAAAAAAATAAATACAAACACTTCTACTATTACTACTAATATTAATAACCATAAAAAAGTGAAAAGGGAAAGAAAAAACACACAAAACATGCAGGACTAGACAGGACAGGGCATGATAGGGTCAATACACCATGACCTCACACAGCACCAATGAGAACACTTCGTTCCAGCGGTTGGCCACACCGCTGGCTTTTATATATACGTATCGGCCCACCAACGGCTGTGGACAGTCCATGTGTACCCGCTCTCTGTAGCCAACACCAACATGGGTATTGTATCAGCAGGTACCACGTCACCATCATCAGGTACCACGTCATCACCATCATCAACCACCACGCCACCATCATCAGGTACCACGTCATCATCATAAGGTACCACGTCACCATCATCAGGTACCACATCACCATTATCAGGTACCACGTCACCATCATCAGGCACCACGTCACCATCATCAGGTACCACGTCACCATTATCAGGTACCACGTCACCATCATCAGGCACCACGTCACCATCATCAGGTACCACGTCACCATCATCAGGTACCACGTCACCATCATCAAGCACCACGTCACCATCATCAGGTACCATGTCACCATCATCAGACACCACGTCACCATCATCAGGTACCACGTCACCATCATCAGGTACCACGTCACCATTATCAGGTACCACGTCACCATCATCAGGCACCACGTCACCATCATCAGGTACCACGTCACCATCATCAGGTACCACGTCACCATCATCAAGCACCACGTCACCATCATCAGGTACCATGTCACCATCATCAGACACCACGTCACCATCATCAGGTACCACGTCACCATCATCAGGCACCACGTCACAATCATCAACCACCACATCACCATCATTAGGCACCACGTCACCATCATCAAACACGTCACCATCATCAACCACCACGTTCATTTGTCCACCATGACAAATTGATGCAATTCGGAATAAAGAAAAGAAAAATTACTATAAGAATTTTGGAATATAGGAATTTCCACATTGGATTGCATTTAACAGTACAATTTTAGGGTTAAAATAACATTACAGTCTAGACAATAAGACAATGATCACACACACATTCTAGGTCTCACCTAAAGAGAGCATTGTTAAGCCTGGAGACTGAAGAACACTGGTGGTGGTCGTCTGTGAACTCTGACAGTCTTTTCTCCCTCTCCACATACACCGTCAGTCTATCCAGGCCGAACACATAGTCCCGGTAAAGCACCTGCTGCTCTGTTGAAGCAGGACAGAGGAAGAAGCATTGTATGATTGAACACATATGTCATGTACGGTCATAATTAAAAGTTCGATGACATCCTTGCTCATCAACTATGTAAGTTAAAGTTATTATCACTTTATCTTGACAGTTAATTTTGTTTTTTCTATTTGTATGAAGGAGACAAAAGGCAAAACTGCCTGTAAGAAGTGTCTCCACTAAAGTTAAAAAGAGTGAAAAGAAATGATATTTGTGTGTGTATTGAAACGAAGTGTGGTGTGTTTGTTTAATGTAGTGAAATTAATAGGAGGAGGTGTTTGTGAGAGCTGACTGGATTCCTGTCTGTGTCGGTGAGACACAAACAGAAACAGTGAGGGAAGCCAGACAAGTGAAACAGGATTTCCAGCATCTCCTTATCACATGTCTATGAAGCCTCCCCTGGGTATTACCCTGCTCGATTGGTGTCTACAATTTCCCCAGCGGAGATGTGTATGTGCAGTTTGTTGCACATATACTATTCGGTTGGAGTCGTAATTAGGCAGCGCTGCACCCCCTTCCCCAACCCCTCTCCCTCGCTCCATCTCCTACCTTCCACCTATTAGGCAGCGCTGCACCCCCTTCCCCAACCCCTCTCCCTCGCTCCATCTCCTACCTTCCACCTATTAGGCAGCGCTGCACCCCCTTCCCCAACCCCTCTCCCTCGCTCCATCTCCTACCTTCCACCTATTAGGCAGCGCTGCACCCCGTTCCCCAACCCCTCTCCCTCGCTCCATCTCCTACCTTCCACCTATTAGGCAGCGCTGCACCCCCTTCCCCAACCCCTCTCCCTCGCTCCATCTCCTACCTTCCACCTATTAGGCAGCGCTGCACCCCCTTCCCCAACCCCTCTCCCTCGCTCCATCTCCTACCTTCCACCTATTAGGCAGCGCTGCACCCCCTTCCCCAACCCCTCTCCCTCGCTCCATCTCCTACCTTCCACCTATTAGGCAGCGCTGCACCCCCTTCCCCAACCCCTCTCCCTCGCTCCATCTCCTACCTTCCACCTATTAGGCAGCGCTGCACCCCCTTCCCCAACCCCTCTCCCTCGCTCCATCTCCTACCTTCCACCTATTAGGCAGCGCTGCACCCCCTTCCCCAACCCCTCTCCCTCGCTCCATCTCCTACCTTCCACCTATTAGGCAGCGCTGCACCCCCTTCCCCAACCCCTCTCCCTCGCTCCATCTCCTACCTTCCACCTATTAGGCAGCGCTGCACCCCCTTCCCCAACCCCTCTCCCTCGCTCCATCTCCTACCTTCCACCTATTAGGCAGCGCTGCACCCCCTTCCCCAACCCCTCTCCCTCGCTCCATCTCCTACCTTCCACCTATTAGGCAGCGCTGCACCCCCTTCCCCAACCCCTCTCCCTCGCTCCATCTCCTACCTTCCACCTATTAGGCAGCGCTGCACCCCCTTCCCCAACCCCTCTCCCTCGCTCCATCTCCTACCTTCCACCTATTAGGCAGCGCTGCACACCCCCTTCCCCAACCCTCTCCCTCGCTCCATCTCCTACCTTCCACCTATTAGGCAGCGCTGCACCCCCTTCCCCAACCCCTCTCCCTCGCTCCATCTCCTACCTTCCACCTATTAGGCAGCGCTGCACCCCCTTCCCCAACCCCTCTCCCTCGCTCCATCTCCTACCTTCCACCTATTAGGCAGCGCTGCACCCCCTTCCCCAACCCCTCTCCCTCGCTCCATCTCCTACCTTCCACCTATTAGGCAGCGCTGCACCCCCTTCCCCAACCCCTCTCCCTCGCTCCATCTCCTACCTTCCACCTATTAGGCAGCGCTGCACCCCCTTCCCCAACCCCTCTCCCTCGCTCCATCTCCTACCTTCCACCTATTAGGCAGCGCTGCACCCCCCTCCCCAACCCCTCTCCCCCCCTCCCTCTCCCACCTTCCACCTATTTGGCAGCGCTGCACCCCCTTCCCCAACCCTCTCCCTCGCTCCATCTCCTACCTTCCACCTATTAGGCAGCGCTGCACCCCCTTCCCCAACCCCTCTCCCTCGCTCCATCTCCTACCTTCCACCTATTAGGCAGCGCTGCACCCCCTTCCCCAACCCCTCTCCCTCGCTCCATCTCCTACCTTCCACCTATTAGGCAGCGCTGCACCCCCTTCCCCAACCCCTCTCCCTCGCTCCATCTCCTACCTTCCACCTATTAGGCAGCGCTGCACCCCCTTCCCCAACCCCTCTCCCTCGCTCCATCTCCTACCTTCCACCTATTAGGCAGCGCTGCACCCCCTTCCCCAACCCCTCTCCCTCGCTCCATCTCCTACCTTCCACCTATTGGTAGGAGGTGGAGTAAGGGAGGGGGGTGCGGCTCTGCCAAGTTACGATTCGCTGGGATGGTTGAGAAATGGAATATGTGCGGCAAACTGTACAATTACGTGTGTATTCGCCATGACTAATAGCAGTTGTTTCACATCATAGAAGTGCCAAGTTAATCACTCTCACTAGATTTGACACAAATTCTCAAAATAGGTTTTCGGTGAACTAAGGATTTTAGCTGTATACCAGGAATAAATAGGAGGGGATACTTAGCACATCAGCTTAACAGATGCATTAAGCAGATATATAACCAAAACAAAACAAAACACATTTTAGTGCCACATCTTACTTACTATCTGACTCATTTTTTGTCTGCAGTTGCCCTCTGACCCTTGGCAGTTGCCCTCTGACCCTTGACCAGTGCGGACGTCCCCAGTGACCGCTAGTGTACCGGTTTACCCTTAGTGAGGTCCTAGTGAACTTTCTTAGTGATGGCTGTTGTTGATGAGTCTGCTGTCTCCTCCCATACTCTCCAGCTTTGTCTTGCTTTGCAAGAAAGACTGGAGAGTGTGGAGCAGGAGATTCAGTGTCTCAAAGATGAAAATTTGGCCTTGAGACTAGCTATGGCGGAGAAGAAGTGTGAGGCTACCGGAAGTGTTCCCAGGGATCGTGAAGCCCCTTGGAAAGTGGTGTCAACTAGTGCAACGGCCTGCAAGCTGAAAAGGCAGCCACTCAAGACCCACAACAACTTCAGCACCTTGGCTGATGAGAGTGATGGCGAGGAAGTGGCGATCATCGAGGCAGTGAGAGGGAAGAGGGGGGGGGGGGGGTGGAGGGGGGAGTCTGCTGCTGTTGCTGCAACAACTGCTGCTACACGCCGACAAAAGGAAAAAGCTAAGTCTGTTTTCATTGTCGGTGATTCATTGGTTAGATACCTTGGCAGGGCAACAAACACTCAGGTTGGTAAAGTTGTCTGCGTGCCTGGTGCCGGAGTCGGGAGGGTGGCTGAGAAGATAGATGCTGTCCTGGAAGTGAGTGGGGAGGACCCCATCATCTTCCTCAATGCAGGGAGCAACGATATATGGAGATGCAGGACTGAGGAGTTGCTCTCCAAGTATCAGGAAATGTTGGAGAGGATCAAGGAAATGGGTGGAGTTCCTGTGGTAAACCGTATCCTGCCAAGAAGAGGGGTAAGGAAGGAATGGTTCTCCAGGGCTATTGGTGTAAATAGCCGGCTGGAGAAGTATTGCGAGGCAAATACTATTCCATTCCCGGATAACTGGTCCCTCTTTTATGGTAAGGATGAACTGTATGTCCAGGACGGAGTACATCTCTCTCGACTAGGAGTTTCGACTTTGGCCAGCTCACTCGACAAGATTGTTGCGGGGTTTCGTTAAAAAAAAACTGGGTGTGTAAGTAAAATACTATCTCCATATGGAGCAGGTACTTCATGTGACAAACCAGTGAGTAAAATAGAAATAATCGGTCAAGATAGTGCGGATATAGTGATGTGTAATAGTAGTATCGATAACACTACACATGTAACTGATAGTAAAGATGAGAATACTGATAGAGTAGAATTTCCGTCTAGAGCTAGTAGTTCAACAGGAAATAATAAGTTAGCTAAACACAATAGAAAATTAGTTGCAAATAAAAGTAATAGGTTGAGGGTATATTATACAAATTGTAGGAGTTTATGTAACAATATGAACGAACTTAGAGCACTCGTTAGCACAGAAAATATAGACATAATAGCGCTAACTGAAACGTGGACTAATACAGAATCTAGGCATTTTTTAGCAGAATTTGATATTCCAGGATATAGTTTGTTTAAATATGACCGAACAAGTAGGAGGGGCGGGGGTATAGCAGTGTTTGTCAGGAGTACATTAAAAAGCTGTATTAAATCAGGTATTAGACTAAATAATGATAATGAAAGAGTTTGGGTAGAGGTTAACGAAGGTAGTGAGACCATAGTTATTGGAGTTATATATAGACCGCCTAATATGAGTAGAAATGGCGGAACATCGTTATGGGAGGAAATTAAAATAGCATCAAGGTTTAGCAATGTGTGCATTATGGGGGATTTTAATTTTCCGAACATTGATTGGCAGCACCAAATAGGCGACTCCGATTCAGTAGAGTTTATTGAGGTAGTACAAGTTGTTTTTTATTTCAATTCATAGATACGCCGACTAGAGGTATTAATATTCTTGATTTAGTTTTCAGTAACAATAAACATATGATAAATAATGTAGAGATAGGTGACCACCTAGCAAATAGCGATCATAAATCTATTTATTTTAATATACAATGGACAGGGAATGCTAAAGAGAATACGACACTTATCCCAGATTTCAGAAAATCCGATTATGGTGGGCTAAGAAGAGACTTAAGGGTGGACCCTATTGTTAAGCAATTAAGTCAGGATATGCCAGAGTTAAACTTGCCACCTACATATAACCAGTTTATTGCTTCACTCCACAATGCTCAAAATAAATATATCCCTAAAAGAAGATTTAGATCGACGCAGAACCAACCAAAATGGATGACTAATGAGCTAATAGATCTTATAGGAAAAAAGAAAGGAATATATCGAAAAATAAAGAAAGGCGAAAATCATTTACATATAATTACTATCAGACTCTATCAAGACAGGTCAAAAAGGAAATCAGGAAAGCAAAAAGAAATTATGAAATAAGGATAGCCAGTGACTCAAAAAAATAACCCTAAAGCTTTTTACCAACTATATAAATCTAAAGTTAGAGATGTAATAGACCCCCTAAAAACTTCAATAGGAGAAATAACAGAAAATGATTTAGAAATGTGCAATACATTAAATAGTCAGTTTCTTTCCGTTTTCACTAATGAAAATTTGGCACAGATTCCAGAAGTCAATATGGTATATAGTGATAGTATAGAAAATATGTTAAGTACAGTTAGTATAAGTAGAAATTATGTGCTTAAGGAAATTGACAGACTGAAACCTCAAAAATCGCCTGGTCCTGACGAGGTATATGCTAGAGTATTAAAAGAATGCAGAGATGAGTTAAGTAGCCCATTAGCATTTTTATTTAACAAGTCATTAGAAACAGGTTTAGTTCCAGAAGCTTGGAAGCTTGCAAATGTAGTTCCGATCTTCAACAAAGGTGATAAATCGATAGCATCCAATTACCGTCCCATTAGTCTCACATCAATCATAGGAAAGTTGCTAGAGTCTATTATTGCTAGGAAAATTAGAAGCCACTTAGTAAAATTTAACTTAATCAATTCTTATCAGCATGGATTCACTCAGGGACGTTCTTGCCTTACTAATTTGCTTAGCTTTTTCTCAGAGGTATATGAAGCAGTAGATAGTGACAAGTCATATGATATTATATATTTAGATTTCAGTAAAGCTTTCGACAGAGTCCCTCATGAGAGATTGATGAGAAAGGTTGAGGCACATGGAATAGGAGGGTCGTTGTTGGGATGGATTAGGTCATGGCTAATTGGTAGGAAACAGAGAGTCAGCATAAATGGTACCAAGTCAGAGTGGGGAGCAGTCAAAAGTGGTGTCCCCCAGGGATCGGTATTAGGTCACCTGTTGTTTCTTATATACATAAATTACCTAGATTTAGATATAACTAGTAGGATAAGTAAATTCGCAGACGATACTAAAATGGGGAGATCAATTGATTCAGATAGCGATATAGAGTGCCTCCAAAGGGATCAAGATACCTTACATGAATGGTCAGTAAATTGGCAGATGAAGTTTAACATTGACAAATGCAAGGTATTAAAGATAGGGAAGATGCAAACAAATGTTATATATAAACTAGCTAATTTAGAATTAGAATATTCAGACTGCGAGAAAGATCTAGGTGTGTTTGTTAGCAATGATTTGAAGCCTAGAAAACAGTGTATAAGCGTTCGTAATAAGGCAAACAGGATTCTCGGGTTCATCTCTAAGAGTGTGAGTAACAGAACTGCTGATGTTATCTTAAAACTTTACTTGTCATTAGTGAGACCCCATATGGATTATGCTGTCCAATTTTGGTGTCCTTATTACAGAATGGACATAGATTCATTGGAGAGAGTTCAGCGTAGAATGACAAAAATGATCCATAATATTAGAAATCTTCCGTATGAAGAAAGGTTGAAGAAATTAGGTTTACATTCGTTAGAGAGACGCAGAGTTAGAGGGGATATGATAGAGGTGTTCAAGTGGGTTAGTAGGATTAACAAAGGGGACATGACAAATGTACTAAAGCTCAGTGATAGCGAAAGAACTCGTACCAATGGTTTCAAATTAGATAAATTTCGTTTCAGAAAAGATATAGGCAAATATTGGTTTGGTAACAGAGTTGTAGATGGGTGTAATGGACTACCAAGTGCTATAGTGGGATTACAAACGGTAGGGAGCTTTAAGATAAAATTGGATAAGCATATGGACGAGAAGGGTTGGGTGTGAAGGGGGATCAGCCGGGTTGGGCCAATCAGCGCTCTGCAGACCCCGTAATCCTACGTTAATCTCTAACCGTTTTGGTAAGATGATCCTCAGGGTATTAGAGTGTTGAGCCTATAATTGAGCTTTGTAATTTGGGTTGTGTGGGACAGGGATCTGCCTTGCTTAGGCCAATCGGCTTTCTGCAGACTCCCATTTTCTTATGTTCTTATGTTCTTATGCTTCTAAATTGCTAGTGGTGTCGATCAAGTCATCCAGCAGAACCATTCCATCAAAGTGATCATTTACAGAATGTTTAAGAGTAAAGATGGTACAATAAGTATGAGCATACAACCAACAGGTTTTTAAGTGAATGACACAATATGCTAAATACATATAAATGTGAGTAATGGTCAGGTTTCACACCGAAACATCAGAAATTGACACACATATGCAATGACAAGACATGTATAGGAGGATGACGAGGCCACAGTTCAACTTATCACTGACTATGTGGAGAAATATATTAATGCTTTTAAATCTGATGACCAGCTGTGTCACGTGGCTACTAGACAGTCTGCTATGATTGTCCAATAGCCAAGTGACACATATTCATACTCAAAGACAGCCAAAAGCAGAATTTATATATTTTTATTCTTAAAGTAGAATAGAAAATTGGTACTATGACTTTATATTGGCAATGACAATTGTCAGCGATGTGACCATTATTGCCTATTGTGGGAAGAAATAGCACAGTTGTGTGAATTAGCTGAGGCATGTAATCGTAGGCGTAGGGATGTGGGGACCCCATCGCCCGTCACTTTTGTGGCACAGATAACCCCTAGAAGTTGGGACTGGGAACTATGATCCTCCAGAATTTACTCCCAGTAAGGGATCTTCTCTACCCCTTTAAGGGAGTGCAGGTTTGGCTACTGACTGACTGACTGTAATATATGATGTACAGATGATGGATCCCTACCTGCTAGGTATTTTTCATACTAATCTTGTCTTCTTCCTTACTAAGTGAATATATCTAGCCCCCGGACCTCCTTCCTCTTACTTCTCATACTAACCTTGTCCTCTTCCCTGCCAAGTGAGTATAACCAGACCCCGGACCTCCTTCCTCTTGCCCAGATCCACCATCCACACGGGTTCGTCCACCCTGGAGTTATCCACCACCGCACATGCTCGGAGGCTGGTGTTGAAGTTGCCGTCCACGGCCAGACTGGAGGCACCAAAGTCCCAGTCGGACCATGACTGGTGCTTGTCATTCACCCAGGTCCGGCCCTCATATGCCAGATTTTCCACTGAACGAAATGGAAGGATTAATATGAAGAAAGTAGAAAGAATATATATACTGTCACGTATATATATATATATATATATATATATATATATATATATATATATATATATATATATATATATATATATAGTATATATATATTATATATATATATATGTGTACCACACTCCACCCTTTCACTATTCCTCGTGCCTCTCCACTCTTCATCCCTCTTAATCTCCTTGTTTCCCTCTCCCCGGAAAGAGTCTCCCACCACCCACGCCTCAGCCCCAGCTCCCCTCGAGTTAGAAGTTGTAAAACCTTGGTGGAAAGTTGTAATGAGGGACTTACCAGCTCACTCTGACTGATGGCCAAAGCGTTCCAGAGCAGCGCCTTTAATGTACTTCGTGTAGTTTTTAGGGCCTGCTGGGTTTGGTGTGATGGTGGGGTATAAGCTTGGAATGGTGGATAATGTAATCGGTGTGTGGTGGTGATTTGATTGGTGTGTAAATAGTGATCGGTGGATTTATTAGACTGAAATACAAATATTTTGCATCCTAATAATGAATGGTATGATGTCAACCTTAGAAAGGGAAGAAGGCGAACAAGAAATTGGAACAAAAAATAGCATTGTATTCGTATAAAACAAATTCTTTAATTAAAACATGCCCATGTCAAAATGTCTTTTATATCCTCTCTCTCTCTCTCTCTCTCTCTCTCTTTCTCTGAAACTGTGGTAATGGGAGGAGAGTGGTGGTCTGATTGTGGGTAATGCTGTGGAAAAATGATTTAATTGGTAAAGGAGGAAGAGATGGAGATAACATGAACACTGTAGAGTACGAGTGGGGAGGGCCGAGTAAACAGAGAGGTTGATAAATAGCCAATATATCTATTTACCATCATGGATAGATTTATAATAACAGAAATAGACATACATAGAAAGATGGACAGAGCCATAATTATATAACAATATCTGTTAGAGGTAAATATACAGTATACACATACAGTATGTACAGTATATAGAGAAACAAAGGTATATAGATTCTTAAATATGAGACATATTATCTAGATTGACCAAGACTTTGTGAGATGAGAATGCAAGAGAACTTTGGAGGGGTAAAGGGAAAGAGTGGAGAGAGGGGGATAAGTGAGAGTGAGTGAGTGTGAGGGAGTGTAGACAGGAAGATGAAGCAAAAGAAACATTTCGAAAAACACATTATTTGAGGGAAGCAGCTGAGTTCAAGAAAGGTCAATGTCCTGATGCCAGTCCAGACTGTAGCCGATAAAATAATGTCGAAATGTATGTTCTTTTATTGGTAATAGGACCAATATTCTTCTCCATTAGAAGCATTAATGCTACTATTGGAGATTTGCCCCATTTACTAAAAGAAATACATAACTTTCGATTTTTTTTTTTTTTTTTTCTATATTCCAACTTACTTCCTCTCGGGCATAGGCTGAGAGCCTTAACATTCACCGCTTTACAATGAACAGTGAAGCCCGTGAGGTCTTGTTCCAGTCTAGGGAGTGAGACATGTGAAGCACGTAGAGTACAAGGAGCACCTGCCATCTTGCCTTCACATGAGGCACGGTGCTCACTCATGGCCTGAAACGACCCCATCTCTGAAGCCACCTCATTCCCGTGCTTCACTGTCTCACCCCCTACACGGACTCTCACACTTACACACACACAACGCCATGGTTAAAATTGCCTGTCAAAATTGGCATATCTAGACATTTGGCCTTCATTAACTCAACCAGAGAATAATTGTGAGAACAAAACTCGAGGTGCCTGAAAACATTCTCTATATCAGAATACCGAAGGATGTTCAGAAAAACGGCCCAACTCCCCTTAAAATTATCCACCAAACTATCCTGTTTACTGTGACCGGCGGGGCCCTGTAGCAAGCGTATTGTCACTATCTCTCTCCTTCATTTATAATTTTACAATTGCGATAACTTGATGAAATAAACCATTATATTATCAAGTTTGGCATTTAAAAGACAATATGACTTATGGCCTGTAACATCATATGAACCTCACATTTGTACCTGGTATATTGCTATTGCAAATACATCTACTAGTGTACCTGTTATCTTTAAATTTCAGCTGCTAATACAACTCTCGCTTGGACAGAGAACCTCTCACAACCAATGCCTGTACAGACTGATTTTACTATGTGAGGGAAGGTTAGAAGCTTCTGAAAGCATCTGGCAACAAGCAGAGTGGCTTGGTACTACCAGGTCAGCCGGTAGTACCAAAACTTATGGATACGTCGCCCACAGTAAACACATTCCTTACATAGGACGTACCAGTACGTCACCCGCATTGAAAGGGTTAAATTCAAACAAGAGCAGCAATGTACTAAGCGTGCATAGGCATGAGTTCGTCAGGTTTGGTGTTACAGTTTTGGCTTATACGTGGCACTAGATTGCTATGGGTCACAACTGTATACATCAAATTTCAACTCAGTATAAAAACAAATACGACAACAAATACATTTTGTTTTCTTCTCATATCAATTACAAACAGCAAGTACAATAGCAATACAGTCAACTGCTCATAGACCACAGGCGTTCCGGACTGAATTTTCTTAGTACCGTACTGTACATTATAATAAGATTAACAGTCATGAGCATAATTTTAGGTCACACTATTTCGAATCTTTGAACTTTTTAAACCAATACAGAAGCATCTGGGCTATAATTGAGTTTGTGTTCGATATGGATTCAAATAGAGGTCTCACAATTTATGCTCTTGACTGTACATGGTAGCCGAACATAAACAATACTAGTTATTTTTAAAATACATTATCACCCTCTAAATGTTATGATAACAACATTAATAACAAAGCAAATACAGAAGTCATAATCTTACCACAGGTTGTCTCTGGTGTGACCCTGAAGAATCCTGCGGGACACTCGCCCTTATGAGGACATCCCAGCAGTGCCGCCCTCAGTGCTATACTCCGCCTCCACCGCCGCGGGTTTAGTCTCACGTACCGCGCACTGAAGGGGGAGTTGAGGTAGTGGCGCCGCTCTGTGTGCTTGTCCAAGTTGCCACCGAACATCTAGTGGATCGATCATACGTACAGTGTTAGAAAACGTGCCTGTAAACAATGAATTAAGGGGAGACTGGCCGTTTGTTAGGTCTATTAATTCATGTATTCATATATATTTTTAGTTTCTTCCCTAGACCTCCATCAAGCTTAGAAAAACACCCCCTAGATAAATTTGTACATTTTTCGGTAGAAAAATTTCCCGGCCAAAGGCCGGTTCCTCTTAAAATTGCAGGCTCGCTATCGCTCGCCGGGAAATAATCGACACCTAAATGGCACGAAAGGCCTTAAAATTGACAACGAAATGGGGCGAAAGTTGTTAAAATCGCCAAACTAATGGGCCGAACGTCTTGTAATCTCAAAACTAGTGGGGCTAAACATTAGGGAGAAGGGGGTCCAGAAAAACCGTCTGCCTCCCCTTAAGGTAATATAATAAGCTCTGTGTGCTTGGCCAAATTGCCGCCGAACACCTATAGTGGATTACATGCACAGTGCTAGTAACTTAAAAACTGCACAGTTAATCAGCAGTAATTGAAGCGTCTGCCTTATTTAATGCAAGATAAGACTGTTTCCAATAAAGAGTAAGGAGATAACTAGATGTCAATGCATGGTATATAATCTTGCAATATATCGGTGGTAAATACGCTTTTCGTCATCAAGAGTAAACCACAAATTAATATGCATTAAGGGGGGTCACCTGCCTTTTTTTTATCTTTCTCTCCTTTTCTCTCTTTCTCTGGGTTGTATCCATACGGCCCCATTCAGCCGACTGTTTTAAAACGTTTATCCCCATCCAGGTGTCGATTTCTTCCTGGCGAGCAATAGCGAGCCAGTATTGTATGGAGAAATTCGGCTTCACCGGAGACATTTTTCTATCGAAAAAGGTACAAATTTAGCTTGCTGTCAAAACAAAAATATATATATGCTGGCTCACTACCGCTCGCCAGGAAAATATTGACACCTGGATGGGGGTAAACGTCTTAAAACAGTAGGCTGAATGGGGCCGAATGTATACAAGCCAAAGAGAGAGGGAGAGAAAAAGAAAAAAAAGCGAGGTGGGCTCCCTTGATTAGTGTTTTCCAGCTAAAAAACATCCATATTTGTTCTCCCCCACCTGCCATTATCCAATTACAGCTCACTTGATGAAGCTGGCCTATCAACAGGTATCTTGAGACTCGGCTTACAAGATTATAATCCATTAGTGTATAAACTGGTCTGGAGAAACCTGATCTTTGACGATTGATATACAGCATCTTATGTTAATGAACTACACCCGTTTACAGAATTGGAATTTTGTGAGCTCTTCAGATGTGATATCCGTTCCTAAGGGCCTATCACACGGTTTGGTAGTGAAAAAGTTCAAATTTTAGCGGTTTGAGTTGGAGATGGGAAAAACAATGACCATCATCTGACAACACTCTGGTAAAGTATTAAAGTGATATTTGCATGTTTAATTAATTAAAAACAAACTTTATGTAGGTTGCATATATCTCTCTCTCAACTTTATGGACGATTATCTCGGAAGTAAGTTATTCACATATTTTCCATTATTGCTCGAAACTGAGTTATCCAATTTTCATCATTTTTGGTCTCATATTAAAGCTCTTTAACCCCTTCTGTACCGGTGATGTACTTTTCATTATATTCTGGCAACTAGTAGACGATTTTCTTCAGCTTAGGAAGGATATCTACTCAATAAAAGGCTACAGACTGTCTCAATTCATTATGTTAGCTACCGTATATCCTTCCTAAGCTTCATCAAATCGTATAGATGCAGCTGAAATCAAATAACAAAGACGTCGCCGGTACAGAAGGAGTTAAATTGTCTAAAACTTGTTTGATTTACTTTATAATATATGTCAGAAACTAACATTTCCTGATATTTTGAATGTCTGATATTTTTGTACAGTCAAATTTAGTAAGTTCGGGCAGTTTTTTGCGGGTATAGAAAGAAAGTTATTGCAAATCCATCTACCATTTTGTTCACAATCCTTTTGGCTGTCTATCTGCATGTTTTTATTTGTCCTAAGAGTAATAGTTTTGGCGCTATAATGCATTTAGTAAGATCCATGTAGGAGATGGAAATAAATATTTTGTCTCCATTTGTTTTAGGTGCATAGTCCTGAAAGTTTGGCAGTTTGTAACAGGCATGTGAGTGAGTGTACAGTAAAATTTGCATTGCTTTCAGACCATTTTTTAATAACCTACCTCAAACGGTGATATGCCCCCCTAAGTTGTTTTTTAAAGAAAATGTTGCTGAGCCGTTGAAGTAAAACAAATAAACCAAATAAACACTATAATTGTTAAGTTAATGTGTATTGGAATAAATCTTCATAGGATGTCAAGCTAATTCCACCCACATGTCTCTCAAAGTTGGGGAAATAAGGAGAAAAAAAACATATGTAGAGCAAAGTACAAAGGCAAGGGTAACCATTATTCCTTAGGTAAACTGGTTGAAATAAACTACTGGTTTAATTGTCTGGTTACCCTTGTCACTTTAGGGTTGCCGTCCTTGTAAATGAAACGGAGCCTGGAATCATTAAGGTATGTTATATATCTCTTACACATTTCCACACATTCCTGCTTTGATACTATCTCTTACATAAACACACTCACACACTACACATACACACACACTCACACACTACACATTACGACCTAACTCGACTTAGTATCGAGGGAGTTGCCGTCCTTGTAGGTGAACCTGAGGGTGGAATTGCTGGAGTACACACACAAACACACACACACAAACACACACACACACACACACACACACACAGTCCGTAGCCTAGTAGGTAGAGCTCTCGTCTCACACACGAGGGGTCGGGGGTTCAATCCCCGGCCGGGCGGAGACAAATTGGGCTTGTCTCCTTTCATGTGTTAGCCTCAGTTCACCTAGCTGTAAATAGGTACCTGGAATAAGTGGACGACGTTGTGACGTCCCATCTGGGGTTGGCAAAAATGGTACAAGGCGAGATGGGTATCATATGGTTCACCTAAGCTGATGGCTACCTAAGCCTTCGGGCGAGACGGTACCGTCTATAGTGAGAATGGTACCATACAGATCCACCCTAAGCCTTCGTTTCCGATGTCGCCAATTGGCTAAAAATACAGACTACACACACATCCACAGCCATTCCAACGATACATATAACACCTACACATATAGGAGGCGGGAAATAACGAGCATGCTCACTCCCGCAATACAACTAGAGTAAGTACAACTAGAGTAAGTACAACTAGAGTAAGTACAACTAGAGTAAGTACACACACACACACATAATACACTTCATGACCTAACTCACCTTAGTATCTAGGTGGTTGCCGTCCTTGTAGGTGAACCAGAGGGTGGAGTCGTTGGAGTAGGTGAGGGTGTAGGCCTTGACCCAGTGCTTCCTGCTTGTGTCCCCCCGCCCCCGGGTCACCACCCCTGTCACCAGGTGGGGGGGTCCCAGGTCCCACTGCAGCCACTGGTGCTCTGAGGAGGATAACAAATACATGCATTTAAGGGGAGTCACCTGATTTTTTTTTCTCTCCTTTTCTCTCTTTCTCTGGCTTGTATCCATTTGGCCACATTCAGCCTACTGTTTTAAGACGTTTATCCCCATCCAGGTGTCATTTTTTTACTGGTGAGAGGTAGCGAGCCAGCATATTTTTTGTTAAATGTTGACAGCAGGCTAAATTTGTAAATTTTTCGATAGAAAAATGTCTCCGGCGAATCCGGATTTCTTCATATACCGGTAATGCTGGCTCGCTATCGCTCGCCAGGAAGAAATCGATACCTACATGGGTATAAACGTTTTAAAATCGTTGGCTGAATGGGGCCGAATGGATACAAGCCAGAGAAAGAGAGAAAAGGAGAGAAATACAAAAAAAGTAGGTCACCCCCCTTAATAATGATCTACACAGTAATTTGGGAGTGATCATTTCAGTGTACTATACAGAGACTGCAGGCATGCGGTAATAGTAATAGGTAATAGTAATAGAAAACTAGAGGGTTTGTAAGTAATAGTATTAGTAATAGATCAGGTTTATGATGCTGTAATAGTAATAGCAGAAGAAGGTAGAAAAATAGATGATAGCACATTATTGATTCTTATGGGGTGACATGTTTTCTCAAATATTGCATTGTATTTGCAAGAGAACAACATAAACAACAACTACTCATTCCACAATATACCGTAAATCAATCCATAGGCCTATCTTATATATTATATTAACATAAACAGATATTGTTGTTCGCCGGTAGAAGGCGAACAAAAAGACTGACCAACCCACATATAGAAGAAGAGTCTTCATTGTATGTATAATTGTATATATATAATAGTAATTGTAATAGATGATCATGATAGTAAAGGCAGCATACAACCTTTGTCCCCTCTCCAGACATTTCTCCACATTTCAAGGCAAAACTCTGGTATGCGCATCCTCTTCCCTTCCTAAACCCGCCCTGCTCGTCACCGACCCAGTTCTCCTTTCTCGCTCTCACTCACTCGATCACTACTACCCTATTGTACATCTTCCCTACTACACTTAAGCCGGAGTCACACGAGCCCTTTTTCGAGCAATTTTTACGGGCAATTATGGTCTCGAAGCTTAAAAATGTACACTTTATTATATTTCAGCCGCCTAACATAATCTACCTTCAGTCTAGTTTCCGATCCCAATGTGAAAAAAACTCAAAATATCACGAACAAAAACTTGCTTATGGAAAATTGACGGAAAAAGCGCTCGTGTGACAACGGCTTTAGAAGACAAATCCCCCAGTTATTACCACACACTCATCTCTTCCCCTTACCTTTATACAGGGGGACTATTATGCCTGTCTTCCAGTCATAAACCACAATTCCCTTCTCCCATGCTTGTTTACACATATGCAATACCCTTGCAATCACTATCTCACCACCATACCTCAGCATTTCCCCACACACTCCATCTATTCCTGATGCTTTCCCAATTTCCACTCTTTTCAAGGCTTCATACACTTCTGACCTCCTGATCCCCAACCTCCTCCTCCACTACTTTTCTTCTTCTCCCTCTTTCTACTGCTCTCTCGAACTCTGAAATAACCCCAGATTATTTAGATTAACCTGTGAATTATCTCATGGGGTTAAAGGGTTGATGGAGAACGTGTTTAACCCTTATGTTCCATGTTTGGTTCTAAGCGAACTATAATCGATTGTTTATAGGCTAAATGCAACATAAAAAGTCGATATCTGAATGAGCAATTCAACTGCTTCATTCTGGTAAAGATATATTGCTCTTTACTAATGTTACTGTCAAATGCTTTGGAAGGACTGCTAAGAAAGAAACAAAAACTTTCTCATTTAACCCAGGAGCTGCGAGTTTCCTGCGGGAAGGTTCTGTAAGGGATCAAGCTGCGACCTTCCTTTGGGAATCCGGATTTTGAAACGTGTACAAAAACTGCTCCAACATGCCTAGGAGGCTGAAAATTGTATCAGGAATAGGCTTGCATGGCAACTTTCGATACCAAGCATCACACACACACACACACACACACACACACACACACACACACACACACACACACAAACCTTTATTATTGTGGATACGGTGGTGAGGTTGAGGGATGGTTCCCATCCCTCAACCTCATATTTATCTTGTGTATCCCATATACTGTATATGTATATGAGTGAGTGAGTAGAAAGGCCCTGTAATGAAGGTAACCTTGCAAGCACCTATGACAGCAAGGGGAGGGAGGGACTCTCCCCTCTCTCACTTCTGACCTGCTTATACCTGAACCATATAGATTTAAGTGCTTTATTCTTCCCCAACACCAAATTCTTCCTAATTCTTCCTAATTCTTCACATAATTATGCCTTGTGGTGCAATAGTATTGATCTATAAGGGAGATATAAAGAATATTACATAATTCCTCCCCTTCTTTCTCTCCTGTGTGCAAGGCAAAAATAAGGGTGCACGGATGCCTATTCTCGCCAACCGTGCAACATCAAGCCAACATCAATTTTGTGGAATTTATATTTGCAGTGGGATGTGTAGGTGTGATACCAACACGCTGATGTACATTACATTATGTTTTGTGAGGGTCTTCTTTTCGGCCATTAATTCGCACCACGAGCGGGTTGTTCAAATCGGCTCTCGCAGCGGCCAGGATAATATCCTAACTCTGATATGTTTGTGTTAAATTGAATAAAATTGTCTGAAGAAATTAGGTGGCATATGATTGAAAGGAATAAGCGACAAATGATAAAAAACTAACCATCCTTGCTGCGGGCACACCAAGCCCTGTGAGAGAGAAGTGATGCATCGTGCGGCTGGCAAGAGCGGGCGCGGTGCCAGGGCTTGTAGGAGCTGACACTCACTCGTACAGCAGATCCCTCGGACACTATTGTATTACACTCTGAGGACAGGAAAGGTAACACATTTTAGAAACAGATTTTATTGAAGTCGTAGAATCAGACACCAAACTATGGAGTATTTACTCCTTACCAGCGGTGATTGTCACCAGACGGGCACCAGAATCCGCTTGTTACGTGTCCTGGAAGTGAGGTAAGCGAGTGCAGGCAGCGCAAGGCACCTTTGTCCGTTGCCCACCATCGCTGGGCTGGCACTGACATAAGAGAGAGACGTCTCCCACATGATTGCAGTGTTAGACATAGCGAAAACATCTCAAAACCGCTAATTTTTAGCGATTTTGGCCGATCTTTCTAAGATCGTTGCGAGACAAACAGACGTTGTACAGAGATGATTCAGGTGTCATTGGAGAGCTCTATTACTGTAATTACACAGATATATGATTGCATTTCATTCTCGCTCTTTGTTATGCATGAAAATATGCAAGGAATGAAGGTCACTTAGGGCTAAAACCCACGCAGTGATAGAGTTAAGATTATATAATCAACTTCAACATGATCACACACTGAATTTTTATTATCATCATCAATGATGCCTTGTTTCCTTCTGTGAAAATCCTTTTAAAGCATTGTAGAAATAACTGCCGCCTACTTGTATCAATATGCTCCTTTTGCTTGTGCTACAATGACCCTTCCACAGCATGAATGTTTATCATTATTATACTGCAATTTTCCATTTGCCATTCCGTCTTAATCCATCCTCTGCACATGGCTGTACCAACGCACAGCACCCGGTATTTCTCTTTTTCCATTCAACCACTCCACATTCAATACTCATAAATTTAAATGCTTCCTTATTACTTAGTTCAGCTAGCCTGTTTAATATGCCATACTGAAATAACTCAACTGTACATATCTCACTATGAAGAGGTCCTCATCGCATACTATCCATTCCTCACCTCCATGTTTGGAGCATCACATTATTCCTTGGTGATTATTTACATCTTGGCTAACCATTCTTATGTTCAAGATATAACTAAATTCTCCAATCACCCTTCTCACTTGCATTATTATCTCCTTTACTTCGCTACCCATTCTCCCATAATAGTTAATGTAACTCCTATATTTCAAAAGAGCAAAACATCACTATCTTGCAGCTATCATATAACATCACTATCTTGCAGCTATCATATAATCAGTTTCACTTCAATCATATGCAAGCTTCTCGAAACAATCATCAGAGACAAACTTGTAAACAATTTAAAGGTAAAGACAATAATAAAAGAATCACAGCATGGCTTCTGAAACAAGCATTCATGCCTGACAAAATTAATCTCCTAGATACTTTTCACAAAATATTTAATATGTATGACAAAAGTAAAGCCGTTGACATTGTTTACCTTGATTTCCAGAAGTAATCACTATATCTGACCCTTACCTTTGGATACCTTTGGATGTGTTCGCCGCTCTTCTAGCGGCACCAAGGAGCGCGACGCCCCTCGTTATGGGTGGTGATTTGGTGCAGTAGACTGTTTGAAGCGACAGCTCGCTCCCTTGTGAGGATGGGCTCGTCTGGCACTTTTTGCAGTTCGACATCTAGGGCTCTCTTGAAGTTGTGTAACGAGATGTCCCTCATGTCTCTTACTCGCCGTGGGAGTTTGTTGAAGAGACGTGGGCCTCTGTGTGATAACCAGCCCTCTCGCAGAGAGCCCATAGCACCCCTGTTATTCATCCGGGGGATTTCGCATTCCCAGCCTCTCCTATCACTGAATTTCATGACTATCGGAGTATGTAGGTTTGGTACTAAACCCTCTGCGATTTTCCACGTGTATATTATTAGGTAACGTTCTCTTCTACGTTCCAGTGATTACAGATTCAGTGCTCTTAAACGCTCCCAATAGTGTAGATGTGTTATCGAACTTATATGCGAAGTGAAATTTCTTTGTACACTCTCTACGTCATTTATTTCACCTGCTTTGTATGGGGATGTTAATACGCTACAGTATTCAAGCCGCGGTAGCACTAGAGATTTGAAGAGCGTTATCATAGGCAATTCACCGCGTGTTTTAAAAGTACGCAGAATCCAACCCGTTAGACGTTTCGCAGCCGCCACTTTGACCTGGTTATGTACTTTGAAACCCATAGTTTCTGACATTAATACCCCAAGGTCTTTCACACTGTCTTTCCGTTCTATTATGTGGTTAGATTCTGTTAAGTAATTTGTAATTTCTTTAACACCATTATTATCTCCGTACCGTATTAATTGGAATTTTTCCTCATTGAATTGCATGTTGTTTTCCCTGGTCCACTGGAACACTACATTCATGTCTTCCTGCAGTCGGCCCGTGTCCTCTTGTGTGTTTACTATCTTGCTTAATTTTGTGTCATCAGCAAAAGACGACACCGTACTGTGTCTGGTGTTGGTATCTATGTCGCAAATTAGTATGAGGAACAGAAGGGGCGCTAGCACTGTTCCTTGGGGCACTGAGCTTTTGACATCCGAAGGCTCAGAAGTGACTTGGTTTACTGCTACCGATTGTTTTCGGTTTACGAGGAAATTGTATATCCACCGTCCGATTTTCCCAGTTATACCTTTTGCTTTCAGTTTGTGGGCTATTATACCATGGTCACATTCATCAAATGCCTTAGCAAAATCGGTGTAAATGACATCCACGTTTTTCTTTTCTTCTAGCGCTTTAAGAATGTTGTCATAGTGTTCCAAAAGTTGTGAGAGACATGATCTTCCCGCTCTGAACCCATGTTGACCGGTGTTGTGTAGTTCATTTGTCTCCATGAATGTTGAAATTTTGCTTCGCAGGACTCGCTCGAAAACTTTAATGATGTGAGAGGTTAGAGCTACCGGGCGGTAGCATAGCATGTTGAACCATTGACTAAAATTTACTAATGTCAGCCACAACGAAGTATTCTATGAATCAATGTCCTCTGATTGCTAGCTTAGTGACAGTGATAAATGGGTGATCCTGCCGCATGTTCATCGCTCGCGAGGAAGAGTGATGAGAAAAATGGGAATGATGCAGGTTAAAATGGCCCCAACCAGAACGGCCAATGAGAAAAGCGGCCACTGACCAAACCGACTTCAATCCTACTTGTCCAAGGGGTATTGTGTAGGTTTGGTTAGTTAAGCTTTTGATATGTTATGGTGTGTTTGGCTAAAGTAGGGTAGGACACTGTAGCTACTTTACTCTGTACATACCGTGACTGTGGCTGGTTTGGTGGTAGCCATTTTGAGGTAAGCTGTGTTGACTTGAAACCACTCTAACAGCTTCCTCTCTCTCCAACACCCCTTCTCCCCTCTCTACACTCTTCAAAAAAATAGGAAAGGTAGAATGTAGATGCGAGGTGCCGTTGTAAAGGCTTGTCCCTCAATACTTTCACCTGACCTGACCTGACCTGACCGATGGGAATTATTGTTGTTGTCTGAAATCTCGTCACTAACAAAGGAGGGTTAAAAGTGTGGGGTTCGGGGCTCCCTTAGTCACTGTCACAACCATCACAACTATGTGACGAGTAGAATGAATGAGTCTAAAATGACGGAACAGTGGTTCTGCAGATTTAGGAAGTCAAGCGAAGCACCTATTAAACTGCCAGACTGGGGGGACTGCCTAGTATAGCAAGCGGTCAAAGAGAAGCCTGAATAAAAAACCACTGGCTGTCGATGTTAATGGCTTTGGCAACAGGTTTGGAAGCCGATCAACAGATAAGCAGACAGGTAGGAATATGATATATAACCAAGACTACACCTCCAGCCAGACCAGCTTATAAGGGGGTCACCGGATTTTTTGTTTGTTTTATCTTTCTCTCCTTTTCTCTCTTTCCCTGGCTTGTATCCATTCGGCCCCATTCAGCCAACTTTTTTAAGACGTTTATCCCCATCCAGGTGTCGATTTCTTCCTGGCGAGCGATAGCGAGCCAGCATTGTATGGAGAAATCCGGCTTCGCCGGAGAAATTTTTCTATCGAAAAATGTACAAATTTAGCTTGCTGTCAAAACAAAAATACATATATGCTGGCTCGCTACCGCTCGCCAGGAAATATTGACACCTGGATGGGGGTAAACGTCTTAAAACAGTAGGCTGAATGGGGCCGAATGGATACAAGCCAAAGAGAGGGAGAGAAAGAGAAAACAAGCGAGGTGAACCCCCTTATGCCGGCCCGATAGCGAGAGAGTAGCAAACAAATCTTCAGTCGTTTGCCGTTTAAGGGGACAGTGGCCGTTTGTTTGGTCTATTTAATTCATTTATTCATATATTTTTTTAGTTTCCTCCCTAGACCTCCATCAAGCTTAGAAAAACACCCCCTAGACCTCCCTTCAAGATAGATTTGTACATTTTTCGGTAGAAGAATATCCCGGCCAAAGGCCGATTCCTCCTAAAATGACAGGCTCGCTATCGCTCGCCAGGAAATAATCGACACCTAAATAGCACGAAGGGTCCTAATATTGACAAAGAAATGGGGTGAAATGTCATAAAATCCCCAAACTAATGGAACCAACGTCTTAAAATATCAAAACTAGTGGGGCTAAAAATTAGGGAGAAGGGGGGCCAGAAATCACACGAGCGCTTTTTCCCTCAACATTTATCCTCAACACTGGTCTGGCAGCTTATGAAGTCAACAATTAAACTATTTCGGTTACCTAAATTCATCTATCATCAGTCTAGTTTCCGATACCAGTGCAAAATATTCCAGAAATGTTGCCAGAAAAATATTGATTATCGAAGGTTAAGGGGAGGCAGTTCTTTTCGAGTCCCCATCCTCCCTCATGTTTAGCCCGATTAGTTATGAGGTTGCAAGACCTTCGCCCCATTAGTTTGGCGTTTTCAGACCTTTTGCCCCATTTCTTTGCCAATATTAAGACCTTTCGTGCCATTTAGGTGTGTATTTTGTTCCTGGCGAGCGATAGCGAACCTGTATTTGAAGAGGAATCGGCCTTCGGCCGGGACATTTTTCTACCGAAAAATTTACAAATTTATATCGAAGGGGGATCTCGTGGGTGTTTTTTTAAAGTTTGATAGAGGTTTAGAGAGCAAGCTAAACCCCTTCCTTAAACCATTGAGCCGAACCAGTAAATTATGCTGCACAATACCGTCTGAGCTCCCTTATGTGTTAAAATGTAAAACTTGCAAGCTAAACAAACCAAAACTGGGACAAAGACAAGATAAAGGCAAAATAACTAATCAAAATCGCTATGTGGAAACAACGCTTACTAAAATATAATATCATGAAATAAAAGCTCTCTTGTGATTCCGGCCCTTTAGTTGACGTGTAGAGGGACTAGGATTTCAGTCAGGCGAAGTTAGGGTCATCTAGGTTAAGGGCAGATCTCCACTTGAGGGATTTTTTTCTGGACCCCTTTCTCCCTCATGTTTAGCCCCATTGCTTTTGATATTATAAAACGTTTGCCCCATTAGTTTAACGATTTAAAGAACTTTCACCCCATATTAAGACCTTTTGTTCAATTCAGGTGTCGATTTTATCCTGGCGAGCGATAGCGAGCCTGTAATTTAAGAGGAACCGGCCTTCGGCCGGGAAATTTTTCTACCGAAAAATATACAAATTTATCTTGAAAGGGACTCAAGGGGGTGTAATTTTAAGCTTGATGGAGGTCTAGGGAACAAACTAAATACCTCCCCTTAAGGGAAGATGGGTCGTTTTTCTGGTCCCCCTTCTTCCTCATGTTTAGCCCCATTAGTTTTCAGATAATAAGACGTTCGGCCCATTAGTTTGGCGATTTTAAGACCTCTCGCTCCATTTCTTTGTCAATATTTAAACGGTTAGTGTCAATTAGCTGTCGATTTTTTCCTGGTGAGTGATAGTAATCCTCCCTTCAGGACTTTGGTGAGACTTTTTCAATTACGCTAGACATATCAAAAGCTTTTACTAAAGTCTGGCACAAATCACTGATTTCCAAACTACCTTCTGTTGGCTTCTATCCCTCTATCTGTGCCGCTATATTAAATCTCCTTTCCAGCCAATCCATAGCTACAGTTGTGTATGGTCATCGTTCACTTCCTCACCCTATCAACTCTGGTGTTCCTCGGGGTTCTGTCCTATCCCCAGTCATATTTCTAATTGTCATTAATGGTCTTCTTTTAGTTTTCTGTCCATTAAACAAATATCCAATATTCAACAGCTAGAAAATTTTGCAATTGTATTCCTCGGACTACTTTCTTATTATAGCCTAGGGAGCCTAATTAGCCTTGTGACTTCATTGAGAGAATCTGTATCCCAAAATCATTAGCACACAATACAACACACCACAACACACCCACACCACAACACACACACACACACACACACACACACACACACACAAACAGCACAGCCCAACACACTGACCTTGACATCCCGACAGTTCAAACCGGAGTGAAGGGTGTGAGTGCCATGAGATGACGTGCAGCCTGAGGAAGCGGCCCAATACAGGCGGCTCCACAAAGTTGTGGCGGCTGTGGTGAGAGTCCACGTTCCCTGCAAACACCTGGGAACAGAGATCACATTATGTTACACTATTCTCGTTTCCGATTAAAAAACACAAATAAACACTTAACCCTGTCAGTACTATTTAGCTTAGAAAGTACCTTTATGAATCAATGACGTAATGAATGTCTTACGTAACTTCCTGAACCGACAGCTATTCCATAACCTTACTAAAACATAATCTAATGATGGTGAGAATGAAAGGGAAAATGGTAGCATCGTATACTGAAAAGATTAATAGATAATCTCGTTCGTATTATGAATATAATGAAATGTATTGCTACCACAAGACAAATACAAATATAATATACATATCCACGGATTCAATAGAAATCAATACCATCCGAGAGATGGTACACTCGGAGGCCATAATCTCTGACCTACTCATAGATATTCGTGGACTTCATCTATTTCTAATTATAGAAGTATATAACTGGAAACGAATTTATGAATATGTTCTACACATCAACTACAAAACTATAATTATATACTATTTATCGATAAGCAAGTTCTAAGCAAAAATCAATCCTGAGTTATAATTGCATAAAGTAAAACATAGGGGATCCACGAATTCTTATGAGTGGGCTAGAGACTATGGTATCCGAGTGTACAGTCGCGCTAATAAATCATTACCCAGTTGTCATCACGTTTGGCTTGCTCTGTGCTGTATTAATGTCTGTCAGATGTTGAATAGGGCGGGTAAGTGTAGGAACATGTTTGTATATTTCACTCGATATGAAGAAAGTAAGCTTAGATATTGCTGATACCAATTATTGATCAAAACATAATTGGTGCCGAAACATCACTTATTATCCGAGTGTACATCGTTGACTATTATTCCATACGACATGTTTCGTATAATGATGACTGTAATTTCGGGGTGATAACTTTAAATAATGAGTGTTATTAAAGGGGGATGGGCCAGTTTTCTGGACCAATTTCTCCCTCATGTTTAGCCCCATTAGTTAGTCGATTTTAAGACCTTTCGCCCCATTTCGTCGTCAGTATTTAGACCTTTCGTACTATTTAGGTGTCGATTTTTTCCCTGGCGAACGATAGTGAGCCTGTAATGTTGGAAGAACCGGCCTTTGGCCGGGAAATGTTTCTACCGAAAAATGTACAAATTAATCTATAAGGGGGTATTTTTTTTAGGTTTGATGGAGTTCTAGGGAGGAAACTAAAAAATAATGAATACATGCAAAAATCGCCCAATAAGTGAACCATACCCCCTTAACACTTGGCAGCCGCTTATTGGTGTTTATGCAGAAAAGTGAATTGCTTGGATAGCACCATCACGCGACATTTCTGAAACTATTCCATGAAATATGCAACGTAATACAAAGACATGTGAACAGCATCCGATCTACTGTAGTCTGTTTCTTTTCAACTGACGGTAAATTGCATAGTTCTCATCAAGATGTCTCAGTTGTTTTGAAGATTTTGTAGTGAAATATGGTGCTAATTATATATACTTGGTCTTAATATGATGCAGAAACATATTTGTTTCATATGTTTTCACTAAGTATCGAGAAAGTAGCTAATAAAGGATTCAATTTATCGCCAGATGAAACAGAGTTTAGTGTAGTACTAACTAGACTGATCCGATTGATGGTCATGTTGACAGGAAAACCAGAAGATGACAAAATAATTACGTAAGGTATTGGCATCAATGTTTGTGTTTAATAATAATAATAATAATAATAATAATAATAATAATAATACATGGTATATTAAAAGAATGGTAGCCCGAAGAGCTGAGAATGTGTGTGTGTGTGTGTGTGTGTATTCATAATTCATAATTGTATTCATAATTGTAGTTTGACAGAAATTGAGTTTTGCGCTCATATTGTCCCGCTTCCTAGCCATTATCATCAATGACAATTACCCATCTCATTGTTCAAGGGAGATGGTAACCGCCGGCTATGTCTCAGAAAACCTGCATCAACCTGAGCGAGATTTAAACCCCGTTCTGCAGTGCTGCTGGGTTGCAGGCGGAAACAGTACCAGTGAGACAGCCGCGCGGCTTATGTGTGTGTGTGTGTGTGTGTAATAATAATAATAATAATAAATAACGGTTTATTCACAAAAGCAGCCCGAAGGCTGAAAATATACAAGGAAGTTGATACATAGTTAAAATTTAAATTAAAATGGACACAGGAGCTAACAGGCTAATTTACAATTAAAAATATGTATATAATTTATTGATTATTTAAGACCTTAATTATTGAAGGAATGGCGCTGTTCTTGTAGCGGTCAGTCCGTGGTGCTCTTACGGGGACAATACGGTTGAACTGGCGAACAGCGCGTAGAGGAGGAGGGGCGTCGGGCGGTAGTAGGTGCCGGTGTCTGGGGTTGTTTAGTAGTTTGCTGGAGAACTGCTGAAGGTGTTGTTCGTAGAGGTTAGATATGGCGAGGACGTTAATTAGGTTACATGCATCTTGGTAAGTGGTGTAGTTGGCCCCTAACATTATTCTGAGTGTTCTCTTCTGAATTTATTCTAATTTATTTCTTTGGGTTAAGTTGAGAGAGGATGACCAAACGGGTGAAGCATAGCAGAGTTTGGGTAATATAAAAGATTTGTATAAAAGTAGTATGTCATCTCTGGGAACCCCTAGTTGTTTCAGGGTGCGTAACATGTGTAGCCGATAAGAAGAAGCACTAGCTATGGTGTTAACATGTTTATCCCAGAGTTGTTTTTGCTGAAGGAAAACACCAAGTAATTTAGTGGACTGAACTATCTCGAGGGTGTGATAGCCAAGCTTGAAGGTGGGTGGAGGGATGGGTTTAGAAGCAACATTGAAGTTCATGACAAGTGTTTTGTTTAGGTTAATAGTGACATCATTATCTTGTGTCCAGGTCAGTAGGGCATCTAGGTTGGCTTGGAGAATGCTGTAGTCTGGAGAAGCGTTGCTGATGGAAGAGGCTATTGTGGAATCGTCAACATATTTCCATTTGAGTTCTGCGTCTTGAAGAGCGTTATTGCTGAGTATTAAATAACCGAGGGGCCCCATTCGTGTTCCTTGAGGCAAACCGCAAGTAAGTGTTTGTGAACTGGAGATACTGCCTAGAAAGCGGACGGATTGTTGACGGTCGTTGAGGAAATCCGCCAACCAGGAGGTAAGACATTCCCTGAGGCCAAGTTGTAGTGCTTTCTTAATTATAATGGTGTGTGTTATTCACTTGCTTGTTCGTCAAAGGGAATCCACGCAATGCGAGCTAAGCTCATTATTATCGCGCCTCCTTAACTGGGAATGTATTGCGTGAAATGCATGTTGAGTATTTATGTATCGTTGGAATGGCTGTGGATGTGTGTGTAGTCTGTATTTTTTCTGTTTTTCATAATATGGTCAGAACAAAACGTATATATTATATATACCGTTGTAATCGCAACGACGAGAGGAATCCATATATACCCTTGAAAACTCAAAAAAATCAAAATAAAACATAGGTCTGATGGGCCTAAAAATTGTCTAAATAACAAAAATATATATACCGTTGGAATTGCAACGACGAGAGGAATCCATATATATACCCTTGAAAACATAAAATTTGAACATGACCTGCCAAGGTACTCTGCTTCGCCTGGACCCAAGGTTTTTAAACAAATTACATTTGATTCTGGGCGAATGGCTTTTCGAAAATAGAATCTACGACCATGTATGGAAGGTGTTGGGCGAGATAAATTAAATGGCACCATGTAGAGTTAACTTGGACTTTTAGTTTGGGCTACAGAAGACTTTAAAGGTTGAAAAAGTGCTCATTTCGGTCGTTTCTGAAGTTCGATTCAAAACCTAAATCCTAAAGTAATGGTCCGATTTGAATTTTGTTTGTGCCATTGGATTCAGCGGGTGAAAGTGTACTAGTGGTAGAAATTTGAGCAAAATCCATACATAAATAACCCGTCTATGGGTGATTTGGATTTGTTTTCATAATAAGGTCTAAAAAATAAAGTATATAATATATACAGTATACTGTTGGAATCACACCGACGAGAGGAATGGGAGATGGGTTTTGCATAGCTCAATATAACAGAGGAAAACAAGATAATTAAACACACACACTCTCTCTCTCTCTCTCTCTCTCTCGGCAGACACCATTATGGTAAACCTAGAATTATGCAAACACTAATGCGACAGACTAGACTAAGTGTAGGTTCCACAAGGTATAAAAAAATAAAAAAAATGCAACATGAGCCATGCAATTTACCAGGAGTTATTACCTGGCCTGCCCCCAAGAGACAGAGAGAGAGAGAGACAGACAGACAGAAACAGAGAGAGAGAGAGAGAGACAGACAGAGACAGAGACAGAAACAGAGAGAGAGAGAGAGAGATTTGCTCTACTTGTTTCATTGTTTTTCCAAATCATGCAACATACTGTCCAATCATGCAACATACTGTACATGTTTGACGATGTTTTGGTCTACAGATTCAAATAAACAACTAACAGTAAACTCAAAATCAATGTCAATTTTACGATATATAAATACAATGACCATCAACGTACAGTCGCGGTAATTAATATTGTCTCAGGCTGAATTGACTCTCCTTATTATTATCCACTTCAAAATACTATGATATGTTCCTTTCTTATTGTTTGGCTACCATTAGGCGCATTTATTAGGCTTAGGAAGGATATATGACTCGCATAAGTTCTTCATAGCCAGCACAGAATCGCTTAACGATTGCCAGACACAAATGAAAATGGCGTGATGGTACTGAAGGCGTTAATTCCTTACCGGATATATTAATTTTTAATCACATACGGAAAACCAGTACTACGTCCTCATGTATATATCATCCCAATCTGACAAGACAATTAATCCTGGCAACGCTCCTAGGAATGTACAATCGAGGTTAGTAAGTGTTGTCAGATATTTTACAAAGTTTCGGACACTGACTAATACTTTGAGGGATAAGCACTTTTTTCCAGTAACTATATAGATACCAATAACACTTGTTGAGCGAAAACCACTGGAATTTATTACAACACTTAATACCCCCGATCGTACACTCGACCAACAAATAATCTTTACACTGGTGAGCTGTAAATAATCTAGTGAGAACGGAATGAATCGGGTGAAACATTCGTCTGCGAGGTATTATCATAAGATTTCGACCCACTTCCAGAATGTTTAGAGCGTTAGTGTAAAGATTGTTTTGGGGTCGAGTGTACTGTTGCTCACATGGATTTGGACCCACTATGTGACCTAGATGTTTTTTTTTTTTTTTTTTTTTTTTTTTTTTTTTTGAGACAATAAACGGAGGAAGGAAAAACACAGATAAAACAAAAAGGTCCATGTGCCTAAAGGCATCCTCCATTCATAAAGTGTTTATAACAACTGGATTTAAACATTTGTAGATTGTAAGTTTGTGGAAAGCAACTCGATGGAAGTGAATTCCAAAGAGTAGTAGTTCTAGGGATAAATGAATTTTGATAAGCAGAAGTTCTGCATTGTGGAGGAGAAAGTGTAAATTCATGGGCGCTCTCAGCTGCCCTAGTTCTACGGGGAAAGATGTGGAGAGGCGGCACAATTGAAGCAAGTTCCTCGGAACAATTGCTGTGAAAATATCTGTAGAATAATGCAAGGGATGCAACGTTTCTTCGTATGGATAATGTAGGAAGGTCCTGTGTGATTGCAGAGTTATTGATTAATCTAATAGCTTTATTTTGAATGTTGGCCAACTACCTCAATGCAACCACTCCACTTCCACTCCACAGAGGTGAACAGTAATCCATCTGAGAACGCACATGACTTTTATATATTACGGCCAACTGCTCGTCAGTGAAGAATTCTCGAACTCTGTACAGGAGTCCCAGTTTTTTAGAGGCATTCTTAGCAATGCTTCTAACATAATGTGTCCAGCTCAAGTTAGTAGTTAATGTTTCACCGAGAATGTCAATACTAGGGGAAGTGGGAATATTTACATCATTAAAAAATATATGGGAGTCAGTGAGATTCTGTCGGTTAGAAAATTGAATGTACTTGGTTTTCTGTGCATTAAAGGAAACTAGATTCTTGTGTCCCCATTCATTAATTCTAGAAAGGTCCTGGTTCAGAGAAATTGCAGTGTTTATTTTTGAATTTATAAGATCGGGTTGGGTGAAAGAATTGGTAAATGTGAAGGAACTGTGGAGTGTTGAGTAATCTGCATAGGAATGTATTGGATTATGAGTGGTAGATATGAGATCATTGATATGAATGAGGAACAGAGTTGGGGCCAAAACTGATCCCTGGGGAACACCAGCATTTATTGAGTGAAATTGAGAATAAAGGCCATCTACCATTACACGTATTTTTCTGTTATGAAGATAAGAAGAAATTAGTGGAACTAATGATGCAAGGCCGTAGTGTGACATCTTCGACAATAAGGATTGATGCCAGACTCTATCTATGTGTGTGAATTTTGTGTTTTGTCTGTGTTTGTTCGTTGTTTTGTCTTGTGTTTTGTGTTTTCCTGTTCTTGCTCTGTCTTGAGTCGGCCACCCCCAAGAAAAACAAAACAAAAACAAAATAATAATAAAATAAAGAAATAAGAATAAAAAATAGGAAAAGTGGGGATTGGGCCTGAGCATATAGATAGATAGATAAATGTGATATAATGTATCGAAGAACAAATAGATAATGTATAGAAGAACAAATCGAATGATAGAATTACAAACATATTTTATTTAGCAGTATTTATGTCGTATGCTAAATTAACCCCTTCTGTACCGAGGAAATACTTTTAACTTTATATTGGCTACTATTAGACGATTGTATTCAGCTTAAAAAGGACCTCCAGCAATTAACAGGCTTCGAACTATCTCACTTAAACCTTTTTACTACCACAGATCCTTCTTAAGCTCTACAAAATCGTCTAAATATAGCTAGAATAGAACACAAAAAACGTCGTCGGTACAGAAGGGGTTAACGGTATCAAAATATATATTATTGTATGCCAAAGTGGCGAGTACCAGGCTATATTTCACGCTAGTTACCGTACTCTGAAGTCAATACTTTTATAGAGTGCGATAAATGTCTTAAGAGGATATGGTTCACTTTTTGGGCGATTTTTGCATGTATTAATTATTTTTCTAGTTTTTCTCCCTAGACCTCCATCAAATTAAAAAAAAACATCCATTAGATCCCCCTTCTAGATTAATTTGTACATTTTTCGGTAGAAAAATGTCCAGGCCGATGGCCGGTTCTTCCAACATTACAGGCTCACTATCGTTCGCCAGGGAAAAAATCGACACCTAAATAGCACGAAAGGTCTAAATATTGACGAAGAAATGGGGCGAAAGGTCTTAAAATCGACTAACTAATGGGGCAAACATCTGAACACCTGAAAACTAATGGGGCTAAACATGAGGGAGAAAGTGGTCCAGAAAACCGGCCCATCCCCCCTTTAATCGACTGGAGGGACTAAGACTAGAACAGAGTACACGATTACAGTTGATAAGTTTGTATTTACTAGGTGACAAGGTAAGAGAGCAAACAGGTATATACTGACTTAATGGTAGACTTGTTTATGTGGATGATTACATACAGAGATTGCATACAAGATTAAATGGCAATGGATCAATAAATAACATATATACAAATACAGAGATAGTAGAACCTAGTCTCGTAGATGGATTCGCCCATGTTTCTTATAAGTGTAATTATATTTGGCCGATACGGCAATAGGAGATCGAGTGTACTGGATGATTGACGTATAAGTTAAAGGGATCCCTGGGGACACGCAAGGGGGATTCAGAGGTTGCCTTCACAGGTGTACTAGAAGGGCCACACCTCTTGTCATAGTCACGTCATGGCGCTTTTGTTTTCTTCCTTAGGGCGGCGCCCGTGGGTGTTCTTGACAAGTGATGCACTTTACCAGACGATAGTCGTACTGGTTCCTAGCTCGGTCCAAGTGTTATGTTCGAGCATGCTGGTGAGGCGTCAAGTGAATTGGACATCGTACAGGTAGGTCAACTAACCAGTGCCTCGGAATGTCCAGGTGGTATGTCCGAGTATGTTGGGAAAGCGTCAGGTGGTCTCAAGGCCCTGTCAGACTATGTCGATTTTAGTGCCAACTGGCCATGACTTAAAGAGTGGCGTGTGCCGGGGCCTATGACTAGCAACAGAAGGGCCTGGTCGTGATAGTAAGCACACGTGGCGTGCGTGGTCGCCGTCACATGCAAAATGTACGGGGTTGATAACCGGCAATCAGCGACCAGGCGTGAATGTAAGAGGGCATCATGGGCCGCGTCCTTCCCTTCATGCGCATACCACATGGCGACCAGGCTGGAGACGGGCGCCGCACAGAGATGATAGGGCGCCAACTGATGGCCACACAGTCATACTATAGCCGAAGTGCGGTCGCCGAATGCACCCAGACTGATCAAAGAGGGGATCGTGTTGCATGTATAAAAACGGGCCCCTGACATTCCCCACCATCGCATACCGACGGTTTGCCGTCCCATACTAACAGTGCGAGGTTGCCGACTTATGATGATATATACCTGATTGTATACTTGTGGCAGCCCAGCATGGCGGTCAGGCGCCGATTATTGCCAGCGCCTGCCATTGGTGGCAGCACTGTACGATATGGTACTATTCTGCTTCTCGTACCCATCAGAAATACCGTACTGTAATTTTGAATCACACGCTCGTTATTTTTAGCTATGTAATTAGAAAGACAAATATATATACTGTATATATTGCAGATTCATTTACAATATCTATAACTTTTTTCACTATTGCTTTCTCTCCTTGTGGAAATTTGTCCAATACAGTGAAACGTATATGATTTTTACTGATATACAATGAACTGACACAATATTTTGCACCGCTGCCGCTCGGAGTCGGTAACGCTATTTGCTAGAGAGCTGGAAAATTTAAAACACTCCAAAGCCAGGACGAGCATTAATAATTTAGGTCAGAGGGTTAATTAATAATATTGACTAATGAACTAACTATGACTTTTTCACACATATAGTAGGCAAATCTTATATAGCAATGAAAAGATCTGCTAAATATTAATGCGTTATCGATCTGAGGAAGCTATTGGAGATACATTGTGAAAGTGTTCCTTCTCATGTGGTGTTGCTGTCAAGGATGTATAAATGTGAAGGTTATATTCAAACAACTAAACTTTTTGTATGCTGGGTAAATGCCGTGTTAGACGTGTATTCAAGATAAAATGAGCTGAATTAAAAGTCAAATTGCGATGAACTGGCCAAACGGGTTGCAAGCATGAAGATTTTTAATATTCTAGGAACACTCAAGAAGTCAAATACATGGCTGAACTCAGATTAACACATAAAATGTGTGGTATAAAGGAACACTTTGCGACACAATACTCATATATATATATATATATATATATATATATATATATATATATATATAGAGAGAGAGAGAGAGAGTATATGTATACGAAAGAATGTCGAGGCACAAGAAAATCCTTGCTATAGTTTATAATCTGTGAGCAGAGCACAACACTGTACAACCCCCTTCAGAAGTCGGGGCATACCTACATTGTCTAGTAAAACGATTATATATATCCTTAATGCACATCAAACAAAAATAATGCAGTATACTCGAGCTTCGTTTAGTTTTCTTTAGGAAAATCTTGTTTTACGTCAAGATTGAATAATGTTAGTCAAAATAGTGTATGGGGAATGACTTTTCATCGTTACTATACTATTTGTGAACCCGAGGAGGTTTACTTTAACACGCAAGGGTTAGAGTAGATTATACAGTATACATGGAACCAACTCCTTTTCTTTGTCAGACTCCCTACATACGCCCAATAACGCTCCCTAGTTGTTTATTTACATTTATGTTCAAAGAGTAGGTTGTAGGCACTAACCGAACAGGTACATGGTAAATAGTTGCTAAAAACTTGTATGGTCTCTCTTTTTTATCTGTTGTGTGCCTCATAACCCCTTCTATGTCTGTTGTGTGCCTCATAACCCCTGATATGTCTGTTGTGTGCCTCATAACCCCTGATATGTCTGTTGTGTGCCTCAGAACCCCTTCTATGTCTGTTGTGTGCCTCATAACCCCTGATATGTCTGTTGTGTGCCTCATAACCCCTTCTATGTCTGTTGTGTGCCTCATAACCCCTGATATGTCTGTTGTGTGCCTCATAACCCCTTCTATGTCTGTTGTGTGCCTCATAACCCCTGATATGTCTGTGGTGTGCCTCATAACCCCTTCTATGTCTGTTGTGTGCCTCATAACCCCTTCTATGTCTGTTGTGTGCCTCATAACCCCTTCTATGTCTGTTGTGTGCCTCATAACCCCTTTTATGTCTGTTGTGTGCCTCATAACCCCTGATATGTCTGTTGTGTGCCTCATAACCCCTTCTATGTCTGTGGTGTGCCTCATAACCCCTTCTATGTCTGTTGTGTGCCTCATAACCCCTTCTATGTCTGTTGTGTGCCTCATAACCCCTTCTATGTCTGCTGTGTGCCTCATAACCCCTGATATGTCTGTTGTGTGCCTCATAACCCCTGATATGTCTGTTGTGTGCCTCATAACCCCTGATATGTCTGTTGTGTGCCTCATAACCCCTTCTATGTCTGTTATGTGCCTCATAACCCCTGATATGTCTGTTGTGTGCCTCATAACCCCTGATATGTCTGTTGTGTGCCTCATAACCCCTTCTATGTCTATTGTGTGCCTCATAACCCCTTCTATGTCTGTTGTGTGCCTCATAACCCCTGATATGTCTGTTGTGTGCCTCATAACCCCTTCTATGTCTGTGGTGTGCCTCATAACCCCTTATATGTCTGTTGTGTGCCTCATAACCCCTTCTATGTCTGTTGTGTGCCTCATAACCCCTTCTATGTCTGTGGTGTGCCTCATAACCCCTTCTATGTTATGAACAATGTTATGAACCAAGCCTGTGCCGATTCCTTGTGTGTGTGTGTGTGTGTGTGTGTGTGTGTGTGTGTGTGTGTGTGTGTGTGTGTGTGTGTGCGTGGTTGTGTGTGTGGGTGTGTGTTAGCAACCAGGTCAGTAATCACTGGGTACATGTCGGTGGTAACCTTCAAGATCATAGTGTCTTCTTATAATTAACGTACACTGTGCAATGGTTCATACACACGCACAACCACACGTCATGCCAAATTCGCAAAGTAAAGAAAGAAAGAAAAACCGAAAAACTATGAAGCCAAGTTTGGTCGTGAGATAGAGATCCAAATTGAAGTAAATTTAAAAGGTTCAACACCAGCAAGCATTACAAGTGATTAATCTCGAGATCACAATCTAACTGTCGATTTATTCAATTATCAAGAGTGTTGATATATATATATATATATATATATGTATATATATATATATATATATATATATATATATATATATATATATATATATATATATATATATATAGAGAGAGAGAGAGACTCACAAATATATACACACACACACACACACACACATGTTATTACTACACACATAATACCTTATACAAACCTAAAATGATGGAACTAATTATGGGTTATGACACACCCTCTTCCACACGCCCCTGCCCCTTGGCTGAATGGGGCCGAATGGATACAAGCCAGAGAAAGAGAGAAAAGGAAAGAAAGAGAAAAAAAGCAGGTAACCCCCTTTAAGTTCAGCAAATGTGTTAATATTAAAACCGGTCAATTTTCCTTCATGCCTTCGTTTCAACTCGTAAGCCGATTATTACTCTCTTATGTGTATACTTTTTGCTACAGTAATAAGACTGTAACTATACAGATCAGCAAATTGTTGTTCGAGTTCTCTCTAGCTCACCATATCAGATATCCCCAGATTATAATTGTCAGTACACAACATACCCCTATGTGCAATACTAGGAGACTGGGTTCCTATTATAATTAAATATAAGCAAATTCGTGTTTTGAGGGGGTTAATCGTGTTGTCAGGAACGGAAACAAGACTGAAAACGAGGGTCCGTAGATGGTTAATTGTTCTACACAAGGCAGATCCCTCATAAACTCTGCCCATTTCTTCCATATGTCTACCTAACTTTATTAAAAACCATCATTCGTACTTGACAGTTGACACTCCAGTACGATATTACGCGGTAAACTGTTCCACACACTACAACTCTGTTACCAAACCATCACTTGCTTATGTTTTGTATTTGTTTTCTTTCTATGTGTATGGAGGAGGCAAAAAGCAAACCTGCCTGTAACTAGTGTCTCCCCCAAAGTTGAAAGAGTGAGCGAACCAAAGTAATAATCTATTTTTTATTAATTTCACCACAACACCAAACACCTCCAATGGAAAGAACAATAGTATGCTTGTTTAGTGTAGTGAAATTGATAGGAGGAGGTGGGGTTTGTGATAGCCAGATGGATTACTCTATGTGTAGGTGAGACACAAACAGAAACAGTGAGGGAAGCCAGACAAATGCAACAAGAGTTCCAGCAACTCCTTATCGCTTACCTATGAGGCCTCCCCTGTGTATTGTCCTGCTCGATTGGTGTATATGTATGCAATAGAAAAATCACTATAAATACCTAAACATCTGTTATCACTGAACGTTGAAGATGTACTTACTGTTTTTCATTGTGACGAAAATAACCAAGAGTATATTTACACCATGTGGGTATACTACATACAACTATTATCAATGTATGGACACATACTGTATGACTGCATAACTGTCGTAATTTGTGTGTGAATATAACATTACGCCACCAACACATTACAGATATATTAAACATATGAGAGAGAGAGAGAGAGAGAGAGAGAGAGAGAGAGAGAGAGAGAGAGAGCCGAGCGGTGGCCGATAAAACTAGGGTCCGGAAATGGTGGGGGCCGAGATGTCTAATGACGAGATGTCTGGGGGATGGGATGTTTACAGGCCATGATGTCTGGGGTTCGATATGACTTGAGTTCAATATGCCTCTCCTTCCTCTATGCATTGTCTCTTAAAGACACACACACACACACACACACACACACACACAACTGCTACCGATAATAGATCAATCTTATGTCAAACTGGCCACATATCCACCACATACCACCAGATTACACCACATACCTCAATATACCCACCACATACCACGATATTCCGACCATAGAGGGAGAGGAAAGGCTGTGTTGGGAAGTGAGAGATGAAGGGATAAGAGAGAGAGAGAGACTCTGTGTGTGTGTGTGTGTGTGTGTGTGTGTGTGTGTGTGTGTGTGTGTGTGTGTGTGTGTGTTATTCACTTGCTTGTTCGTCAAGGGGAATCCACGCAATGCGAGCTAAGCTCATTATTATCGCGCCTCCTTAACTGGGAATGTATTGCGTGAAATGCATGTTAAGTGTTTATGTATCGTTGGAATGGCTGTGGATGTGTGTGTAGTCTGTATTTTAGCCAATTGGCGACATCTGGAAACGAAGGCTTAGGGTTAATCTGTACGGTACCATTCTCACTACGGTACCAGTCTCACCCGAAGGCTTAGGTTGACCAGTAGCTTAGGTTGACCAGTACGATACCCATCTCACCTTGTAACCGATCACCAACCCCAGATGGGACGTCACAACTTCGTCCACTTATACCAGGTTCCTATTTATACTGCTAGGTGAACAGAGGCTACACCGTTAGGAGACTTGCCCAAATGTCTCTTCCCCGCCCGGGTCTCGAACCCGGGACCTCCTGGTTGTGAGCCAGACGCGCTATCAGTTACGCCACGGGGAGGTGTGTGTGTGTGTGTGTGTGTGTGTGTGTGTGTGTGTGTGTGTGTGTGTGTGTGTGTGTGTGTGTGTGTGTGTGTGTGTGGTAGTAGTAGGTCTTCTCAGCTCATTGGCAGACACTGCAAAATTGATGTCCTTGTCCTCATCTTCCTCGATACCCTCCACATCGACTTCTTCTCCTATGGTGGACTCGGAGTATTCTGACGATGCAGAAGAGGTTGCCACTCGATGGTCAAAGGTGGCAGGTGATGGTGACGAGGTTGCTGCTGGTTCAGCAAAGGTGACAGGTGATGGTGTTGGTGGTGCAGAGATTGTTGCATAAGGAGATGGTGGAGTATGCTTCAAGAGATGCTTCTGTAGATCCAGTCGCTTCCTCGGGTGTTTTCTTGTCCTCAGAGCCTAGGTAGGAGCGAGGTTAGGTGGTAGAGATGGTGAAGGAAGAGGATGATGATGTTGGGGAGGTTGTTTGCCTTCAGGAGTGTAGGAAGGTAGTCCTACAGCAGTTGATGATCCCTTTGCAAAGGGTTATAGCAAGTGTGACAACTACCTGGATGAAATCCAGGAGGTTGCCATTACTGATTGCTGTGGCGTGGTTGTGGTCTTCCCTCCTGGCTCTTCTTCCATGTCTTGAGCCCTTCAGGATCTCTCCTTCAGGGCCCATAACGTTGGGGGCCTCATCTCCTTTCCTCATCTTCCTGATTTTTTGTTCTATGTGAGTGAGGGAGGCAAAAAGCAGAACTGCCTGTAGCGAGTGCCTCCTCCAGAGTGATGGTGAAGAATACCATCTCATTGGTGGCAAGAGAGGGCACAGGATGGCGAGGGTTGGGCTTTGAAATGCCTGTGGAGTGGACAAAAATGTCCTTCTCTCCTTCCTTCACATCGTTGCCCATATAAGTATACACTATTCTCTTCATAAATAACATTCGGGCAGGGCAGCTCTGGGTAAAGTTTCATAACAGGGAAGTTGCCCGTTATGAAAATCCTGAGCAATAATATGTCTGTAGGTGTGCACTGCCGGGGGTGAAGAGGGTTTGCAGGATAGGGAGCAGTTGACCAATCAGCGTAAGGCAGAGGTGAACTCATAGCTACCTGGGAGAGGCTGGTACCTTTATGTCCACACCAGAGATCACTATCTGATTGGTCAATCTTGGAGAAACTCGTAGTGCTCATATTTCTTTCCTTTTTACTCCCACAGTAATAATTATGATAATAATAATAATAATAATAATAATGATAATAAAAATAATAGTAATATTTATGAATATCATTATTATTATTATTAAGAACATAAGAAAATGGGAGTCTGCAGAAAGCCGATTGGCCCACACAAGGCAGATCCCTCTCACACTATTAATATTAGTATTACTGTTATTTGTATTATTGGTTTATTGTCCACTTGCAGCCTTGAGGCTGAAATTCTGCAGGGTTTTCTCAACGTAGGTATAGTACAATGCTGCTTTTACCTTAACTAAAGGGTCACATGCCACTTTTGGCATCCACGAGGTGCCTCATTTCCGAACATAGTACATACACAGATGCACTGGTGGAATGACGGGTAAGCTAACACAAGCTGATAGGTAAAAGCTTGGCTAGGGAGGGAACACGCTACAATCTCTCTCCATAGTACATACACAGATGCACTGGTGGAATGACGGGTAAGCTAACACAAGCTGATAGGTAAAAGCTTGGCTAGGGAGGGAACACGCTACAATCTCTCTCCATAGTACATACACAGATGCACTGGTGGAACGACGGGTAAGCTAACACAAGCTGATAGGTAAAAGCTTGGCTAGGGAGGGAACACGCTACAATCTCTCTCCATAGTACATACACAGATGCACTGGTGGAACGACGGGTAAGCTAACACAAGCTGATAGGTAAAAGCTTGGCTGGGGAGGGAACACGCTACAATCTCTCTCCATAGTACATACACAGATGCACTGGTGGAACGACGGGTAAGCTAACACAAGCTGATAGGTAAAAGCTTGGCTAGGGAGGGAACACGCTACAATCTCTCTCCATAGTACATACACAGATGCACTGGTGGAACGACGGGTAAGCTAACACAAGCTGATAGGTAAAAGCTTGGCTAGGGAGGGAACACGCTACAATCTCTCTCCATAGTACATACACAGATGCACTGGTGGAACGACGGGTAAGCTAACACAAGCTGATAGGTAAAAGCTTGGCTAGGGAGGGAACACGCTACAATCTCTCTCCATAGTACATACACAGATGCACTGGTGGAACGACGGGTAAGCTAACACAAGCTGATAGGTAAAAGCTTGGCTAGGGAGGGAACACGCTGCAATCTCTCTCCATAGTACATACACAGATGCACTGGTGGAACGACGGGTAAGCTAACACAAGCTGATAGGTAAAAGCTTGGCTAGGGAGGGAATACGCTACAATCTCTCTCCATAGTACATACACAGATGCACTGGTGGAACGACGGGTAAGCTAACACAAGCTGATAGGTAAAAGCTTGGCTAGGGAGGGAACACGCTACAATCTCTCTCCATCGGTATGGCCGAAAAAACATTCGGATTCTGGGGAACTCAAACCCTGAACCTTGCCAGGGCGATTAGCGTAGGGCGCCTTAAATCACTGGAACAACTCAATCCATATATGTGTGTGTACATGACATAATATAGTAGTATGTGTGTGTGTACATGACATATAGTAGTATGTGTGTGTGTACATGACATATAGTAGTAGTAGTATGTGTGTGTGTACATGACATATAGTAGTAGTAGGTTGTATCGAATTCACAGAACTCCATAGATAGATAAACTAACAGTACTGAGGTGAATTTGCGACAATTTTCGCGTTCATCATGATGGAAGCTTTGAGTATCGTAAGCCTATTCTCTTGATTCTACCGTTTTTGTTTTTGGGGTCCTTGTCGGTAGGGGAGATAGTGGAGGGGGGGGGTGGGGGAGTAGGGAGAGGCTTGGGGGAGTGAAGAAGGGGCTGGGTCTGGAGCTTAGTTCATCACAAGGCCGATAGGGTTGAGGTTGCACCATGGAAAATGCTTGGCGCGAAACATAACACCGCCATATGGCATCACCCGGGCTTAAGGTATTAGAGATATTGATTACAAAAGTTTAGACATATTTAGGCAAGAAATATTTGCACTAAAATTGAAGTTTGCATGAGTGAGTGGTTGTATTATGTGTCTGAGAGAGCTAGAGTATATACAGGTATGTGTGTACAAAGGAGTACAAAGGAAGTCAAGCATAAAACAAGTGTGGCGACCGCTCAACTGTGTGTGCGTGTGTGTGTGTGTGTCTTATCAATTATAGCTGCCAACAGATTATTGCCATTTTCCTTTAATGCTAGTGTAAATTCAGAAGACAAGAAGATAAACAGACACAATCGGAATGTTGTTTTCATAATCATATGCCAATTAAACACAACACACAAGGTAGCGCCAACGAACTTGACAATTTTCTTGACCCCTTAACTTCTCATAACTCAAAAGGGCCTAGGGCAAACTGGCTGTAAATATCCACACCTATATCCTGGTGGACTCTTCCATAATGATAGAAATGTCAGCTCGATTGCTTTCATTAATTTTGAGTTGTGAGAAGTTAAGGGGTCAAGAATATTGTCAAGTTCGTTGGTGCTACCTATAGGATTGTGACATTGCATAAACCAATAAACACCTATATTCTTCACATCAGTAGTATTAATGGTATTTTTATAAGCAATAATATTTAAAATTTCCTTTACACTACCTGTATCTTAAGGGGGTCCACCTCGCTTGTTTTATCTTTCTCTCCCTCTCTCTTTGGCTTGTATTCATTCGGTCCCATTCAGCTTACTGTTTTAAGACGTTTACCCCCATCCAGGTGTCAATATTTTCCTGGCGAGCGGTAGCGAGCCAGCATATATATTTTTTTGTTTTACAGCAAGATAAATTTGTAAATTTTTCGACAAAAAAATATCTCCGGCGATGCCGGATTTCTCCATACAATGCTGGCTCGCTATACCTCGCCAGGAAGAAATCGACATCTGGATGGGGATAAAAGTCTTAAAACAGTTGGCTGGATGGGGCCAAATGGATAAAAGTCAGAGAAAGAGAGAAAAGGAGAGAGAGATAAAAAAAAAGCAGGTGACCCCCCTTAAGAATATACCCAGAAAACTCAATTGTTTTTGGTAGCGAGATGTTGACTAAAGATAATGATAATGAAGATGGACATGTTGAAGCCATAATTATACCATACTCATAATTAGATTAGTTAATCTATAGTTCCCATTGTTTACTCTAACACGCTCCAAGTCCTCTTCTACCTCCATAATTGCAGCCCTGATTAAATATCTCTCTAATAATCGAGAAAAAAAAACTCTTACCACGCATGAACAAAGCATTTATATTCAATTAAGTCGGTTCTTCTTGAGAGGTATTTTCCTAATTTATCAAGCGATGATTTGTTTTTGTTTTTTTTAATAATCTAAAGTCGTGAACATCAATAAGGTTACACAAATGTTAATCTTTGAACCTTTAAAGAAAAGTTCTTAAGCATTTGGGGTATAAAAAAAGCTTTGTATTATCTCGTGTGAGTTCGATATACAGTATTCTTAAATATATCATTGTAAAGTGGTTCATTTAGAAAATACAAATGCACAGGCAAACTATTCCATAGATGAAAGTTTACTCAGGTGCATCAACAAGGACACCGAGCTGGTAGTAAATATACCTAGCGATTTCAAACCCACCAAAATATGTGGAAAAAATATATATAAGAAACAATAACTACCACTATTACAAAAATCAGTGTTTTATTATATAGTTTTCACCAACCAACTTCACTTCTAAACTAAATTAATGAAATCAACAAATACATGTGACACTCCAAGGACTCGAACCCAGGACATTTACACCGAAATTCCGCGCGCCTATGCATTAGGCAGCCGCCTTTCAACACACTCCCACCCATATTCTGTCCAACTCTCAAACGCAAGAATGAAATTTTTTTCCCAGCCTTTCTTCTACTCACAAAGCAGCTTTGGAACTCTCAATCTGTCTTTCCCTCATCCTATGACTTAAAGTGCTTCAAGCTCTGTGTGCCCCGACATTTTGACTTTATGGGGGGATGGTTCACTTTTTGGGCGATCTTTGCATGTAGTCATTATTTGTTTAGTTTCCTCCCTAGACCTCCATCGAATTTAAGATAACATCCATTAGATCCCCCTTCTAGATTAATTTGTACATTTTTTGGTAGAAAAAAATCCCGGCCGAAGGCCGTTTCTTCCAACATTACAGGCTCACTATCGTTCGCCAGAGAAAAAATCGACATCTAAATAGCACGAAAGGTCTAAATATTGACGAAGAAATGGGGCGAAAGATCTTAAAATCGACTAACTAATGGGGCAAACATCTTAACGTCTGAAAAATAATGGGGCTAAACATGAGGGAGAAAGTGGTCCAGAAAACCGGCCCATATGTCCCCTTAATGTACTTTGATTTTGGCTCTCTGTCACTTTTTGTTTTTAAAATTTGGGCGAGACACTTGTTGCAGGCAGATTTACCTTTGATCAGATGAAGGTATTGAGGGATAAGCCTTTACAACTGCACCTCGTATCTACATTCTACTTTTCCTATTGTTCTGAAGAGTGTAGAGAGGGGAGGAGGGGTGTTGGATAGAGAGGAAGCTGTTGGAGTGGCTTTGTTATGCGAGTTTAGTCTGTACCCTCAGGATACTATTATGAACAACACCACAAACTACAATTGTCCGAGTGGATAGTTGTACCAGGATCCCTCTTCTAACCTCATTAGATAATATGTCAAATTATGACGTATAACAATGATGCTAATGATGAAAATGACCATAATAATAATAATAATAATAATAATAATAATAATAGAAGGAAAATAATATTATTAATAAAATAGCATAACTAGAATACTGTATATTATAATAATAATAGTAAATATAAATACATGAAAATAATTATGAATATATATAAATAAATATAAATAATAATAGCTATATAAGATAATAAAAAGTACGAATAGATGTGTGTGAATTTGTATTTTGTGTTTGTGTTTATCGTTTTCTGTTACGTTGTCCCTATTCTGGCTCTGTCTTGAGTCGCCCCCCAAAAAATAATAAAAAAATAAATACAAAAAAATAAAAACAAAATAATAATAATGTTAATAAAAGACAGGAAAAGTGAGGATTGGGCCTGAGTATATAGACAGACAGATAGACGAATAAGTATAAATTAGTTTTCCTAATTAGCTAGCATTAATTATGTGATAATTAGGTGTGAGGATAAGATCAGCTGATGGCAGGATAACCACAACCTGTTCTTCGGGGTAGTTCAACCAGTAAATATTAATATTAACCCTTTCAGTACCGGTGCCGTCCTTTTAATGGAGCCCACTTCGTGTGTTTTCTCTTTCTCTCCCTCTCTCTTTAGCTTGTATCCATTCGGCCCTATTCAGCCTACTGTTTTAAGACGTTTACTCCCATCCAGGTGTCAATATTTTCCTGGCGAGCGGGAGCGAGCCAGCATATATATATTTTTGTTTTGACAGCAAGCTAAATTTGTACATTATTCGATAGAAAAATGTCTCCGGCGATGCCGGATTTCTTCATACAATGCTGGCTCGCTATCGCTCGCCAGGAAGAAATCGACACCTGGATGGGGATAAACGTCTTAAAACAGTTGGCTGAATGGGGCCAAATGGATACAAGCTAGGGAAATAGAGAAAAGGAGAGAAAGATACAAAAAAAAACGGTGACCCCCCTGAAGCAAGAAATTGTTATGCTTTACTCTGTATTGAAAGTGAATTTATGTATGTACGTATTTACGTTCTTATTGCTGGTGTAAATGTCCATCGTCCGTTGGTAGGGCAGAACTTGACAACACTGTTTTACCCTCGCTATCAGCTGATAAGTTGATAATGAGGGCGAGAAATCATTTGCTGTCGCTTCAAACAGTCTACTGCACCAAATCACCACCCATAACGAGGGGCGTCGCGCTCCTTGGCGCCGCTAGAAGAGCGGCGAACACATCTAAAGGTAAGGTAAGGCTACCGTGACCGTCTGTCTGTCTGTCTGTCTGGATTTCTCTCCGTCTACGCGCTTGGCTACCGTGACCGTCTGTCTGTCTGTATTTCTCTCTGTCTATCTGTATATCTGTCTGTCTGCTTGTGTATAGGTCTGTTTGTCTATCTGTCTCTCTGTCTGTACATCTGACTGTATCTTTGTTTGTCTGTATAGCTCCCTGTTTGTCTGTCTGTCTGTATATCTATGTTTGCTTATCTGTATATCTGTTTGTCTGCATGGTATGTACTTTATATCTGACTGTTTGTATATGTGTATATCTATATGTCTGTTTGTCTGTCTGTTTATATGTCTGTGTTTGTCTATCAGTATACCTGTCTGTCTGTCTGCAAATATGTCGGTGTGTCTATCTGTATATCTAACTGTCTGTATATCTGTATGTCTGTTTGTCTATCTGTATATGTGTCTGTCTGTCTCTGTCTATCTGCCTGTCTGTATGTTTGTATATATCTCTATCTGCCTGTCTGTATGTTTGTCTATATCTATATATTTCTGTCTGTCTGTCTATCTGTATATCTGTCTGTCTGTCTATGTCTGTGTATCTGTTTGTTTATCTGTCTCTGTGTCGGTCTGTCTGTCTGTCTTTAGTTGTCTGTCTATCTGTATATCTGTCTGAATATATGTATGTCTGTGTGTATATCTGTCTGTTTGTCTGTATATATGCCTGTTTGTCTGTATGTATATCTGTCTGTTTGTGTGTATATCTGCCTGTATGTCTCTCTGTATATATGCCTGTTTGTCTGTATGTCTGTCTGTATATATACCTGTTTGTCTGTATGTATGTATATCTGTGTTTGTGTGTATATCTGCCTGTATGTCTGTCTGTATATATGCCTGTTTGTCTGTATGTCTCTCTGTATATATGCCTGTTTGTCTGTATGTATATCTGTCTGTTTGTGTGTATATCTGCCTGTATGTCTGTCTGTATATATGCCTGTGTGTCTGTATGTCTGTCTGTATATATGCCTGTTTGTCTGTATGTATATCTGTATATCTTGACCAATATTTTGAACAATAGTTTATTTTATCATTTAAGACATATATTATATAGATTTAGGGTATATAAAAATCACGTTAATAATTAAGTTAGTACAATTTCATCTCCCAGAGAGAGAGAGAGAGAGAGAGCGAGAGAGAGAGAGAGAGAGAGAGAGAGAGAGAGAGAGAGAGAGAGAGAGAGAGAGAGAGAGAGAGAGAGAGAGAGAGAGAGAGAGAGAGAGAGAGAGGGGGCAAATGGTTTCTCGCCCCCATTATCAACTTATCAGCTGATAGCGAGGGTAAAAGAGTGTTGTCAAGTTCTGCCCTACCAACGGACTGTTTATGCTGAACGGAGTATAGTAGTACTGTATTACTGGGACTGACCTTGTTGTTGTTATAAATGACTCTCGTGAACTATTACTACTACTATTGCTACTACTACTAATGGGACTGACCTTGTTGTTGTTGTAGATGTCCCTTATATAATTTCCTTTTGGTGTTGTAAATGTGTCTCGTGAACTATTACTACTACTATTGCTACTACTACTAATGGGACTGACCTTGTTGTTGTTGTAAATGACTCTCGTGAACTATTACTACTGCTCTTGCTACTACTACTAATGGGACTGACCTTGTTGTTGTTGTAGATGACGTGTTGTAAATGTGTCTCGTGAACTATTACTACTACTATTGCTACTACTACTAATGAGACTGACCTTGTTGTTGTTGTAAATGACTCTCGTGAACTATTACTACTGCTCTTGCTACTACTACTACTGGGACTGACCTTGTTGTTGTTGTAAATGACTCTCGTGAACTATTACTACTACTATTGCTACTACTACTAATGAGACTGACCTTGTTGTTGTTGTAAATGACTCTCGTGAACTATTACTACTGCTCTTGCTACTACTACTACTGGGACTGACCTTGTTGTTGTTGTAAATGACTCTCGTGAACTATTACTACTGCTATTGCTATTGCTACTACTACTACTGGGACTGACCTTGTTGTTGTTGTAAATGACTCTCGTGAACTATTACTACTACTATTGCTACTACTACTAATGAGACTGACCTTGTTGTTGTTGTAAATGACTCTCGTGAACTATTACTACTGCTCTTGCTACTACTACTACTGGGACTGACCTTGTTGTTGTTGTAAATGACTCTCGTGAACTATTACTACTGCTATTGCTATTGCTACTACTACTACTGGGACTGACCTTGTTGTTGTAAATGACTCTCGTGAACTATTACTACTGCTATTGCTACTACTACTACTGGGACTGACCTTGTTGTTGTTGTAAATGACTCTCGTGAACTATTACTACTGCTATTGCTACTACTACTACTGGGACTGACCTTGTTGTTGTTGTAAATGACTCTCGTGAACTATTACTACTGCTATTGCTACTACTACTACTGGGACTGACCTTGTTGTTGTTGTAAATGACTCTCGTGAACTATTACTACTACTACTACTGGGGCTGACCTTGTTGTTGTTATAAATGTTTCTCTGAACTATTACTACTACTATTGCTACTACTACTACTGGGACTGACCTTGTTGTTGTTGTAGATGTCCCTAGCAAAGTGCCAGTGGTAGGCGTCGAGGGAGTAGGACAGCTGGAAGGACTCCACCCACTCCGCGTTATCACCCTTACCCTGCGTCAGGATGCCCGTCACCTGTAAGGGGGGAGATGACAAGGGGGGTTATGACAGTGGCATGTGGTGTACTTGGTAGCACGCTCGGCTCACAACCGAAAATACCTACTTTCGAACTCAGGCTGGTTGAGGTATTTTGATGAGCCAATATATTGATAAACTCATTTGAATGTGTATGGAATCCAGCTAAAATATTAGTGTCATAATATTGCATATGCTTCAGAATTGACCAATTGCAATGTTAAGCCTATTGAGAAATTAAAGAAGAATACTGTACATCGACATACATAAAATATATATTTATTTTATATGTGAATGAAGGAGACCTAAGGCAATCTTGCCTGTAACAAGTGTACGACTGTAGTACACCCATTAATATAATAACAATGTAACCTGTTTATTATGCATCACAAGTTCAAAAATTGGTTAGTATTTCTGCTACTTGTGGATGTCTTCCTATCAAACTTCCTTATAGCCTGAAACTCGCGAAAAGTCAACTAAACTTTAAAGATTCACAAATTCAATTGGGTTATGATAATTAGTGAGTACACAGTTGCTCAAAAGAGTTCGCACCTACTGTTATTTATTTACTTAATCCACTCATCATAATTTCATAACTCTCTCTCTCTCTCTCTCTCTCTCTCTCTCTCTTACCTTTGCAGGCACTCCCAAATCAACAAGGATCCACTCCCCCTTGGCCCTCCTGCCGGCGCACCAAGCCTTGCCGTTTGGTTGGTGGAGGCGGGCGTAGCGGGCGTGGCAGCCGGCGTCCCAGGCGGTGGGGTAAGAGGACGAGGCTGAGATCTGCCAGTCTAGTACCTTGCCTGTCGTCAACCCCAGGGGAGACGAACAACCTGGAGGCAGAAGTAGAGGGATAGATTAGATAAGTAAATTGGTATAAGTTAGTTAACTGGTAGTGTATTATGTAGGCAGGTAGGTTAGTTGGCTGGGTGTTAGGTAGCTCGTGATAACAGGTGTAAAGATTATTTTCTGTGATTACACTGGCTTGCAATATTTATGTATTTAGGCCAGTTATGTGACAGATAACAGGTTGGTCAGTCTCTGGAGAGATGTCCCACTATAGGTCACAGGCGATGGCAGCCACGAAGCTGACGAGTATATCGTTACACAAAATAAGGCCAGTCATATCATTAGGAGACAAAACATATAGGTAAAAGTCAAGTTACACGATATAAGACCAGATATATCATTAGGACACAAAACATAACACGATATAAAACCAGTCATATCATTAGGACACAAAACATATACGTGGAAGTTAAGTTACACAATATAAGGCCAGTCATATCATTAGGACACAAAAACTATAGGTGGAAGTCAAGTTACACGATATAAGGCCAGTCATATCATTAGGTAGACAGAACATATAGGTAGAAGTTAAGTTACACAATATAAGGCCAGCAATATTATCAGGGAAACAAAACATATAGGTAGAAGTCAAGTTACACAATATAAGGCCAGCAATATTATCAGGGAAACAAAACATATAGGTAGAAGTCAAGTTACACAATATAAGGCCAGCAATATTATCAGGGAAACAAAACATATAGGTAGGAGTTAAGCTACACGATATAAAGCCAGATATATCATTAAGACACAAAACATATAGGTAGAAGTCAAGTTACACAATATAAGGCCAGCAATATTATCAGGGAAACAAAACATATAGGTAGGAGTTAAGCTACACGATATAAAGCCAGATATATCATTAGGACACAGAACATATAGGTGGAAGTCAAGTTACACAATATAAGGCCAGCAATATTATCAGGGAAACAAAACATATAGGTAGGAGTTAAGCTACACGATATAAAGCCAGATATATCATTAAGACACAAAACATATAAGTAGAAGTCAAGTTACACAATATAAGGCCAGCAATATTATCAGGGAAACAAAACATATAGGTAGGAGTTAAGCTACACGATATAAAGCCAGATATATCATTAGGACACAGAACATATAGGTGGAAGTCAAGTTACACAATATAAGGCCAGCAATATTATCAGGGAAACAAATCATATAGGTAGGAGTTAAGCTACACGATATAAAGCCAGATATATCATTAAGACACAAAACATATAAGTAGAAGTCAAGTTACACAATATAAGGCCAGCAATATTATCAGGGAAACAAAACATATAGGAGGAAGTCAAGTTACACGATATAAGGCCAGACTTGTTATTAGGCAGACAGAACTACGGTACACTCGGAGGCCATAGTCTCTAGCCGACTCATACAATTTTGTGGAATTCATCTCTATCTAATTATGGACATATATTTCTGGAAACGAATTTATGAATAAAATTGTCTATAAATCAACTACAAAACTATATATAATATCTTTTGAAAAGCAAGCTCTATCCAAACGTCAATTTATATAGTTATAATTGCATAAAGAAATACATAGGGGGTCCACGAATTATTATGAGTGGGTTAGAGACTATGGTATCCGAGTGTACATTAAGTAAAAATGAAGTCACAAGGTAAATCAAAACCAGTAGACATAGATCTGATTGGAAAAAGCTGAAAGTATTCAAAGTTTTAGTAGTAGTAGTAGTAGTAGTAGTAGTAGTAGTAGTAGTAGAATATTAGTATTACTATGATTATGCTGCTGCTGCTAATACTACTACTGCTATTATTATTATTGTTATCATTATTATTATTATTATTAGTAGTAGTAGTAGTAGTAGTAGTAGTAGTAGTAGTAGCAGTAGTAGTAGTAGTAGTAGTAGTAGTAGTAGTATAAAAACATAAACAAGTCAGTAAAAGCCACTTACCTTTGTTGTGTGTGTTAGTTGCCAGCGGGATAGGTAGAGACTCGCATTATTAAACCAAGGTCACACGAGCGATTATTTCGGCAATTTTCGAACAGTACGAACTTCTTTCTGGCAACATTTCGGGGCTCTTGATCATTGGTATATGCGGTTATATCAAGGGTATATTATTAAAGATGGCTTAATTATTGTAAACACCTTAATTGGGCACTTGCGAGTTTTGAGTTTTAAGACATTTCAAGCCGAAGACATCAACATTAAGCAGAAATGCACACTAAAATACGTTTGCACAAGTATATATACATTTAATCAATATAGACAGTACATCTTCTCACTTTGTCATAGCCCCTCATATAATGTATTTTTACGAATAAATAGGATGCCTACAGCTCACATTATTTCCTATATGCTCGAAAATATCAAGTATTGCTTTCAGACAATGCCAAATCAAATGTTTATGATATAAATTGCCGTGAGAAATGCTCGTGTGACTCCCCTTCCTGGTCCTCACACCAACAAACAATTATTCAGCACAACAATCACCATAAAGTGTAATTACAATAAGTGTGTACCGGTACTAATTACAATAAGTGTGTACCGGTACTAATTACAATAAGTGTGTACCGGTACTAATTACAATAAGTGTGTACCGGTACTAATTACAATAAGTGTGTACCGGTACTAATCGTTTCCGTAACAATCCCAACACCTTTCCAGACCTTTTGAACTTACTGTATTTGTCATGTAATTGTAAATACGGTATATGTAGGTCTATGACAGGGTTGTGTAATGTCACCTGGTTGTTTAATGTGTATATGGATGGTGTGGTGAGGTAGGTACAAAATGAGATCTGTGGGTAGATGATTGGGTTTAGTAGGAAAGAATGGTGGTGATTGAGAGTTGAAGAAAATGAAATACAAAACAATAAGGAAGTATAGGAAACACAAACTGCTATTAAACCAAGACAAAGAAATAAAACCTAACACTAAGAGAAATAAAATAATAACATAAAAATTCACAAAAGAGAAAGAAACCCAGCCTCCTCTAGAAACGTAAATGTGCCACCACCTGGGCGACAAGCAACATCCCCCAGCACCAAGGGGAGATTGAAACCACCATCAGGCCCACAACAATGAGAAAGATGCCGCCGACGCGACTCCCCCAAGCTGGGACATTCCAACAAAATGTGTTTGACAGTCATCAGGACCAACCAGTCATCACAGTACGGGTGCTATGACATGATGGAGCAGTGTTGTGGCAAGTCTTTGTTGTACTGTACTACAGTAAAGAGACTAAAACCACACTCTCTGTGGATGAAGCGGTCTTTAAACTTGTATGTATGCTGGTAAGGACATGCTGAACGAATGGGAGATGAAAGGCTTACAAAGAGTATATACGAGTCAGAAACAAGGGGAAATATATTGAGAGGAAGACCTCGGAATAGATGGAGAGATGGTGTGTAAAAAGCACTGAAAGATAGAGAGATGACTGAAGAACAGGCAAGAGAAGTGGTGATGAATAGGATTGAATGGAGAATGATTGTAAATAGATGACTGATAACTGGGCATAAGGGAGTAGGGGTCGGACGCCAGGTGGACTAGATAATAGTCCGTCAGGCGCCCAGCCTGGACAGCTGGTGTATATATGAAGGGCCACGCCTGGAAGTAATATGGGCGGGCATTGTGGTGTGCTCCGCTGTGTGTCTGCCTGCTGAGACCGGAACCTCTCCCGGAGGTCTAGGACCTGGGAGTCGTTTGCTGGGGACCCCAAATGGGCCTTGGTCTCTGGATCTTCTCCTGGGCGACCTTGGTGTGTGTGAATTGTTATGTATATTCTTATTTTATATTGTTGCTTCTGTTCGAGTTCTACCTCGATCGGCCACCCCCAACTATGGGGTATGTGCCTAAGGGTATACATGAATGGGGTATGTGCCTGAGGGTATACATGAATGGGGTATGTGCCTGAGGGTATACATGAATGGGGTATGTGCCTGAGGGTATACATGAATGGGGTATGTGCCTGAGGGTATACATGCATGCTATCATAATCATCCTTATCAGTCCTCTACTAGGCCTACCACTTTTACCATCCTATTACTACCATCTACACTATTCCTCTACCATATTCAAAGTTCACCATCTAAAATCAAAACCGCCATTATCGTCTTTATCATTCCTCTACTATCACTATTGCATAATCTTTGTACCACGTATACTGTTCTTCAACCATAGTCAAAGTTCACCATCAGGCATCATCATCATCATCACCGTTAGTATTATCATCCACCTCACAAGTCTTTTAGTATTCATTACTGACACTTAAACTGTTTTTTACCAGAATATAATATAGTTCATTATCAATCATCATCAATACTGCCACAAACACTATTCATTATTAACCGTCATATATAATTAATCATCATCAGATCAGTACTATCATCAACTTTGTCTTCAGGTCATTCCTTGTTATTTGTATAGTCTCTTACTTTACTCCATGGCCCAAACACTCAAACCATTTATGATCTCGCATCTCTCTATGACCGTCGTATCTTAACATTCGACATCGTAATTCTCGACCCTCTAAGCACATTATAACTGAGTATACTAACTTACGGCTGCCTAGAATTGCTAAGGGCAAGTTATGATACTGCCTTGTAAGGAAATGAAAAGTTGCTGCCACCAATATCTATCATCACTATACACTTGCACTATCACCACCACTACAAAAAAAAATTAAAAAATTAAAAATAACACAACCACTAATATTGCAATTATCTTTCACAATCTTCACCAAAACCATCAACATCTAAACCATTAGGACAATCAACCACCACAACCATCATCACCAATCTACAATCACTACCTCACTACACTACCGCAAAACTCAATCTCCCCAATTATTACCACCACAACAATCAACCTCCATACTCACAACCACCATCACCAACTAGGCCCACACCACCACAACAATCCATTTCCACAATCATTACCACCACAACAATTATCCACCACAATCATTACCACCACAACAATCAACCTCCATAATCACAACCACCACCATCAATAAGTTCCACACCACCACAACAATTATCCACCACAATCACGCCCCTCCTCACCTTGTTCAGTAAACCCTTGTATTGGCGGGGGTTCGGTGGGCGGCAGAAAGTCCAAGTCCAGGATGGGTGCGTCTCCCTGGATGTTGGAGACGTTGTAGGTGTCCTCCAACGTTCCTGTCATGATCTCCTCCGTGGTGGTGGTGGTGGTGGAGATCGGAGACTCACCTTGGGACTCCGCTCCGGCCCGGCAGGAGATCAGTGAAGCCAGGAGGAAGACGACGAGTACGGTCCCCAGCTGTTGTTGTTGTTGTTGTTGTTGTTGTGTCCGTGTTCTCGCCGCCATGCCTCCAACACTTTTACCCTTCCGATGCGAATAACGCGGTTCCTGGAAAAAGAGAATGGCAACATTTACTAAAAGTGGATAGCATAAAATAAACATATATTGTAAATACAACATGTGAAGATAACCAAATTATTTGCGACATTTCGCCATACTCTCTTAAAATACGGGATATAAAGACCCTACTAAAATCCCCAGGGCAAGCTGCAAGCCGTGTGTATTGTTGTTTTGTTTTCCTTATTTATTTTTAAGGCCCTAAATACTTCATAAATCTAAGAGTTAGGCCACAGCTCTTGAGAAAGAATGTCATTCTAGCTTAAAATGGTACTTCACATATATTGTTTACTGTGTTTTGGGCTGCACTAACAGTGTTACAAAATAGTGTACCGTACATTGGGCTTGTTTCTGAGCAGTGTATACAAAGGAATGCGAACACCAAACTGAAAAATGGGTCCTAATGAGTCTGTTTGCTTAATTATAAGCACAAGAGGAAACGAAGCACATGCACCGGTATGTGCACGACTCATTTACGTTGGGCTTACTCAAGTATCAAAATGCATTAGGTGAGAGTTAGTTCGTATACATCTATCTAAGCGTACATTGAAGGTCGTCAAGGGGTTTTCATACATTCACGAGTCAAATCCCGAGTAACGCGAAGTTTGGAGTTATAAGGGACTCGGGCACCATACTCTCGGCAGGAGTTGTAGCGAGATGAGCATGGTTGTGTTACGGTCGTGGGAACTTGGTGGGACTCGCCAATATCCGCAAAATTGTCATGTTTGAAATTTGACCACTACCGGTACCTTTTTGAGGCGTAGCGACTAGTAGCACACATGTAGGTCGGTTGGCATTCACTCGCAAATACTATAGTCTATTCACTGTAAGTAGGCGAGAAATCATGATCTCTAACCTCTGTAACTCAAAAAGGACTGGAGCAAATTGGCTGTAAATTCCCACGCTTATTCCTTGACTGACTCTTCCCAAATGGTAAAAATATTAGCTCGATTACTCTAGTCGCTTTTGAGTTACAGAGGATAGAGGTCATGATTTCTCGCCTACTTACAGCGAATAGACTATAGTAGCTACTCGTGGTGACTAGTAGTGACTACTTAGTAATCAGCAAGCGCATGGGGTCAGTTGTCTTTGACATAAATAACGTATTGACTGGGTATCATGAAAATACTGCTATAGTTAAGGGGGGTCACCTGTTTTTTGTTTTAACTTTCTCTCCTTTTCTCTCTTTCTCTTATTTGTATCCATTTGGCCCCATTTAGCCAACTGTTGTAAGACGTTTATCCCCATCCAGGTGTCGATTTCTTCCTGGCCAGCAATAACGAGCCAGGATTGTATGGAGAAATCCGGCTTGGCCGGAGACATTTTTCTATCGAATAATGTACAAATTTAGCTTGCTGTAAAACAAAACAAAATATATGCTGGCTCGCTACCGCTATCCAGGATAATATTGACACCTGGATGGGGATACACGTCTCAAAACAGTAGGCTGAATGGGGCCGAATGGATACAAGCCAAAGAGTGAGGGAGAGAAAGAGAAAAAAAGCGAGGTGGGGCCCCTTAATGTTAAAGGTCGAACTCAGAATGCTCATAATTTTTCCTTAATCTGACACATAGATTAACTTTAAACCTACCTGCTATTTTCGAAATGCCTATTCAAGCAATAGAGAACAAAGTAATTGTAGTTATAGGTCGAGATTACAATGATCATAAGGTGAGGTTAACCGTCTTGGTGATGTAATGGTTAAGGTGTCTAAAAATCTATTTGTGATAACCTGGGTTCGAATCTTGGTGGAACACATATATGCTTTCATTAATTTCATTGGAGGTGTTTGGTGTGGTGGTGAAATTAATAACAAATATTATCTTAATTATTTATATAAATTTCACAACATGTACCGGTACTAACATTGTTGTGCATTACATGAACAACATAAGAACATAAGAAAATGGGAGTCTGCAGAAAGCCGATCGGCCCACACAAGGCAGATCCCTCTCACACCCAACCCCAATTACAAGGCCTAATTATAGTCATTATTCAGACAAATTATGTAGGGTCACAGGACAAGGTCAGAGGTGATTATATACATTTTATTATTACCATATTTCTATCAAACCGTTTCTACCTAATAGGTTAAACACCAATGTCAGAATTATTGTAGATCGCAGAGTTGGGCATGAATTTGATTATATAAATATACTGTATATATATATATATATATATATATACTGTATATATATATATATATATATATATATATACCGGGTATATATATGTATATACCGGTATATATATATATATATATATATATATATATATATATATATATATATATATATATATATATATATATATATATATATATATATATATATATATACCGGGTATATACAGTATATATATATATATATATATATATATATATATATATATATATATATACCGGTATATATATATATATATATATATATATTTATTTATTTATTTTGTTATTTATTTTGTTATTTATTTACTTTATTTTTATTTTTTGTATATACGAAAATACGAAAACTGTCTTGAATCCACCCCCCCCCCCCCCCCCCCAAAAAAACACACACACAGGAAAAAAAAATGAACAAGAAAAGAAACAAATCGGGAAAGGTGGGATTGGGCATGAGTATATGGAATAGAATAGAATAGACAAAAACTGCCAATATATTTTGTTATTATTATTATTATTATTAGAGAACTATATGAATCCTTCCAAGCATGTAGAGTACCCTACGGTATACCACATATTTTGCTTTCGTAATAAAAAGCCTGCCAAGGATTCCCCTGAGCAGCACTTAATTTAACTCTCTTACAACCAGTTAATAAGAGGCTACTGGAACCTGTTGGGATATTTATTATAGACATCGCCCACTTCTCGGTGTTACTTTTGCCTCAACTGGAGATGAAGGTCAATTTACTTCCCTATTATAATGTAAAACTTGCAAAATAAACAAACCAAAACGTATACGAACACAGTAAAAAGACAAAATAACAAATCAAAATCCAGATCCAGACAATCGAAAAATACATAATGATCATATACATTAAAAAATACATAATGATCATATACATTAAAAAATACATAATGATCATATACATTAAAAAATACATAATGATCATATACATTAACAAATACATACTGATCATATACATTAAAAAATACATAATGATCATATACATTAAAAAATACATAATGATCATATACATTAAAAAATACATAATGATCATATACATTAAAAAATACATAATGATCATATACATTAAAAAATACATACCGGTAATGATCATATACATTAAAAATACATAATGATCATATACATTAAAAAATACATAATGATCATATACATTAAAAAATACATAATGATCATATACATTACAAAATACATAATGATCATATACATTACAAAATACATGATCATATACATTAAAAAATACATAATGATCATAATTATACATTAAAAAATACATAATGATCATATATGTGAGAAATAAATTGACTACACCGGTATCTGGGGAATGTTGGCAACAACCTTCCGATAGGGTAACCTCACTAGAGTGAACAATTTCCTACCAGAACCCGGTGATTGTATATATTGTAGAGATTAATTAATGTTAGGTAATTTAGTACTGTATAAGATTACCTTGATCAAGTTAATTTAGTTATAAAACCTTGTAGAAATAAGTTTAGAAGAACTGTAAAGAGGATCAGTTTAAATATTCCCGCGACCGCATACGCGATCCACCGTTTGCTTTAGGGTCGTTAATATCTTGATATTATGTTCACTAAATCGTTGTGAAACGATGTTCACCTTTATAATTATATAATTTAAATGCTGATAATTATTTATATGATTTCGTGAAGAGGGAATGAACCCTTGGTAACGAATTAATATATAGTTTATTTAAGAGTCGGAAATTGAAGTTCCGATCAGACGCTAGTAAACATCTGAACGGTAGTGACGTGTCCCGTGATCTCCTCCACCACAATTCCCACGCCCGGCCCGGAGTCCTGACCTATAACCCTCATCTACCGAAGCCGGAATCCTCTGAACTAAACCAGGACCCTAGTTATAGCTAAGTCATTGATATATATGGCCATTTATACAATGTTTAGTTAGGGCATCCTGAGAGATAGGCTACCATAGTTCATACCATAAGGTAGGCGATCTCAGACTTTATTTTTATTTATGTTGATTAATTTAATATTTCGATTGGTGTGGTAAGAGATAACCTTTGGCCATATTATCCCCCACAATATACATTAAAAAATACATAATGATCATATACATTAAAAAATACATAATGATCATATACATTAAAAATCAATTGCCTGGTCATTCTTGGACACCTATAACCAGCATCCTATTCATTACACTAGGGTACTTATCTTAAGGGGAGGAAGACCGTTTTTCCGGACCCCCCTTCTCCCTCATGTTTAGCCCCACTATTTTTTAGATTATTATAAGACGTTCGGCCCATTACTTTGGCGATTTTAACACCTTTCACCCCATTTCGTTGTCAATTTTAAGACCTTTCGTGCCATTTTGGTGTCTATTATATCCTGGCGAGCAACAGCGAGCCTGAAATTTTAAGAGGAACCGGCCTTTGGCTGGGACATTTTTCTACCGAAAAATTTACAAATTTATCTTGAAGGGGGGTCTAAGGGGTGTTTTTCTAAGCTTGATGGAGGTCTAGGGAGGAAATTAAAAAAATATATGAATAAATTAATTAATAGACCAAACAAACGGTCAGTCTCTCCTTAACCCAGAAAATGCTATTACAGTTTATTGCAGTGCCACCAGTGCGAAATAATTAGCTTCGATTCAAAGATAATTCTATATATCAACCATATAAAGTAATATTAGTGTACCATATGTAGTAATATTAGTGTACCATATGTAGTAATATTAGTGTACCATATGTAGTAATATTAGTGTACCATATGTAGTAATATTAGTGTACCATATGTAGTAATACTAGGGTACCATATGTAGTAATATTAGTGTACCATATGTAGTAATATTAGTGTACCATATGTAGTAATATTAGTGTACCATATGTAGTAATATTAGTGTACCATATGTAGTAATATTAGAGTACCATATGTAGTAATATTAGTGTACCATATGTAGTAATATTAGTGTACCATATGTAGTAATATTAGTGTACCATATGTAGTAATTATTATGTTCCTTCCAACAACCAACTATACTCCTAAAATCGATTAATGAAATTTACAAACACATGTGGCAGTCCGTGGATTCGAATCCAGGATGCTCACACCGAAAATCAACACCTTATGCATCGCACCACGTAGACAGTTAAAGAATGGTGGACACTGCCTACGATTTATTATGCAACTTCGAATCCTGCATATCAATCTAAGCATGTACACACATCCCAACTGCAACTCACGTAGGCTATGCATATGTGAATGGAAAGAGCAATTAATGGGGCCTTAACCACTAGGGAAGTCCTCTCGATAAATTACCCCTGAACCAATATCAATTATTATGTTCCTTCCAACAACCAACTATACTCCTAAAATCGATTAATGAAATTTACAAACACATGTGGCAGTCCGTGGATTCGAATCCAGGATGCTCACACCGAAAATCAACACCTTATGCATCGCACCACGTAGACAGTTAAAGAATGGTGGACACTGCCTACGATTTATTATGCAACTTCGAATCCTGCATATCAATCTAAGCATGTACACACATCCCAACTGCAACTCACGTAGGCTATGCATATGTGAATGGAAAGAGCAATTAATGGGGCCTTAACCACTAGGGAAGTCCTCTCGATAAATTACCCCTGAACCAATATCAATTATTATGTTCCTTCCAACAACCAACTATACTCCTAAAATCGATTAATGAAATTTACAAACACATGTGGCAGTCCGTGGATTCGAATCCAGGATGCTCACACCGAAAATCAACACCTTATGCATCGCACCACGTAGACAGTTAAAGAATGGTGGACACTGCCTACGATTTATTATGCAACTTCGAATCCTGCATATCAATCTAAGCATGTACACACATCCCAACTGCAACTCACGTAGGCTATGCATATGTGAATGGAAAGAGCAATTAATGGGGCCTTAACCACTAGGGAAGTCCTCTCGATAAATTACCCCTGAACCAATATCAATTATTATGTTCCTTCCAACAACCAACTATACTCCTAAAATCGATTAATGAAATTTACAAACACATGTGGCAGTCCGTGGATTCGAATCCAGGATGCTCACACCGAAAATCAACACCTTATGAATCGCACCACGTAGACAGTTAAAGAATGGTGGACACTGCCTACGATTTATTATGCAACTTCGAATCCTGCATATCAATCTAAGCATGTACACACATCCCAACTGCAACTCACGTAGGCTATGCATATGTGAATGGAAAGAGCAATTAATGGGGCCTTAACCACTAGGGAAGTCCTCTCGATAAATTACCCCTGAACCAATATCAATTATTATGTTCCTTCCAACAACCAACTATACTCCTAAAATCGATTAATGAAATTTACAAACACATGTGGCAGTCCGTGGATTCGAATCCAGGATGCTCACACCGAAAATCAACACCTTATGCATCGCACCACGTAGACAGTTAAAGAATGGTGGACACTGCCTACGATTTATTATGCAACTTCGAATCCTGCATATCAATCTAAGCATGTACACACATCCCAACTGCAACTCACGTAGGCTATGCATATGTGAATGGAAAGAGCAATTAATGGGGCCTTAACCACTAGGGAAGTCCTCTCGATAAATTACCCCTGAACCAATATCAATTATTATGTTCCTTCCAACAACCAACCTATACTCCTAAAATCGATTAATGAAATTTACAAACACATGTGGCAGTCCGTGGATTCGAATCCAGGATGCTCACACCGAAAATCAACACCTTATGCATCGCACCACGTAGACAGTTAAAGAATGGTGGACACTGCCTACGATTTATTATGCAACTTCGAATCCTGCATATCAATCTAAGCATGTACACACATCCCAACTGCAACTCACGTAGTCTATGCATATGTGAATGGAAAGAGCAATTAATGGGGCCTTAACCACTAGGGAAGTCCTCTCGATAAATTACCCCTGAACCAATATCAATTATTATGTTCCTTCCAACAACCAACTATACTCCTAAAATCGATTAATGAAATTTACAAACACATGTGGCAGTCCGTGGATTCGAATCCAGGATGCTCACACCGAAAATCAACACCTTATGCATCGCACCACGTAGACAGTTAAAGAATGGTGGACACTGCCTACGATTTATTATGCAACTTCGAATCCTGCATATCAATCTAAGCATGTACACACATCCCAACTGCAACTCACGTAGGCTATGCATATGTGAATGGAAAGAGCAATTAATGGGGTCTTAACCACTAGGGAAGTCCTCTCGATAAATTACCCCTGAACCAATATCAATTATTATGTTCCTTCCAACAACCAACTATACTCCTAAAATCGATTAATGAAATTTACAAACACATGTGGCAGTCCGTGGATTCGAATCCAGGATGCTCACACCGAAATCAACACCTTATGCATCGCACCACGTAGACAGTTAAAGAATGGTGGACACTGCCTACGATTTATTATGCAACTTCGAATCCTGCATATCAATCTAAGCATGTACACACATCCCAACTGCAACTCACGTAGGCTATGCATATGTGAATGGAAAGAGCAATTAATGGGGCCTTAACCACTAGGGAAGTCCTCTCGATAAATTACCCCTGAACCAATATCAATTATTATGTTCCTTCCAACAACCAACTATACTCCTAAAATCGATTAATGAAATTTACAAACACATGTGGCAGTCCGTGGATTCGAATCCAGGATGCTCACACCGAAAATCAACACCTTATGCATCGCACCACGTAGACAGTTAAAGAATGGTGGACACTGCCTACGATTTATTATGCAACTTCGAATCCTGCATATCAATCTAAGCATGTACACACATCCCAACTGCAACTCACGTAGGCTATGCATATGTGAATGGAAAGAGCAATTAATGGGGCCTTAACCACTAGGGAAGTCCTCTCGATAAATTACCCCTGAACCAATATCAATTATTATGTTCCTTCCAACAACCAACTATACTCCTAAAATCGATTAATGAAATTTACAAACACATGTGGCAGTCCGTGGATTCGAATCCAGGGTGCTCACACCGAAAATCAACACCTTATGCATCGCACCACGTAGACAGTTAAAGAATGGTGGACACTGCCTACGATTTATTATGCAACTTCGAATCCTGCATATCAATCTAAGCATGTACACACATCCCAACTGCAACTCACGTAGGCTATGCATATGTGAATGGAAAGAGCAATTAATGGGGCCTTAACCACTAGGGAAGTCCTCTCGATAAATTACCCCTGAACCAATATCAATTATTATGTTCCTTCCAACAACCAACTATACTCCTAAAATCGATTAATGAAATTTACAAACACATGTGGCAGTCCGTGGATTCGAATCCAGGGTGCTCACACCGAAAATCAACACCTTATGCATCGCACCACGTAGACAGTTAAAGAATGGTGGGACACTGCCTACGATTTATTATGCAACTTCGAATCCTGCATATCAATCTAAGCATGTACACACATCCCAACTGCAACTCACGTAGGCTATGCATATGTGAATGGAAAGAGCAATTAATGGGGCCTTAACCACTAGGGAAGTCCTCTCGATAAATTACCCCTGAACCAATATCAATTATTATGTTCCTTCCAACAACCAACTATACTCCTAAAATCGATTAATGAAATTTACAAACACATGTGGCAGTCCGTGGATTCGAATCCAGGATGCTCACACCGAAAATCAACACCTTATGCATCGCACCACGTAGACAGTTAAAGAATGGTGGACACTGCCTACGATTTATTATGCAACTTCGAATCCTGCATATCAATCTAAGCATGTACACACATCCCAACTGCAACTCACGTAGGCTATGCATATGTGAATGGAAAGAGCAATTAATGGGGCCTTAACCACTAGGGAAGTCCTCTCGATAAATTACCCCTGAACCAATATCAATTATTATGTTCCTTCCAACAACCAACTATACTCCTAAAATCGATTAATGAAATTTACAAACACATGTGGCAGTCCGTGGATTCGAATCCAGGATGCTCACACCGAAAATCAACACCTTATGCATCGCACCACGTAGACAGTTAAAGAATGGTGGACACTGCCTACGATTTATTATGCAACTTCGAATCCTGCATATCAATCTAAGCATGTACACACATCCCAACTGCAACTCACGTAGGCTATGCATATGTGAATGGAAAGAGCAATTAATGGGGCCTTAACCACTAGGGAAGTCCTCTCGATAAATTACCCCTGAACCAATATCAATTATTATGTTCCTTCCAACAACCAACTATACTCCTAAAATCGATTAATGAAATTTACAAACACATGTGGCAGTCCGTGGATTCGAATCCAGGATGCTCACACCGAAAATCAACACCTTATGCATCGCACCACGTAGACAGTTAAAGAATGGTGGACACTGCCTACGATTTATTATGCAACTTCGAATCCTGCATATCAATCTAAGCATGTACACACATCCCAACTGCAACTCACGTAGGCTATGCAGTGTACCATATTAGTATTATATTAGTACCATATTAGTGTACCATATGTAGTAATATTAGTGTACCATATGTAGTAATATTAGTGTACCATATGTAGTAATATTAGTGTACCATATGTAGTAATATTAGTGTACCATATGTAGTAATATTAGTGTACCATATGTAGTAATATTAGTGTACCATATGTAGTAATATTAGTGTACCATATGTAGTAATATTAGTGTACCATATGTAGTAATATTAGTGTACCATATGTAGTAATATTAGTCTACCATATGTAGTAATATTAGTGTACCATATTTAGTAATATTAGTCTACCATATGTAGTAATATTAGTGTACCATATGTAGTAATATTAGTGTACCATATGTAGTAATATTAGTGTACCATATGTAGTAATATTAGTGTACCATATGTAGTAATATTAGTGTACCATATGTAGTAATATTAGTGTATCATATGTGCATATTTAACTTGTATAAGGAACATGGGAAAATTGAAGAACCAAAAAATAGGTGTAAACAGCAAATATCCAGTGAAAAAACGGTTTGTTGTGATGGAAGTGTGGTTGAGGGGTGGGCGGCAGTGTGGCATACCTCCTCTCTCGCCCGAGGCTCTCGCAACACTGACTTAATTTCAGACAGGTTGGATAGGTGGATGAGGGAGGTGGGGGGGGGGGGATTAAAGGTGTTTGAGAGAGGAGGGAGGAAGTATAGGGAGTGGGGTAGGGAAGAAGTAGACAAAAAGAGGAGGGGGGAAGTTGAGGGAGCAGGAAAGGGAGGGAGGGGGTGAGGCACATGGAAGGAGAGGAGTGTAGGTGGTGGTATGGAGTCAGTCATGCCACTTAATCGTATGTTGCATCCATTTAATTAGACGATTTTGTGCCGATTTAGAAGGATCTGTGGTAGTAAAAAGGGTTAAGTGGGATAGTTCGAAGCCTCTTAATTGCTGGAGGCCCTTCTTAAGCGAATACAATTGTCTAATAGTAGCTAGAACAAAATATTATGGGACGTCGCCGGAATAAAAAAAGAGTTAAATGATTTGATGAACCCATTTGGGGACTGGTACCTCGGCTTACGTATAATGATACGATTTTGGATACTTCTATATTTTTGGGGGTGATTATAAATGCTTCGTTCAATTTAGTAGTATATATTTTGTCTGTGCTCACGCTATTTCTTTATATCTCCTGTTTTGTGGCCATCTCAAACTAGATTAATATTATTAATGAAACTGTGGGATATTTGCTTTTTGTGTAGTTTGGTTTTTCCGCTTAATAATTCGAAAAATGCATTTTCAACCAGGTATTCTTCTCCATCAGGTTATACCGTACTGTAGTCTGTGATTCTTGGATAAATAACACTAAACATCTCATTAAAGTCAATTAATTTACTTTATTATTAAGTTAGTCGCTGGAGTTGATGACAAGTGTATACCGATCTGGTAATTGAAGGTAAAAATTAACGAAAATACGAAGAAAATTGGTAGCCAGATTCGGTTGCAGGTTACCGTATACAACACGCCGAAAAACTGCATTGCCTTACGGCCCTTAGAGGGTCGAAGATACACTCCTCTATCTACACTCCTCTATCCACCCCCTCTCTCCCACCCACCCACTCTCTCCCACCCACTCCTCTATCCACCCCCCTCTCTCCCACCCAGCCGCGCACAAAAATACTTTATAAATATGGGGAGGGGGGGAGAATACCTGATATTTGAGGAGGGGAGAAAAAAGTGGGGGAGGAGGGGAAGGGGCGGGTTGGGACACATGTGTAGGAGTGGTAGATAGTAATGGAGGGGAATTATCTCACCTAATCATAAATTGAGTGCCACTGGGGAGTTTTTATTTTTTTTTTTTTTAGGCCTTGGATCTTAGCATGTATGAGGGTGCAAAGGCGGCAGTACGTGTGGAGAGTGAGCAGAGCGAGTTCTTTGACCTGAATGTTGGTTTGAAACAGGGGTGTGTGATGTCCCCGTGGTTGTTTACTGTATATATGGATGGAGTTATGAAAGAAATACTATCAAGAGCAGTGGATGTTGGTGTATCGCTGAAAAGGGAGGGAATTGAGTGGAAGCTACCTATACTGTTGTTTGCGGATGATACACTTCTGATGAGTGATAATGAATGGGAGTTGCAGGGTCTGGTAAATGAGTTTGGAACAGTGTGCGAAAAACGGAATTTGAAGGTAAATACGGGGAAGAGCAAGGTTATGGTCTTCGAAAGGGGTGAAGTCACAGAGTGTGAGGTGAAGCTGAACGGTCAGGCTATGGAGATCGTCAACTCTTTTAAGTATCTGGGCAGTGTGTTGAGTGAAGATGGGACTATGGATGAAGAAGTGCGGGAGAGGGTACAACAGGGGAAGAGGGTTGTAGGAACGCTAAAAGCAGTAACAAGAAATAGGGTGGTCAGTATGGAAGTGAAGAAGTCCTTGCATGACAGTGTGGTAATCCCGACACTGACTTACGGAAGCGAAGCATGGACGTTGGTTGAGAGACTCAGACCAAGAGTGAGAGCAGTGGAAATGAATTACTTAAGGAGTGCGTGCGGAGTTACATGGAGGGATAGACAGACTAATGAGGAAGTAAGAAGGAGGTGTGGTGTGGAGGTAGATGTGCTGGAAAGTGTGAAAAGGAACAACTTGAGATGGTTCGGCCATTTGGAACGTATGGAAAGCGAGAGAATGACTAAGAGGGTGTACGAGAGCGAGGTGGAGGGACAGAGGGGGAGAGGTAGACCGAATATGAGGTGGAAGGATGGAGTGAGGAACTACATGAACGAAGGCGGTGCTGGTTGGGGGGAGGGGCGTCGACTGACTGGGGACAGAGGTGCATGGGGGCGGTTCGTTCGTGGCCACCCCTTCGGGGATCACGGCGTCAGGCAATAGATAGATAGATAGATAGATCTTAACCCTCTCCGACATATGACGCGATTTTGAGCCTATTGGGGATACTTTAAAGCCTTTGTTACCATCAGGGGTATTTAGAAACCTTTAGTTTAGTTACTTCAACCTCTGCAGTTGTCTTTGAGTTAGCTGTGGGCAGAAAACTAATATTGGAGAGGTAATTATAAGAGTGAGAGAACTCTATTTCTTATTGCTAATCTGGCAACCTCTGCGTCATAAATATATAATAAATATATAAATATATAATATATAATAAATATATAAATATATAATATATAATAAATATATAAATATATAATAAATATATAAATATATAATAAATATATAAATATATAATATATAATAAATATATAATATATAATATATAATATATATATAATCATAAAAGGAAATTAACTTCATTCAACATCGGTGGCCGAATTAAGGAATGGACATAAATTCCTTCCAATGTTTCTGCCTGTAATAATAATGAATGAATGAATGCTAAGCTTTCTTCAGTTTAGGTATCCTTGTGCATAAAATGTCCTGGACTTCTTGGTGTTCGTATTATATAATGGACTCCAAAATGTATTCAAAGTGCATGCCCGTATTAAGGGGGGGGGGGGGGGGGCTGGTTGTTTTTTCGGACCCCTCTTCTCCCTCATGCTTAGCCCCATTAGTTATGAAATGTTAAGCAGTTTGCTCCATTAGCGTGGCGATTTTAAGACCTTTCGTGCCATTTATATGTCGATTTCTTCCTGACGAGCGATAGCGAGCCTGTACCGGTCATTTTAGGAGGAACCGGACTTTGGAAGGGAAATTTTTCTACCGAAAAAATTACAAATTGTCTAGGGGGTTATTTTTAGCTTGATAGAGGTCTAGCGAGGAAACTAGAATACATATATAATTAAAGACCAGTGAAAAAAATATACCCCCTTAAAGAATATATCTAAACATTTCAATAAAAAATACCCCCTTAAAGAATATATCTAAAAATTTCAATAAAAAATACCCCCTTAAAGAATATATCTAAATATTCCAATAAAAAATACCCCCTTAAAGAATATATCTAAACATTTCAATAAAAAATACCCCCTTAAAGAATATATCTAATTATTTCAATAAAAATACCCCCTTAAAGAATATATCTAAACATTTCAATAAAAAAGTGTGACAAAATGGAAATCAATCTTTTCAATTTCGGTGCATAAAGGGGAGATTTTCACTTTAGGGGTCTTTTTTTATGGAATCCCTTCCCCCTCATGTTTAGCCCCATTAGTGTTGAGATGTTAAGACATTCACCTCATTAGTTTTGCAATTTTAAGACCTATTAACCCATTTTTGTCAATTTTAAGACCTTTCGTGCCACATAGGTGTCGATATTTTCCTGGCAAGCGATAACGAGACTATAAATTAGGAGGAACCGGCCTTCGGCCAAGACATTTTTCTACCGAAAAAATGTACGCAATTATCTTGGGGGTATATTCTTAAGCTTGATGGAAGTCTATGGACCAAACTAAAAACATCCCCTTAAACAATGGACATAAACTCTTTTCAGGTTAGGTGTCCGTACTACAGAAGGTACGGTTGCGCTAACAAGTCATGTCCCAGCTGTCATTACGTTTGGCTCGCTCTGTGCTGTATTAATGGCTGTCAGATGTTGAATAGGGTGGTAAGTGTAGGAACAGGTTTGTATATTTCACTCGATATGAAGAAATGGAGCTTAGATATTGCTGATACCAATTATTTATCAAAACATACTTGATGCCGAGACATCACTTATTAGCGCAACTGTACTTCATCTGTTCATTGCGTGCATCGATCAACGTTCTTTGTTTACACTGATCAGCAGTTCACTGCTTACATCGATCAGATGTTCATTGTTTATTTCCATCAGTTTACCTCGGCCAGCTGACGTTGTTGACATCTTGGGGCTTGAGACGTTCCAAGAGAATGTAGGTTAAGACCGGCTGAGGGAAGCTTTGTGGGGAGGGCAGTCAGGGGGGAGACAATGGTGGGGTGGGACGAGGAGGAGGATCAAGAAGAGGAAATCGACTTGAGAAGTGTGTGTGAAGTCACAGGAGAGATAGATAAATTAATGTGGTGTGGTTGTAGATGTGCTGGAGAGCGTAACAAAAGAACACCTTCAGGCATTGGTCACTTGTATAATTATATTGAATACATTAATAACATTATAGTACCGGTTCCGGTAATATAATAATGCCTTCATGCTTAATTTGGGCACAATACGAATACCGGACTCCTAATGAAATGTACAATGATGATGATTTTTGTATTCTTTTCTTTTTCTTTCTTTTTTATATGGCTGGGGGAGACAAAAGGCAAAACTGCCTGTGACGAGTGCCTCCGCCAGATTGAATTAGTGACAGTGCCAAAACCAAGGAATGTACGAGCCATATACTGTACCTGGACACACTGTGTTTTAAGCAATTTAAATCATAGGATGAGGGAAAGATGGATTCAGGAAGAGAGTTCCAGAGCTCAGCTCTTGAATAGAAGAAAGATTGGGAATTTCGTTTCACTCTTGGGTTGAAGAGTTGCACGGAGTAGGGGTGGGATTTTGTTGCAAGTCGGGTGCTACGTGCTACGTAGAGGAGGTGCTATACTCTGAGAGAGCTCTAAGGAACACTGATTATTGTAATAGTGATAGAATAGCGAGAGAGATGCAACATGCGGCGAAGAGAGAGAGAGAGATTGTAGAGAATCGGCGAGTGGAGGTGAGTTAATGAGATGAAAGGTTTGCTTTTCTACTTTGTATAGAAGTGCTGTGTGAGAGGAACTTCCCCACACATGCGAACAATACTCAGTACATGGACGCACTGTGCCCCCGTACAGAGTTTGAAGCTGTGTATTGGTAAAGAACCCCGGAGGAGGTTGAGCACACCTAGCTTCTAAAAAGCAGTTTTAGCAAGAGTGGTAATATGGTCTTTCGAAGAGAGATCAGAAGAGACACCGAGAATATTAAGAGAAGATGAAGGGTTAATGTGTATGTTGTTGAAGAGTACCGGTACGGTAAGTGATAGTCTGGTGGAAGGTTGTGACGAGTAGACGTATGGAGAAATTGACTTTTGGAGGCATTGAAAGTCACAAGGTTTTCTCTGCCCCAATCCGAGATAGTAGAACGATCAGAAGATAAGCATGCCAAGGACCTGTTACGTGAGAGTTGGAGTGATTGCATACTGGGTTATTGTGAAAAACTAATTGAATAGTGTAAGGTAGAGTCATTAGCATATTAGTGGATGGGCTAGATAGAGGTACAGTTGAGAAAGTTCATTAAGGGGGGTCACTTGCTTTTTTTATCTTTCTCTCCTTTTCTCTCTTTCTCTGACTTGTATCTATTTGGCCCCATTCAGCCAACTGTTATAAGACGTTTATCCCCATCCAGGTGTTGATTTCTTCCTGGCGAGCGATAGCGAGCTAGCATTGTTTGGAGAAATCCGGCTTCGCCGGAAACATTTTTCTATCGAAAAATTTACATATTTCGCTTGCTATAAAACAAAAATGTATACTGTATATGCTGGCTCGCTACCGCTCGCCAGGAAAATATTAACACCTGGATGGGGGTAAAAGTCTTAAAACAGTAGGCTGAAGTGGGCCGAATGGATACAAGCCAAAGAGAGAGGGAGAGAAAGATAAAAAAAAAAGCGAGGTGGGCTCCCTTAATAAATATTAGAAAGAGAACCGGAGATAGGAAAGACCTCTGAGTAACAGTGGAGTTGATAGGTTGAGAAAGAGAGCGATGGCCGTCCACAACTGCAGATATTGAACGGACGGAACTATAAGAGATAAAGGCACAGATAGAGGGAAGGAAACTGAAGGGAGGGAAGGAACCCTAAGGAAGGGTAGTTTAGACATTAGAGATTTGTGCCAGACTATCGAAGGCCTTCGGAGACAGTCTGTGCCCCGAAAGGTCTCCGAAAACATGCACCATTCGTCTTTTTTTATTTGACAGTTGGGCTCATTTTTGGAATTTCCTAAAATCATGCCTGTCGCGGGGCCGACAGAGCTTTCGTCAAACTTTTCGGAGAAGCCACCAAACACTCAACGAAATGTGTGACAGGGGCTTTAGGTTAGTATGGAAACAGCAGTACGGTACCCTTCAGACGTATCTCAATCATTATGTACCGTACGAATTACATATTTTTCATTTAGTTTAGGCAATATTGTTCAAGTTAGGAAAGACATGTAATTTTCAAGGTTAAAACTGCCTCAGTAAACTCCATCAGTATAATTATGTCTTCTATCTTGAATTGTGGCTAAAATTAGACTGTTTTATAACGCTTAGGAAAGGTCTCTCGTAGTAAAAGGGCTAAAAAGCTTTCTAAAACACCGAAGGCCTCCGTCGAACCCTGTCAATCACCCGGCCGCTCTAAACCATTATCCTTCCTTGCCTCACTCCCCAGTGTCCCACTAACTGACAACTCTTTCGGATGATCCCGTCCAATAAACAGAAAGACAAGAACAAAACTGAACCGATCGGTAACAAGCCGCTCGTTGGGTTCCGACGAGAGGCAAATGTGTATGTTTGGTTTGTTCTGCACCGTGGTAACGTCGGTCAGAAAGAAGTTTATGAAGAAATGGCTTGGGATCCACAGAGGGTTGTTCTAGGCCAGCATGATGTGTGAGGGTTGTTGGAAAAGGTCTAGGCTAGGATCGGAGAGAGAGAGAGAGTATGTGTGTGTGGTGGCTAGAATAAAAGGAGGAGAGGGGAAGGTGTGAGGGAAATAAACACAATCCTCGCAGGATATTGAACCGTTGCAGGAAATTAGAAGTCCAATATTTTCAATATTGTGAAGAGGTTTGGGAAGGTCTGTGGGTAGGAACGGATGATAAGAAAAAGGAGATAGTCAATGATGAGTTGATCGGGCCTTATTGTGGAAACTTTGAAATACATCTTATCAACCGTGTCTATCTGAGGAAATGCATAGGTTCTTTCGAATGATATTTGCACAAAGACATGCCGGTAATTAATTTTAATCAAATGTATTTTTAGAGTTATATATATATATATATATATATATATATATATATATATATATATATATATATATATATATATATATATATTTACCAATTCGTCAAAAAGCGCCACTTGCTCGCTGGATATTCGCCAATGCTTGCCTGGGTGTGGCACATTCGCACAACAATTCCTGGATGCGGCTGCATGCGCCATACACATGCCATGCGAAGCCTGCGAAAGCCGTGCAACGTTCCAATGAACTTTCGATTCGCCATCAATCTATTGAACATGTTTAAAATGTGTTTGACCGTTGGGCGATTAAATGCGAAGTATGGCGAGGCTTGGGAGAACCTCGGCCGCATTTAGCGATGATTAGCGATTTAGCACTTCTTTTTCAACTTGTCAACTTGTGGAATAAATTGCCTAGAAGCATTCTAGAGTGCCATAGAGTCCAAATATCGACTTGACAAATATCTTGCCATGAACCCGCGACTGACTGCGTGTGTGCCCGAGTAATTTGACCATTTTAGTATCGTACATAGTAATATAATTTAGTTGTCGGACCACTATCATTGTGGAGATGAACACCTTCTATCTCATTTGTTTATTTATTTATTTATTTGTTAAGCAGCCTAGTAAGGATCAGTAGGTCTGTTGTCGCTTTCTTTCGTTTGTATTTGCGAAATAATTGGCGATGATCGCCATGGAGAATGGCGGGCGGGTCAGAGCCTGTATGGAGAGACTAGTAATTGGCTCAGCCCCAACGTCTGACGACGAGAGATAACGCAGGGGCCACAGCAGAAGCTCACCTGACCACTCCAAACCAGGAAAACAATCAACATTCAAGGAAACAACCAAACAGACTACCATATTGATGGATAAACAAGAACAAACAAAAAACAAAACATGTCAAAAGTTGATTTTCGAGATGGATGTTTATAGGCCATTACTTTTCGAGATGGATGTTTATAGGCCATTACTTTTCGAGATGGATGTTTATAGGCCATTACTTTTCGAGATGGATGATTATAGGCCATTACTTTTCGAGATGGATGATTATAGGCCATTACTTTTCGAGATGGATGATTATAGGCCATTACTTTTCGAGATGGATGTTTATAGGCCATTACTTTTAAATAATCTCAATGATGCAGAATTAATATACCTTATCAATAATTACAGAATTAATGGGAATTCAAATATTCTATTAAATATATATTCTAGATACGGTACCTTATGTTTTTCCCAACTTTCTTATAATAAAGATATATATAACTCCGATCTAGATCCAGATAATTACTTATTATATTCGCTCAGCTATAATATTCCATCTTGTGAATATGTTTTACCTGAAGCACCACATTCAGATTTTAACGATATTCCTCTAAATAACCTTTTCTTTAATAAGTTACAATATTAACATTACAATATTTACATTTAAAGAAGTTTACAGGAGGGCTACTAACTCCCCTCGCACACAAATTTGACATTACTTGCTTATGTGAAACAAAATTAAGCCAAAATATTAAACACCTATACATCCTACCAGGTTATGCTTAACCCATGCAGTACCGGTGACGTCCTTTTCATTATATTGTTAATATAATAATTAATATAATTAATCATAATTAAGCATCTTGAGAATATTAAATTAATCAGTGATAGGCAATATGGTTTTAGACGATGTCGATCAACTGCAGACATGCTTTGCCTTCTTACGCATCAAATCAACCAAGCTACAGACCAACATGGTGAAACACATACAATAGCACTGGATATATCAAAGGTATTTGATAGAGTCTGGCATCAATCCTTATTGTCGAAGATGTCACACTACGGCCTTGCATCATTAGTTCCACTAATTTCTTCTTATCTTCATAACAGAAAAATACGTGTAATGGTAGATGGCTTTTATTCTCAATTTCACTCAATAAATGCTGGTGTTCCCCAGGGATCAGTTTTGGCCCCAATTCTGTTCCTTATTCATATCAATGATCTCATATCTACCACTCATAATCCAATACATTCCTACGCAGATGACTCAACACTCCACAGTTCCTTCACATTTACCAACTCTTTCACCCAACCCGATCTTATAAATTCAAAAATAAACACTGCAATTTCTCTGAACCAGGACCTTTCTAGAATTAATGGATGGGGACAAAAGAATCTAGTTTCCTTTAATGCACAGAAAACCAAGTACATTCAATTTTCTAACCGACAGAATCTCACTGACTCCCATATATTTTGTAATGATGTAAATATTCCCACTTCCCCTAGTATTGACATTCTCGGTGTAAAATTAACTACTAACTTGAGCTGGACACATTATGTTAGAAGCATTGCTAAGAATGCCTCTAAAAAACTGGGACTCCTGTACAGAGTTCAAGAATTCTTCACTGACGAGCAGTTGGCCGTAATATATAAAAGTCATGTGCGTTCTCAGATGGATTACTGTTCACCTCTGTGGGGTGGAAGTGGAGTGGTTGCATTGAGGCAGTTGGACAAAATTCAAAATAAAGCTATTAGATTAATCAATAACCCTGCAATCACACAGGGCCTTCCTACATTATCCATACGAAGAAACTTTGCATCCCTTGCATTATTCTACAGATATTTTCACAGCAATTGTTCCGAGGAACTTGCTTCAATTGTCCCGCCTCTCCACATCTTTCCCCGTAGAACTAGGGCAGCTGAGAGCGCCCATGAATTTACACTTTCTCCTCCACAATGCAGAACTTCTGCTTATCAGAATTAATTTATCCCCAGAGCTACTACTCTTTGGAATTCACTTCCCTCGAATTGCTTTCCACAAACTTACAATCTACAAATGTTTAAATCCAGTTGTTACAAACATTTTATGAATGGAGGATGCCTTTAGGCACATGGACCTTTTTGTGTTATCTGTGTTTTCCTTCCTCCGTTCATTGTCTCTTTAAAAAAATTAAAAATAAAAATATATATATACCGGGTACTGTACATTGTGGCAGCTATCAGACGATTTTATTCAGATTAGGAAGGACCTCTAGCAATAATAAGGCTTCAAACTATCTCAACCGACACTTTTCACTACCGGTACTGCAGATCCTTCCTCAGCTGCATAATATCGTCTAAATATAGCTAGAATAAAACATAACACACGTCGCTGGTACTTAAAGGGTTAACAATAGTCTACCACGCCAAAGTGGTGGAGTATCTCTTCGTATTAGATCAAAATATACATACACGGTTAGAAGAGATCTCACTAACCAAGAACATTAAATAGACGCTTTACTGGTACCGGTATGTAAATTGGATCTTCTGGTCACTTTCTGATACAGGCCACCTGTCTATCATTTAACATAACTTTCCACTCTGAACCTGTTTTGGTGACTAAATGACATTATGATAGGGCAGACTGGGAGCGTCTTCAAGGTTTCTTTATTGATATTCCCTGGACCTCTTTCTTTTCTAATGATGCACACTCCACCTTGAGCCACATACAAGATTTTGTAAAAATTGGAATGGAAACTTTTTTTCCTCATCAAAAGTACAGTAAAAGATCTAATTCACCTAAATGGTTTGACCATAATAGTAACTGAACAAAAAGCAATAGCCTACAATGCATACACAAGATCAAAAACACATGAAGCCTTTAATTACTTTAGAAACATCAGAAATCATGCCAAAACTGTATTAAACCTAACTAAATCAAACTTTCTCCACAAGCAGGCAAATAAACTTCTAAATAATCCAAATTATAACAAAATATTTTGGTCTACTCTTAACTCATTCAAATCCAACTTCACCACTGCTTCATCCATTCCACCATTAAATTCTCCGAATGGCAATCTTGTAAGTGACCCACGAGGTAAAGCTAACCTTCTTGCGGATATTTTCTCCACCAACTCAACCTTAGATGAAATAAATCAATATGTCCCTGTACTTAATTTTAATTCGCCTGAAATTCCCTCACTTAAGATCTACACCAGACATGTCAAAACTATTTTGCAGAATCTCTCAGTAGATAAGGCGCCTGGTCCAGATGAAATTCCTCCAATAGTTCTTAAGAATTGCTCCTTGGTGCTCGCTCCTGTATTGGCAAAATGTTTCCGTCTGTGTACTCATACCTCATGCTTCCCAGTACCCTGGAAAGAAGCAAACATCCATCCAGTTCCTAAAAAAGGTGCCTCTTCAGATCCATCAAACTACAGACCAATAGCTATAACTTCCACTCTTGGTAAAGTTTTTGAAATTATATTAAATAATCACATAATTAAGCATCTTGAGAATATTAAATTAATCAGTGATAGGCAATATGGTTTAAGACGATGTCGATCAACTGCAGAAATTTTTTGCCTTCTTACGCATCAAATCAACCAAGCTACAGACCAACATGGTGAAACACATACAATAGCACTGGATATATCGAAGGCATTTGATAGAGTTTGGCATCAATCCTTATTGTCGAAGATGTCACACTACGGCCTTGCATCATTAGTTCCACTAATGTCTTCTTATCTTCATAACAGAAAAATACGTGTAATGGTAGATGGCCTTTATTCTCAATTTCACTCAATAAAGGCTGGTGTTCCCCAGGGATCAGTTTTGGCCCCAACTCTGTTCCTCATTCATATCAATGATCTCATATCTACCACTCATAATCCAATACATTCCTACGCAGATGACTTAACACTCCACAGTTCCTTCACATTTACCAATTCTTTCACCCAACCCGATCTTATAAATTCAAAAATAAACACTGCAATTTCTCTGAACCAGGACCTTTCTAGAATTAATGAATAGGGACAAAAGAATCTAGTTTCCTTTAATGCACAGAAAACCAAAGTACATTCAATTTTCTAACCGACAGAATCTCACTGACTCCCATATATTTGTTAATGATGTAAATATTCCCACTTCCCCTAGTAGGCCTATTGACATTCTCGGTGTAACATTAACTACTAACTTGAGCTGGACACATTATGTTAGAAGCATTGCTAAGAATGCCTCTAAAACACTGGGACTCCTGTACAGAGTTCAAGAATTCTTCACTGACGAGCAGTTGGCCGTAATATATAAAAGTCATGTGCGTTCTCAGATGGATTACTGTTCACCTCTG
>CM064579.1:45710093-45870093 GCA_032716605.1 Paralithodes platypus | reverse complement strand
ACTTATCAAATTAATTATCTTTAAAAAAATCGAGATTTCGACTTGTGTCTATACAAATTTCGTAGACCATACTCTTTTATTTTTCTCCGCACTGCCTGGTTCCAGTGGAAATTGCAACCTCGTAAGGTTATTGATGAGAATATATCCTTAAATGCATAGGCCTACCATACTGCTGCCTCAAAGTCCATCACCACTGAATGTAAGCCTAATGATGTAGGTGATAGAGAAGACTATACATTCCAGCACAGCTTTTGTATTCATTTTTCCATCCTTATGATATGTGTAGCCCCTTTCCACTAGGAGTGCACTATTTCGTTTAGAAGCATTGGGCACCACAACAAATTTTGACGTCTCTTCCTCACTGCCACTTCCAATGTCAGGAACAGGTATAGTATTTTCAAGGTTAGATTCCTCAAAGACTTGGGGCTCTTCGAAGGGTAGCGCAGCATTGTTGGGCAGTTGGGCCGTATCTGGACATTCCTGTTGGTCGTCGGATATCTTAGATAAGTTGAATTGCATAGTGGAGTTGAGATTGGAAGTTGCTGTGGAGTTGAAACGATTAGCAGGTGGAGAGTCTTGACGTACATTTTCTAACTCCGTAGTTGGCATATTCTGCAAGGAAGTTGAACAGGATTCACAGAACCAGATGATGTTCATTTTCTCACGCACAGCTTTCCTGTTGTCAGCTTGGGATATGTTAATACCGCAAGTCCTATGTTGCCACCTATTGCAGTCATCACATTCCACTGCATGTTGGAGAGGACGGACAGGTCTTTCACACTTGCAGCAGTTATTGTCCATTGTCGTTATGCTAATAACTCAAAACAATGTCCAGCTTATATAAGCCTACACATACAGTGACACACATACGCACAATTTCGAAACCGTTAGTCTTAAAATTGAAAACAATCAATTGTTCTAATCAAACACATACAAACGCAAAATTTCGAAACAGTTAAACCTTCAAATCAAAACATGTTATTGTTCTAATCACACACACACACACACACGTACACACAATTTTGAAACAACTAAGTCTTCAAATTGAGATCTTCAAATCTTCTAATCCAACACACACATACGTAGCCTATTGTAATGCCCTCGAAAATATCCCGCAACCCCAATAATGTACTACCCGAGTTGACGTCAGGTATAGTGTAAAATAGTCGTGGATGGGAAGTCCAATAAACTCATCACGTGAATCACCACGAGACTATCACCTGGTTCTTACAAATCGGACTAAGGTTACTATACTTTTTAGTACGTCCGTGGTAGTACAGTGGGTTAGCGCGCGGGCCTGGTGGTGATGGCCATGGTCACTAACCAGGGTTCGAACCCCACCCAAGGCATCTCAAAACCTGTGGGGTTTTAGGAGGGTTAAACTCCCTTCAGATGTTCGAGCCCCGCGCCAGGTACCAGGAAAGGTTGATCCTAAAGTGGGCCTGGGGAGTTTTCAGGACAGAAAAATTCCCTTCGCAGCCAGCATTTCACCTATAATTTCGAAACAGTTAAGCCTTCAAATTAAGAAATTGTATTGTTTTAATCAAACACACACACGTAGCCTACACACAACTTCGAAACTTAAAAACTTGTAAATGAACGCTTCGATGGTCTTACTTTTGTACACATAAAATCTAGTTTAGGCTATGAAGGTATTGTGGAAATTTCATAATTAATATAAACCATTATAAAAATGAACCCCATGGGGTTGAAAAGTACAATTAGACGATGGCCAGTATTATTGGACGATTCGACAGTTCGGACAGAGACATTTCGACGATCGCGAGCATAGACGTTTCGACGGCATCGTCGAACTGGCGCACCGTCGAATCGTCCTGCGACCTTGTAGATGGGTGGAATGGACTACCAAGTGCTATAGTTGGATCTAAAACGGTAGGGAGCTTTAAGATAAAATTGGATAATCATATGGACGAGAAGGGTTGGGTGTGAAGGGGGATCAGCCGGGTTGGGCCAATCAGCGCTCTGCAGACCCCCATAATCCTGCGTTAATCTCTAACCGTTTTGGTAAGATGATCCTCAGGGTATTAGAGTGTTGAGCCTATAAGAACATAAGAACATAAGAAAATGGGAGTCTGCAGAAAGCCGATTGGCCTAAGCAAGGCAGATCCCTGTAAAAGCCCTATAATTGGGCTTTGTAATTGAATTGGGGTTGTGTGGGACAGGGATCTGCCTTGCTTGGGCCAATCGGCTTTCTGCAGACTCCCATTTTCTTATGTTATGTTAACTCCCAGAGCTGGGAAGTGTAACCAGAATATATACCTCGCTCCTCTAAAGCGTGGCATAACCGGTAGGCTACAAAAAAGGGACAGCAACTCCACAAGAAGAAGAAGACATATTATAATATGCACAACACATGATTATAGAGAACACTAACATATTTTAGAGATGTAATTAGTGTGGAAATGTATGCCTGATGAACGAGAAGACCGATTTCGATTCTTGGTCGTTTAAACATACTTAACTACCGTACACGAAAAAGTGGATCTGGTTGTATTGTTGGTAGCGTCTATGAAGAGACAGCGAGTATCGTATTAGCCTATATATAAGACAACCTTCTGACAAACGATATCAGAATCTAACAAAACCATATCAGATAGGCCTACATATCTACCGTCCCATAATACAAATAGGCAACCAATCATTAAGTTTTCATCGCAAATTATAACCATCAATACTTAATCAAGGTCCAATGCCCTTGAAATGGTAGTGGCTCATTATGGTGACGAAACGTCCGAGATCGGGGTGACGAAACGGGTCTGAGAGGTGGTGACGAAACGGGTTGGTGACGAAACGTGCTGTATCCAGGTGGGCTACCTTAAACATACTGTATCCAGGTGGGCTACCTTAAACATGCTGTATCCAGGTGGGCTACCTTAAACATCACTCTCACTGTTCTCATTATTGTCCCCATATGGTCGAAGGAAAAATACTAATTTGCGACAGGTGATACACACAAAAACGTGAAAAGCTCTGATATCTGATAGAAACCCTGAATCTATAAAATTCGCCCTAGGCTATAACCATTATATATATTTAGTCACTCACTTATATATAACGGGTAAATAATTAATCATTCAGTTCAGCCTAAGATAACTTTGCGTTTATAGACATCATTAAAGACTTAGTACACATAAAGCATAATACGTTTAACCACCGATAATGATGCCGATCAATATACTGCATTACTTTTAGTTGAAAGCATCTATATTTTCGGTTATACTGATGTTTTGGACCAACAGTTAGCCCATCGATCTGTTTAGGCCTAATAGGTCCGGTAGAGCATATACATCATTGCTATATATATGGCATTAAGAGCGGAAATGTATTACAAGGGAGAAAAAAAACCCGCTAAAATACATGTATAGGCCTAGGCTACTGTAAAACAATAAGTTTTTCAGCCAGTACCCAACCAGCGGGGGTGTGGGGGCAGCAGCCCCCACCCATATACTAGGTTAGGTTAGGTTAGGTTGTTAAGTTAGGCTAATGGCACAAAAAAAAAAAAAAAAAAAAAAAAAAAGTAACCTAACCAGCGGGGGTGTGGGGGCGGCAGCCCCCACCCATATACTAGGTTAGGTTAGGTAAGGTTGTTAGGTTAGGCTAATAGCCTAGAAAAAGAAAAAAATAGTCTAATAGGAGTGTTTTTAGATTGTTGGATAATGGGTAAATACTCATTTCCGCTCCTCTTCAGTATAAAACAACACTATATCTGAAGGAAAAAATACAAAAAACAAAATAAAACTTACTGAAATCGCTGTCGGTCCAAAAAGTCAGGTTTACCATATTTTCTTGACTCTTTTAAATTACAAAAATCGAAAGAATAACTTACCATGATTCCATAAGTTTTATTTACTCCACGGCATCACACCCTCCATTCTAGTCGAACTTAGATGCATCGAAAATTCTAAATCACAAACTACTTCAATCGTTGCCACTTATTTCGAATACATTTGCTAAAAATCAATTACTTAATTGCCAATAAGATGCACGTTCGCTGTGGTAAGGGTTAATTAGAAAACAAGTAGGATAAGTTAGTTCATTAAATAACCAGGCATACCCGTACTCCACGTTGGGTGCGAGCGAAGAACAAGTTTAACACATCCACACTCCACTGTGTCTCGCGCGATACTGACGATAGTCGTCTTCTGATACCTAACCTGGTTTTTTTTTTTCCGCCTCCCCCTTCATACCCACCTCTTTCCTCCCTCTTCCCCTCTCCAGTCATACATCATTCTTGTTCTCAGTTTTCTCATCTAGTTATAATTGTTTTGCCTTACCCTCCAAGCGTATATCGAATCACGTTTTTAGAGTAAATAACTTAATCGTTTTTGTTTTTCTATGTGGATGAGGGAGACAAAAGGCAAAATAGCTCTTCAAATTCCGTGTGTCCAGGCATTTTGGCTCGAACGTTCCTTGATTTTGGCCCTATCACTCTTTCAACTCAGGGGGAGGAACTCGTCACAGGCAGTTATGCCTTTTGACTCCCTCACATAGAAAAAAAAAAATATATATATATATATATATATATATATATATATATATATATATATATATATATATATATAGCCTATATATATATATATATAGCCTATATATATATATATATAGCCTATATATATATATATATATATATATATATATATATATATATATATATATATATATATATATACAGTATATATGTTGGTGATGGGCTGGTCTATCAGAATGAAAGTTGAGCGTTCTCTGCCATACCCATAGCTTACTCTGACTGTTCCTTTTACTTATATATTTTCTAGATCTCAAGTGACGGCGTCTTTTCCGTGGATTGACCTCCCTACTGCCAACCCTGGCAGATTGGGAGACAAAGCGTCACATTTTTCCTTTGCCCCTCAACTTTCCCTTCATAATTGCTGAGGGGCATAGGGCCTTGGGTGGGACTTTTGTTTCCCGGGTGTTTCCGCACCCTCCTCAGCTCCCCACCTTTGAGTGACTTCCGTCACCTGGGCATTATTAGTGGTAAGCAGGGAGGGTTCTGTGGGGGCGCTCGGTTATGGCCTTGGCCTTGCTCGGGACCTTGGGGCTGCTCGGCCAGACAGCCTGAGGATCAGAAACTACAACAAACTATATATATATATATTAATTTTATAATAGCTTTATCTATCCGTATCTGACCTACGGGATAGAGGTATGGGGCTCAACTAGTGCCTATTATATCAGTTTTTAGTTAAACTTAAGAAAAGAGCAATAAGAATATTATCTTCCTCACATTATTTAGCTCATACAGAACCACTATTCCAGGCTTTTAGGTTGTTAACCATATATTGAATATATACATTTGCATTGGTAACATTATATATAAATTCGTATATAATCAGCTACCTCCAATATTTAATAATATGTTGATAAGAGTTTGTGATGTTCACTGTAATCCAACTAGAACGAATAATAAATGTATTCTACCCGCCCTCAGAAGTTCTTCAGCACAAAAACATTTAAATATGCAGGGGTTCTAATATGGAATTGCATAATTGACAACTTGAATCATGGCTGTTCGTTTGGTGTGTATAAGCTCAAATTAAAGGATGTAAACAGATAATGAGTTAAACATCAATTAATCTTCTGGTTTAGTAACAACGCTTTGTGATTTTTGGCAAATATTCGTAATATCAATATAACTTTCGTTGATTTTCTGACTTATTTATCATTATTGTTATGCACCAATCACTCGCACTGTGTGTCATACCACTAATTGAGCACCTCTGTTGAGCACCATCTCTCCTCCTACAAACCTGATCTTCTCTTCCTCACCGAAACTCAGGTGTCTGTAGCAACATCCAGCAACCCCTTCTCTGTATCCTCCTACTTTCTCTATCCTAGTTTCAAAGCCAAAGGTGGATGTTGTGCATATGTGCACAACAAAACTCACTTGCTCTCGTGTTCCCGATTTCGACTCCTCTGAATTCTCAACTTTATGGCTCAAACTTTCCTGTCATTCTCTTACTAAATATTTCTGTGCTGTCTATCTTTCCCCTAACTCTACCAACTTTCCCAAATTCTTTGACTATCTAAACTCTACAGTGGAACACATTCTATCCATTTCTCCTTTCTCAGAAATCTCCATCTTAGGAGATTTCAACGTTCACCACCGCCATTGGCTCTCCTCTCACACTACTGATCCACCTGGTGAACAAGCCTAAGTCTTTTCTATCCTAAATGACCTAGAGCAGTTAGTTCAGCAACCCACCCGTATCCCGGATCGCATCGGAGATCGGCCCAACATTCTTGACCTGTTTCTAACTTCTAACCCTTCTTCTTATACTGTCGATCTTTTCTCTCCTTTGGGCTCCTCCGACCATAAACTTATCTCTGTCACCTGTCCTATCTCTCCAGTACAGCCACCCGATCCTCTTAGCCGGCGGCGCTTGTGGCACTTTGGCGCTGCCGACTGGGAGGCTCTTCGGCAGTACTTCTTTGATTTCCCATGGAATGATTTCTGCTTCCATGGCCGAGGACCCGAGGAGAGTGCTGAACGCATTACCGAGGTAATCCTATCGGGCATGGAAGGATACATTCCATTCTCTTTCTCTCAGACTAATGCTAAAAAATCTTGGTTTACTCACGCCTGTTCTACTGCTGTCCGCAATAAGGAGGAAGCATTCAAACGGTACCGACGCCTTAAAACTCAAGACTCTCATTCTTCATATGTTTCTGCCCGGAATCAAGCCAAATCTGTTCTTCGACTTGCCAAACACTCTTTCATCAATAATAAATGCACTGAACTATCCAACTCTAGCTCTTCCCAAGCTTTCTGGCATCTAGCCAAAAACCTCTCCAACAATTTCTCTTCCTCGTCTTTCCCTCCCCTTTCCCACTCTGATGGCATAACCATCACTTCTTCCTCTGACAAAGCTAAACTCTTCGCTCAAACTTTTGCTAGAAACTCCACCTTGGATGATTCCGGTGCTATTCCTCCCTCTCCGCCCTCTTCTCTCTTACTTATGCCTAATATCCTAATCTCTTCTAAAGATGTACTTTCTACCCTCTCTGGGCTTAACACTAATAAGGCGTACGGTCCGGACGGTGTTCCTCCTGTTGTTCTCAAAAACTGTGCTTCCGTGCTGACTCCCTGCCTAGGCAAACTCTTTCGTCTCTGTCTATCCTCTAACGTCTTCCCTTCATGCTGGAAGTTTGCTCACATTCAACCTGTCCCAAAGAAGGGTGACCACTCTCAACCCTCCAACTATCGTCCAATTGCTCTTATCTCTTCTCTTTCTAAAGTTTTTGAAACTATTCTTGCTTCCAAATTTCTTAAGCATTTCTCTTCTCATAATCTGCTCTCAGATCGCCAGTATGGCTTCCTTAAGGGTCACTCTACTGGTGATCTTCTTTCATATCTTACTAACTCTTGGTCATCCTCCTTTCGGGACTTCGGTGAGACTTTTTCTATTGCACTAGACATATCGAAAGCCTTCGATAGAGTCTGGCATAAATCTTTAATTTCTAAACTACTCTCCTTCGGTTTCTATCCCTCCATCTGTGCCTTTGTCTCTAATTTCCTTTCCGGCTGTTCCATAGCCGCGGTTGTGGACGGCCATTGTTCACTTCCTCACCCTATAAACTCCGGTGTTCCTCAGGGCTCTGTCCTATCTCCTATTCTCTTTCTAATTTTTATAAATGATCTCCTTAACTGTACCTTAATTCCCATCCATTCATACGCAGATGACTCAACCTTACACTACTCAATTAGTTTTTCAAAACGCCCCAGCCAGCAATCCCTCAACGACAAACGTAATGAAGCCATAGAACTCTTCAATTCTGATCTAAATACTATTTCCAATTGGGGCAGAGAAAACCTTGTTAACTTTAATGCTTCCAAAACCCAATTTCTCCATCTATCTACCCGTCAGGATCTCCCAGCGGACTATCCCTTATTCTTCAACAATACAAAAATCAACCCTTCATCTTCTCTCAATATTCTTGGTGTCTCTTTTTCTTCTGCTCTCATTTGGAAGGACCATATTACCAGTCTTGCTAAGGCAGCCTCCCAGAAGCTGGGTGTGCTCAACCGCCTTAGGGGATTCTTTTCCCCTGCACAGCTTCTTGCTCTGTACAGGGGCATAGTGCGCCCTTGTATTGAGTATTGTTCACATGTGTGGGGAGGTTCCTCTCACACCGCTCTCCTAGACAAAGTTGAAAGGAAGGCCTTTCGTATCATTAACTCCCGTCCACTCACCAACTCTCTGCAATCTCTCTCTCTCCGCCGCAATGTTGCATCTCTCTCGCTATTCTATCGCTACTATAATAATCAGTGTTCCTCAGAGCTATCCCAGTGCATACCACCTCCTTTACGTAGGGCACGTGGTACCCGTCTTGCAACTCAATCCCACCCCTACTCTGTGCAACTCTCCAACCCAAGAGTGAAACGTTACTATCAAACTTTCTTCTACTCAACAGCTGAGCTCTGGAACTCTCTCCCAGAATCAGTCTTTCCCTCTTCCTATGACTTAAATTGCTTCAAACTCCGTGTGTCCAGGCATTTTGGCTCGAACGTCCCTTGATTTTGGCCCTGTCACTCTTTCAACTATGGGGGAGGCACTCGCTATAGCCTTTTGCCTCCCTCAATCACATAGAAAAAAAAATGCTACTAATTATACAATATTTAAGGAGATAATATTATATACCTTTAGGTGTAAAGTCCTCTTTGTTGTGCATCAATCTTAGTTGTACCTACTTAATATAATTATGTATTCTGTGTATGTACAGTTATATGCAAACATTAAATTAGTATTATATATAATTATTCTTTTATTATAAGCATGAACGCTTGTTTCAGCAATCACGTTTTCTTTTATAGTTTTCTGATCTTCGAAATGTCTTCCAAGTTTACCTCCGATGATTTGTTCGAATAATTTACATATGAATGGTGAAAAGCTGATTGGACGATAGTTGCAAGATAGTGAGGTGTTACCTTTATATAATATAGCAGTTACACTAGATTATATTTTCATTCGTTGCGTACAATGCCACTTTGCATTGTATTGTTGAAAAGTATTGTAATTATATAGAGTCCGGGTTATATTAGACTTTAGCTTGTTAATGCTATTTAGAAGACGCTGAATATAATCGCCTACATATAGCTAGAATATGATATAACACACGTCGTTGGTACTCAAAGGGATAATGATGAGTGATGTAAACTGTAATGATTATGGTGGCCTAAAATAGGCCCCAGAGGCTCTATATCATCACTGGTACATACATAATTACATAATTATATTATCCCCCGGGTTAATGCAAATATTCTTATTACATTACGTGTTACAAAATATAATTTGCATGTTCAGGTTGTACAAAAAACCCACACTAGTCATTGGGCGCTCAGAATTAGCTGGTATATATAAAGCCGGTATCACACAAGCGCTTTTTCCCTCAACATTTATCCTCAACACTGGTCTGGCAGCTTATGAGGTCAACATTTCAAATATTTCTGTGACCTAAATGCATCTATCATCAGTCTAGTTTTCGATACCAGAGCAAAATATAAAATAAATGTTGCCAGAAATTTTTTGATTATTGAATGTTGACTATAAAATATATCGTGTGATTACCGGCTTAACCTAAGGAGTTGGCTGGATATCGTAATCTATAAAACCAGGTATGTGTTTCTACTTGTCCTATTATTTAAATTACTAGATTGCTCAACAACTGGATCTGTTAATACCTAACTATTAGGGTTATCATGCCGTAAATATTATTCAAATTAGTATCATATATTAATTTTAATCTAAATTAAACTAGATAGCATTGATTACATTAGGTAAACCCGCTGTTCAACTGGAGTAAGTATTTTAATATCACTAAAGTTAGCGTTCATGCATATGCCAGCACCGGGGTCACCGGCTTTTTTATCTTTCTCTCCTTTTCTCTCTTTCCCTGGTTTGTATCCATTCGGCCCCATTCACCCAACTGTTTTAAGACGTTTATTCCCATCCAGGTGTCGATTTCTTCCTGGCGAGCGATAGCGAGCCAGCATTGTATGGTGAAATCCGGCTTCGCCGGAAACATTTTTCTATCGAAAACGTACAAATTTAGCTTGCTGTCAAAACAAAAATATATATATACTGGCTCGCTACCGCTCGCCAGGAAAATATTGACACCTGGATGGGGGTAAACGTCTTAAAACAGTAGGCTAAATGGGGCCGAATGGATACAAGCCAAAGAGAGAGGGAGAGAAAGAGAAAACAAGCGAGGTGGGGTCCCTTAACTCCCTATAAGGACTTTGCCACTCTGATATGCATTAAAACAGTAACCATCATATAATCATATTTCTTCATTCCATACCACAGCCTCTAACCCCTATCACACAAGAGCTTTTATAGTCAACATTCGATGATCAAAATTTTTCTGGCAATATTTCTGGACTATTTTGCACTGGTATCTATCGGAAACTAGACTGATGGTAGATGAGTTTAGGTGACCGAAATAGTATAAAGTTGCACCTCATAAGCTGCCAGATCAGTGTTGAGGATATATGTTGAGTGAAAAAGCGCTCGTGTGATACCTGCTTAACCCCAATCAGTTACATGGCAACTGTTTTCTTGATAGCGTAATGCATAGTGCGCGGAATTTCGATGTGAGTGTCCTGGGTTCGAGTCCTCGGAGTGCCACATGTATTTGTGAATTTCATTAATTGAGTTTAGATGTGAAGTGGGTTGGTGTAAAAAAACAATAATTCATACTATTCCTGATAACTCTAGACGATTTATACAGCTTAAGAACTGCTGTTAGGAAAGAAAGAGGTACAAACTATCTCAATTATTCTGTTGTCTCCTCTTTCTAAACTTAATATAATATAATAATATTAGCACAATAAACTGAATACTGAAAATATTAATACCCTGCAAGCCGCTAGAAGCGTGACTAAACAAAGGACATTGTAATGATCGCAGTGTGTATAATAATAATAATAATAATAAACGGTTTATTAAAGAATGGCAGCCTCATGAGCTGAAAATACACATTTTACAATTTAGTGGATGAACATGAGATGTACAGATATGAGGATGGTAAGCTCAGTTTACAAACAAAATAAATAAATACAATAATGATGCATGTGCAGAATACAAATTATCATAAAATAACCATGAGAGTAAGTGATATACAGTACATATACACATTTATTTACTTACTCGTATACAGAACATACGTATATACACGTACGTGCGCACATACATATACATACATATATAGGAACATAAGAACATGCAGTAAGTGTGCACATGTCCGTATACACAAACGCTCACGTATGAACACAAACATACATACATACAGAAACTGTTTTGGTATGGTCAGGGTAAAGAGGGTGCAGCAATTCAAGTCCGTATATGGTCCGTATGGTCAGGTACAGCCTACTACAATGGGAGGTTAATCCTCGGTAGTGTGTGTGTGTGTGTGTGTGTGTGTGTGTGTGTGTGTGTGTGTGTGTGTGTGTGTGTGTGTGTGTGTGTGTGTGACAGAAGGCGAAATATGGAAGAGCTGGGCGTTCTATTGTTAAGGGTGGAAATACATGGATGAAGATACGCGAACACTTAATAATAGATAATGCTTATGCATAGATTTATAATCAGAAGTTGCGCTAGTGAGCAATATGTTCTCGCTCATATGTACGTATATTTACATACATATGTGCATATGACCATATAAATACACGTACAGTACATATATATATTATATACCTTATATTCTCAACCGGGCTCGAACCATTGACAGCACATACACACAGACATACATATACATAAATATATGCACATTACATGCATATATGCTCTTCTCTTATCCTACCTGATACTCTCAGCCGGGCTCGAACCACAAACAGTATACACTATAGACACATATATATATACATAAATAACGCATACATACATACACATATACGCACACATACATACACATATACTGCACATACATAGATACATATATACACATATACAGGGTACATAAACAAACTCAAGCAAATACATACATAATTATATTCTAATACACACACGCACACACACTTATGCATATATTATTAAAGGTGGGCGCGTATATATGGTGTGACAGGCCGTTATTACACATTATTAATAATATTAACAATGGTTGGGATAGGACTATTTTTATATCTGTCAGTTCTTGCTCTTATTGGTTGGAGTGTGTTGAAATGACGAGCTGCACGTGTAGGTCTAGGGGCGTCTGGTGGAAGTAAGTTTCTGTGTCGTGGGTGAACAAGCAGCTTAGATGCAAACTGTTGAGTGTGTTGTAGTGGTGGGTTGAGAGTGCAGGTATGCTAAGGGTGGTGTGTGTGTGTGTGTGTGTTATACGGCTATTTTTTGCGCTGAATATTATGTTAGACAATAATTCTGAGATAATCGATAATAACATTGGGTAACATTAGACTCACATATAATAATAATAATAATAAATAAAAAATACTTGTTGTTGAAAATGGGATTACTTAGCGAACTCGTTTGCATAATACTCCACAATATAAACAGATGATAGTGCAGTCAAAATCAAAAGGTCGACGAAAACCTTGATGGAAATTTGGGTGAAATCAAAGATCGACATCAACTCGACTCTCCTATAACACGAAACAATACTACAAAAGACAAGCCTCAAGGTACGCGTGAGGTCTGTCATGGAAAGTGCACATGTAGCTGTTTTTATGGTCTATTAATTAATGTATTTTTTTTTTTTTTTTAGTTTCCTCACTAGACCTCCATCAAGCTTAGAAAAACACTCCCTAGAGCCCCCTTCAAGATAAATGTGTACATTTTTCGGTAGAAAAATGTCCGGACCGAAGGTCAGTTCGTCTTAAAATTACAGGCTCGCTATCGCTCGCCAGGAAAAAAATCGACACCCAAATGGCACGAAAAGTCTTCAAATTGACAATGAAATGGGACGAAACGTGTTAAAATCGCCAAACTAATGGGCCGAACGTCTTAAAATCTCAAAACTAATTAGCCTAAACACGGGGGTGAAAAGGGTCCAGAAAAACGACCCAACTCCCCTTAACTAAAATGTACACAACGTAGAGTATGAGCATGGTTGTTGTTGAACTATAGAATTAGACTGTACAGAGAGCTATAGTCTATTCGCTGTAAGTAGACGATAATTCATGACTTCTATCCTCTGTAACTAAAAAACGACTAGAGTAATCGAGCTAATATTTCTACCATTTTGGGAAGAGTCAGTTAAGGAATATATGTGGAAATTTACAGGCACTTTGCTCTAGCCCTTCGTGAGTTACAGAGGATAGAAGTCATGATTTCTCGCCTACTTACAGCAAACAGACTATACTGTATATTTCAGATTCCTATACATTGTCTTATTCGATACTCAATACGAAATATCGTAAACAAATCCGTTGTTCCATATAATGAAATGCTGATGTTGGCTGCTGACGTTTCAACATCTAGGGAATAATCCGCAGATATGACTTTCAAAAACAAAAGTTGGGAGCGGTGAACAGATAACTAATGTGTATGGTAAATACTGTATAGTATGGGCGCTCTCTCTCTCTCTCTCTCTCTCTCTTTCTTTCTACCTATCTATCTCTTTAAAGGGTATCCTTGGAATTAGTTATACAGATGAGAAAGTAACGTTTCTTATTAACACACACACACACACACACACACACACACACACACACACACACACACACACACACACACACACACACAATCAACAAGCTGGACCAACTCATTGTCACAACACGGTCAGTAAACAGCAAGGTTCTAGCAATCACTGAAGCCTGGCAAATTACCCCTCAATTATGCAACATAGATTTTTATTATCACCTACTTTCTCACTTACGAACCAACAAACGTGGAGGAGGCGTTGCTCTTTTTTGCCATCAAGAGTAATGCCTTACTCAACTTACAATTAATGTTCCTGACACAGTCGAAGTACTATGGGTTCATGTTGCAGACAGCCTCCGTTATGTTTTGTGTGGTGTACCACCCACCTCGGTCGCCCCCCAAGGGTGAGTATCCTAGGTTCGAGTCCTTGGAGTACCACATGTATTTGTTGATTTCATTAATTGAGTTTAGAAGTGAAGTTGGTTGGTGAAAAACAAATATAATTACAGCATCTCACCAATATGTCTGACACTCTCATGACAACCTACTCCGGTGCTAAAATACTAATTTGCGGCGATTAAAATGACTTGGACTTGTTACTATTCCCTCACTTCCAGTCCTATAGTTGTGCCCAATAGTTATTATAAGAGTTTATACTCATAGGACATACTAACTCCGAATCCCTAGATAACTAATTGCCAATTCCTTAACCTGAAAATTAAACTTCCCTCCCCCATGACGTCATTAAACTTCCCTCCCCCATGACGTCATTAAACTTCCCTCCCCCATGACGTCATTAAACTTCCCTCCCCCATGACGTCATTAAACTTCCCTCCCCCATGACGTCATTAAACTTCCCTCCCCCATGACGTCATTAATGTTGTCACCGATTCCCCTCAAGTAGATCATGACGTCATTACCCTTTGCCTACCTTTAATTCAATCATCAAGCCATTTTAGTAGACATAACAAATAATACAATACCCTTTTCTATATGTCTAGCTCCCACTATAATCTAATAGTTCAATAAATCCCCAATCCTACATTGTAGCTAAATGCTCAATAGTATTTAATTGAGAATGGATTCCTTTAGGTGATTAAGGGGAGGCTGCCCGTTTTTCTGGACCCCCTTCTCCCTAATGTTTAGCCCCACTAGTTTTGAGATTATAAGTTTGGCGATTTTGACACCTTTCGCCCCATTTCGTTGTCAATTTTAAGACCTTTCGTGCCATTTAGGTGTCGATTTTGTCCTGGCGAGCGATAGCGTGCCTGCAATTTTAAGGGGAATCGGCCTTCGGCCGGGAAATTTTTCTACCAAAAAATGTACAAATTTATCTTGAAAAGCGGTCTAGGGGGTGTTTTTCTAAGTTTGATGGAGGTCTAGGGAGGAAACTAAAAAAATATATAAATAAATTAATTAATAGACCAAACAAACGGTCTTCCTCCCCTTAAGGTGAACCCCAGGACGTCATTACCTGTATTTGCCTTGCATTGAGTAATTAAACATATTTAGAAGACAGACAATTTCCTAGAATACCCTTTTCCTGCTATCTACCTCATGCACAAATGTGGAATCTCAATAAACCACCAATCAACTACCTCATCTAACTACGGAATGTGTGGGGAGAATCCTCTCACACCGCACTCCTAGACAAAGTAGAAGGTAAGGCCTTTCGTATCATTAACTCCCGTCCACTCACCAACTCTCTGCAATATCTCTCTCTTCGCCGCAATGTTGCATCTCTCTCTCTCTATTATATAGCTACTGCAATAATCAGTGTTCCTTAGAGCTTTCCCAGTGTATACCATGTGGTACCCGTCTTGCAACACAATCCCATCCCTACTCTGTGCAACTCTCCAACCCAAGAGTGAAACGTTATTCTCAGTATTTTGTATTCAACAGCTGAGCTCTGGAACGCTCTCCCAGAATCAGTCTTTCCCTCATCCTATGACTTAAATTGCTTTAAACTCCGTGTGTCCAGGCATTTTGGCTCGAACGTCCCTTGATTTTGGCACTGTTACTCTTTCGACTCTGGGGGAGGCACTCGATTCAGGCAGTTCTGCCTTTTGTCTCCCTCACTTACATAGAAAAAAAAATATTACAAGGAGTAATTATAGCAAGTTCAAATAACGATCATATATGTTTGTCAATAGTAGGTCTCGAGAGAGAGAGAGATTATGTTTTTTTCGGTAATTCATGAAAAAAAAGGAAGTTGATGGTGAAAACGATAATTAGGGATATGTTGGCAATGGAGGGGCAGGGTTCTAATGGGGGGGGGGGGTTCTTAGAGTGTGTGGGGGGAGGGGGATTCATAGAGTGTGTGGGGGAGAGGGTGGTTCATAGAATGTGTGGTGGGAGAGGGGTGATAGAGGGGGGATTCATAGAGTGTGTGGGGGAGAGGGTGGTTCATAGAATGTGTGGTGGGAGAGGAGGGTTCATAGAGTGTGTGGGGGGAGGGGGGTTCATAGAGTGTGTGGGGGGAGAGGGTGGTTCATAGAATGTGAGAAATAAATTGACTACACCGGTATCTGGGGAATGTTGGCAACAACCTTCCGATAGGGTAACCTCACTAGAGTGAACAATTTCCTACCAGAACCCGGTGATTGTATATATTGTAGAGATTAATTAATGTTAGGTAATTTAGTACTGTATAAGATTACCTTGATCAAGTTAATTTAGTTATAAAACCTTGTAGAAATAAGTTTAGAAGAACTGTAAAGAGGATCAGTTTAAATATTCCCGCGACCGCATACGCGATCCACCGTTTGCTTTAGGGTCGTTAATATCTTGATATTATGTTCACTAAATCGTTGTGAAACGATGTTCACCTTTATAATTATATAATTTAAATGCTGATAATTATTTATATGATTTCGTGAAGAGGGAATGAACCCTTGGTAACGAATTAATAAATTATATAGTTTATTTAAGAGTCGGAAATTGAAGTTCCGATCAGACGCTAGTAAACATCTGAACGGTAGAAACGTGTCCCGTGATCTCCTCCACCACAATTTCCACGCCCGGCCCGGAGTCCTGACCTATAACCCTTATCTACCGAAGCCGGAATCCTCTGAACTAAACCAGGACCCTAGTTATAGCTAAGTCATTGATATATATGGCCATTTATACAATGTTTAGTTAGGGCATCCTGAGAGATAGGCTACCATAGTTCATACCATAAGGTAGGCGATCTCAGGCTTTATTTTTATTTATGTTTATTAATTTTAGATTTCGATTGGTGTGGTAAGAGATAACCTTTGGCCATATTATCCTCCACGTAGAATGTGTGGTGGGAGAGGGGGGTTCATAGAGTGTGTGGGGGGATAGGGGGGATTCTTAGAGTGTGTGGTGGGAGAGGAGGGTTCATAGAGTGTGTGGGGTTCATAGAGTGTGTGGTGGGAGAGGAGGGTTCATAGAGTGTGTGGGGGAGAGGGGGGTTCTTAGAGTGTGTGGGGGAGAGGGGGGAGGATAGGGTGTGTGGGGGGAGAGGGGGGTTCTTAGAGTGTGTGGGGGGAGAGGGGGGTTCATAGAGTGTGTGGGGGAGAGGGGGGGTTCGTAGAGTGTGTGGGGGGAGAGGGGGGTTCATAGAGTGTGTGGGGGGAGAGGGGGGTTCATAGAGTGTGTGGGGGGAGAGGGAGGTTCTTATGGTGTGTGGGGGAGAGATGGGTTTTTTTTTTTTGGAGTGTGTGGGAGGAGAATGGGGGTCCTTGTGTGCGGGGGTAGAAAGGGGGTCCTTGTGTGTGTGTGGGGGGGGGGGGGTCATGAACCAAAGATACAGGTCGTTAAGTGTTCTCTCTCTCTCTCTAATCCGATTCCTAAAAGCGAGGTAACCAGTCAATTTCTATATTTGTCTATCTTAATTAATGGCCAACTACCTGCGTGCTGTCTCCTCATCTGTCTAACTGTCTGAACACTTCGTTATGTTGGGTGTCAATCTGTCCATTATATTCATTGTTGTTTGTGTTCTATCTGTCTGGTCTATTGTCTATCTGGAAATTTGTATATGTAAAGGGGTTCAATTCTATGGTAAAACACACTCACATCTACCTGCCCACCTAGTTATGTTAATCTATCTCTCTCTCTCTCTCTATCTATATATATATATATATATATATATATATATATATATATATATATATATATATATATATATATATATACAGAGAGAGAGAGATGTGGTTAGGTAATTAAAGGTTAAGGTAAGGGACTAGGATAGGTTGTGTTAAGAGTATGTTGAGTTAGTTTAAGCCATACTGGACACATTTAAGTTGAGCTTTAATTTAGTTGAAGATAAATTAGGTATCCTATCCATCATATCCTACGAAACTCCTTCTGTACCAGTTTCCGTCCTTTTAATTTATTGCTAGCTACTATTAGACGATTCAATTCAGTTTAAAATGGGCCTCCAACAATTAACAAGCTTCGATCTATCTCATTCTATCTCACTAACCATTTTTACTACCACAGATCCTTCTTAAACTGCACAAAATCCCCTAAATATAGCTAGAATACAATAATAACATTAAAAAGACGTCGCCGTTACAGAAGGGGTCAAGAGTGTGCAATTGAAAACAAAATATCCGTCAAAATGTATGACCACTTTCTTGAAAACTACGAAAATATTTGTATTTTGCTTTCTGTTAAACAATTATGGGTATTATATTCAAATGTCAATATAATCATCATCGGCATCAAAGTCATCATCATCATCAACTCTCTCTTTCTCTCTCTCTCTCTCTCTTCCGGTACGGCTCTTTAGGCGGAGGGGGGGGGGGGGAGAGAGCCTTCTACTTTACTGTCCTATTATTCCACTATAAACTGCCTAGTAGTATTAGGGCCGGACCACCTGGTTGGGACAGCAAGGTATGTGTGGTCTGAGTATCTGTATAACTCTCTCTCTCTCTCTCTCTCTCTCTCTCTCTCTCTCTCTCTCTGAACAAAATAAAGTCAAATTGAGTCCTCTTTCTAAAAGGAATACATTTAAACTCCTTCACTTAGCTATATCACTCATAAGCTGAATTACGTAACCTATCGTTGGCCAGAATAAAGTGAAGCCTACACCAGAACACTGAAATGGTCAATTCGCACCTACTCCAATGCTCACCACTCCAAACAATCACCAGGACCACCTGCCTCTACGTATACCAGATCCAGGTTAATGCTCTCTCTCTCTACCCCCCCCCTCTCTCTCTATCTATCTCTCTCTCTCTCTCTCTCTGTCTGTCTGTCTGTCTGTCTGTCTGTCTGTCTGTCTGTCTGTCTGTCTGTCTGTCTGTCAAGGAGGTTTATTTAGTGGAATCTTATCTCAAGAAACTGAGATGTCTGTACTAATATTATGATTAGTTAAATGGGCCCATATTGAACATGGCTTAACCCCTTCTGTACCGGCAACGTTATTTGTATTTATTTCTAGGTATATTTAGACGATTTTATGAAGCTTAGGAAGGATATGGTAGCTAAAAGGAGTAATTGAGTAGTTTGTAGTCATTTAATGAGTAGACGGGGATAATAAGCTGTACACAATCGTTTAAATGTCGCCAGAATATAATGAAAAGTACATCACCGGTACAGAATGGGTTAAACACTGATATTATATAACTGAACTATTGTATCACAGCATTGATGTTATGATTAGTAAAATAGGCTTATGTTGCACATGGCCAAGACATTGACATTCTGTGCCGTATTGTTAACCCTGCAAAAGTGATAGACTTAACGCCTTACGAGTGGGCCCGTCAGTAACTTCTACTACCTGCCAAGCGGGTGGTTTTACCCTAAACGAGCTTATTTCTGTGCTCTTTTTCATGCATAAAGCAGAGCCAGAGCGTAATACAATTATGTATCCCTGAAAGGGCGATAATTGAGCTTTCCAATGACACCAGAACCATCCTTCTACGACCACGCGTTCTCTTGCAACGATCGTGCAAGACGAAGGAAAAATCCCTAAAATACGGTAATTTCCTTACATAATTCCCTGTGTAACGAGGTTGTGAGTGTGGATGTGTGTGGAGGGTACGTCAGTTGCCACGCGGTACCCATGCCGAACGGTCAGAGCCGACCTACGCTCCTCCCACCGCTCGTCTCTCTCTCAGAGCCAATTATTGCCCAAAATTGCACACCACCTTAAGTCGGTCCCTGCCACATAGTCCTTTCTTCTCTAGACCGACTTAAGTCCGCTCCCGCCAGTTAAGGGTTAACAAAAGTGTCTGTATAGCGATAGGCCTCACAGAAGAAGGCCCATGAAAAAAATAATTATAATAATAATAGCCCCATAAGTCTTCAAATGGAAGCAATATGTGATTAGGTTGCATAACCACACTCTAGTATTACCTTCCTCTCCCCAACATGTGTCTCACCCCCCCCTCCATCCCCCCCCCCCCCCCCCCCCCCCCCCCCCACACACACACACACACACCGAAACTTTATATACATTATTAATGATAGCAACTGTTCAATGGAGCATTGTAATCTTGTATTGCGGTTATCCTGTTGGTTAACATTATTTAACTTCGTTAAATTTCTAATAAGTGTATCGTAGTTGAAGGGTTATTAGCCATTTTTACAAAATAATATTTATGCTTTAATACTTTTACAAACTCGTATTTCAAACAAATTGTAATTCTATACGGGTAGTTTATAGAAAGCTCGTATTTTTTAGATTACAACTCAGTAGCTGTTGTACATAATGAATTAATAGTAATATTATGTAGAAAACCCGAACTTCGAAAATACGCGACTGTAAAAATGGCTCCAAGACAATAGGGCATATTTGTATGTTCGGTAAATCCGGGCTTGTTCTTACAAAACAAATTCAGGTGTGTTATATAATTATTCCTACTTTCAATGCACTATAGTCTACAGATTAGTTAACAAAAAATACCTGTTTAATTGATCAATTTCGTCAATAATCAAAATAATTGTTAGCGTCTCTACTAATCTAAGAATATATTTGGTCTAAAATACGTTTTCATAATTAAGGGAGATGAATACACGTTATACAGCATTGTTAACCATCACATTAGTACCACACATAACTACTCAACTATAAATTATCTATTCTCGGGCAGGTTTACTAATTCAGATGTCTATCTATCTATCTATCTATCTATATACTCAGGCCCAATCCCCACTTTTCCTTTGTTTTTCCTCTTTTCCTTATTGTTTTTCTTTTTCTTTTCTTTTCTTTTTTTTTTCTTTTTTTGGGGGGTGGCCGACTCAAGACAGCAAGAATAGGGACAACACAACAGAAAACAATGAACACACCAAATATAAATTCACACCCATCTAGGTCATCTGTTATGCTACATAATCCACACAGTACTGGCTCTATATTCTTAGATATACTGTATACATGAGTGGGAGTGTAAATATGCTCACTTTATTTATGTTTTGCTCTTACTTGGTGCTATATACTGTATGTACATTTTTAAGGATGAATATTATTTTTGTTTCTCTTATGAATTTTATTTGCAGTAGGTTTTTTCTTTTTGTGAAATATCTGGATTTAGTTTTTTTCGGTATTTTAATTAATAACTGTGTTTTTAATTAATAGGATGGTACCTGTGTTTTTAATTAATAGGATGGTACCTGTGTTTTTAATTAATAGATTATGTTGGGCCAAATTCCTTGTAAACATGTTATTGTTGTATTTTATATTTTGCTGTGGTCATTAAACTATCTACATATTATGTAATATTATTATTATTAATCTCACCACCACACCCCCAATGAAATTAATTAAAGTATATATGATCCACCGGGATTCGAACCCGGGTTATCACACACATATTTTTGCCACCTTAACCATTACACCACCAGGACGGTTAAAGGTTTATGACCACGCCTACGACTTATTATCCATTCTCGAATACTGGATATTAATCTAATCATGTTCATATTCCCAACCGCACTATGGTAGCCTACTGTTTAAGTGAGAGGAAAGAATAATTCAGATGTGGGGAAAACACTGTTCACAAAACCTGTTTGGCTAACCTGCCGGACGACCACACCTTCCCGGGAAGTCTTGGAATGCTGCAGGATAATTATATACTTACGTCAACACTTCCAGCACACACACGCACATACACACACACATAATGGCCGATCGCACGGAGTCTCTGTACTCTAGTCACTTGGTTCAAGTAGCCCGGGTTCGATCCCAGTGCTGAATATTACACCTTTTCTGTTGCAGGAGATGATATATCAAAATTGTCTCCTACCCCAAGTAATCACTGCAACATACTATAGCTTCCAACTAACCTCTTGTGCTGTTGCAGATTCACAAATTATATGAGGAAATCTTCATATTTTCTAAACTTTTACAGTGGCCACAACCAATGATATATTATTCCAACAACACAACACAACCACAGATACTACCACAATACAACAAACACAACACAACACAGCCACAGATACTACCACAACACAACACAACACAACACAACACAACACAACACAACCACAGATACTACCACAACGCAACACAGCACAGCACAGCACACCACAACACAACCACAGATACTACCACAATACAACAAACACAACACAGCCACAGATACTACCACAACACAACACAACACAGCACACCACATCACATTATACAGATACTACCACAATACAACAAACACAACACACCACAGCCACAGATACTACCACAACACAACACAGCACACCACAACACATTATACAGATACTACCACAATACAACAAACACAACACAACACAGCCACAGATACTACCACAACACAACACAACACAGCCACAGATACTACCACAACACAACACAACACAGCACAACACATTATACAGATACTACCACAATACAACAAACACAACACAACACAGCACACCACATCACATTATACAGATACTACCACAATACAACAAACTCAACACAACACAGCACACCACAACACATTATACAGATACTACCACAATACAAACACAACACAACACAACACAGCACACCACATCACATTATACAGATACTACCACAATACAACAAACCCAGCACACCACAACACATTATACAGATACTACCACAATACAACAAACACAACACAACACAGCACACCACATCACATTATACAGATACTACCACAATACAACAAACACAACACAACACAGCACACCACATCACATTATACAGATACTACCACAATACAACACAACACAACACAGCACACCACATCACATTATACAGATACTACCACAATACAACAAACACAACACAACACAACACAACACAACACAACACACCACAACACATTATACAGATACTACCACAACACAACAAACACAACACAACACAGCACACCACATCACATTATACAGATACTACCACAATACAACAAACACAACACAACACAACACAGCACACCACAACACATTATACAGATACTACCACAATACAACAAACACAACACAGCACACCACATCACATTATACAGATACTACCACAATACAACAAACACAACACAACACAGCACACCACATCACATTATACAGATACTACCACAATACAACAAACACAACACAACACAGCACACCACAACACATTATACAGATACTACCACAATACAACAAACACAACACAGCACACCACAACACATTATACAGATACTACCACAATACAACAAACACAACACAGCACACCACATCACATTATACAGATACTACCACAATACAACAAGCACAACACAACACAGCACACCACATCACATTATACAGATACTACCACAATACAACAAACACAACACAACACAGCACACCACAACACATTATACAGATACTACCACAATACAACAAACACAACACAACACACCACATCACATTATACAGATACTACCACAATACAACAAACACAACACAGCACACCACAACACATTATACAGATACTACCACAATACAACAAACACAACACAGCACACCACAACACATTATACAGATACTACCACAATACAACAAACACAACACAGCACACCACAACACATTATACAGATACTAGCACAATACAACAAACACAACACAGCACACCACAACACATTATACAGATACTACCACAATACAACAAACACAACACAGCACACCACAACACATTATACAGATACTACCACAACACAACACAACACAACACAGCACACCACATCACATTATACAACGATTAAGGGGAGGCAGACCGTTTTTCTGGACCCCCTTCTCCCTAATGTTTAGCCCCACTAGTTTTGAAATTATAAGACGTTCGGCCCATTAGTTTGGCGATTTTAACACCTTTCGCCCCAGTTCGTTGTCAATTTTAAAACCTTTCGTGCCATTTAGGTGTCAATTATTTCCTGGCGAGCGATAGTGAGCCTGCAATTTTAAAAGGAACCGGTCTTCGGCCGGGACATTTTTCTACCGAGAAATGTACAAATTTATCTAGAAGGGGGGTCTAGGGGGTGTTATTCTAAGCTTGATGGAGGTCTAGGGAGGAAACTAAAAAAAATATATATGAATAAATTAATTAATAGACCAAACAAACGGTCAGTCTCCCCTTAATAAAGAGAAGTCGTTCCTGGTTAAAAAAAATATCCATTATAGATAATAAATATACTAATGAAAAATACGTCATAGTATAATAATAATAATAATAATAATAATAATAAACGGTTTATTGAAAATTGCAGCCGTGGGCTGAAAATGTACAGAGGAACAGTTTTTAGCTTAACTCTAACTTATATTATCTTATAATCGTAGATTGCATTTTCGCCAAGCCATTCGCCCAGAATCGAAAATATTTGTTTTCAAAAATCCTTGGCAAATCGTTGATTTTGGTCGGATTTTGACTATTCAAGATTATGGTATATTTGGATTCGTTTCGTCATTGCGATTCCAGCGGTATATGATTTTGTTTTATAATTTTGACCAATTTTTAGGCAGGCCTATTATAAAGTTTAAAAACTCCATAGACTAGTTTTAGGTTAGTTTTTTTTTTTTTTTTTTTTTTTTTTTTTTTTTTTTTTTTTTTTTTTTTTTTTAATATTCCAACTTTCCTCTCGGGCATAGGCTGAGAGCCTTAACATTCACCGCTTTACAATGAACAGTGAAGCCCGTGAGGTCTTGTTCCAGTCTAGGGAGTGAGACATGTGAAGCACGTAGAGTACAAGGAGCACCTGCCATCTTGCCTTCACATGAGGCACGGTGCTCACTCATAGCCCGAAACGACCCCATCTCTGAAGCCACCTCGTTCCCGTGCTTCACTGTCTCGCCCCCTACACTCGGACTCTCACACTTACACACAAACAACGCCACCTGTTGAGCAGATAACTCACCAGGCATTGCACCCCTATAGCATATTTTGAATATGGGAATATTCATACAGTGCTATTTAATCAGGGAACAATGAGGGTATTTTATTGAAGTTTCGGTGGGCTTGTGGTAATGCACTGATACCAGGTACAGCACAAATTCCATCCCAATAATATCTTCCCATTGATACATCGGGATTTGAACCCGGGACCTTTGGATTACCAGGCCAGTGGCAAGACCACTCCACCACACCTTAACTTAGGTTAAGTTAGGTTAGGTTAGGTTAGGTTATGAATTTTGTTCAAATTTATACCACAAGTACACTTTGACCCGCTGAATCGAATGGCGCAAACAGAATTAAAATCGGACCATTAGTTTAGGATTTCGATTTTGACTTTGCCTTCCTGGAGGGCCCAAATTACTGTTTCTTGGACTTTAAAAGTCCTCTGTAGCCCAAACTATAATAAGTCCTAGGGAATTCTACGTGGTGTTATTCGATTTCTCTCGACGAGCTGCTTCTACACGTGGTCGTAGATTGCATTTTTGCCCAGCCATTCGCCCAGAATCGAAAATATTTGTTTTTCAAAAATCCTTGGCCCAGGCAAATCGTTGATTTTGGTCGGATTTTGACTATTCAAGATTATGGTATATTTGGATTCGTTACGTCGTTGCGATTCCAACGGTATATGATTTTTTTTAATTATGACCAATTTTTAGGCAGGCCTATTTTAAAATTTAAAAACCCCATAGACGAGTTTTAGGTTAGGGTTAGGTTAGGTTAGGTTATGGATTTTGTTCAAATTTCATATTTTTGTTTAGTTTCCTTCCTAGACATCCATCACGCTTAGAAAAACACCCCCTAAACCCCCCTTCAAGATAAATTTTTACATTTTTCGGTATAAAAATGTCCCGGCCGAAGGCCGATTCCTCTTAAAATTGCAGGCTCGCTATCGCTCGCCAGGAAAAAATCGCCACCTAAATGGCACGAAAGGTCTTAAATTGACAACAAAATGGGGCGAAAGGTGTTAAAATTCAACGGGCAAACCAGGGATATGCCCGTGCACGTAGTTGAGCGAAATCACCAGGCACTGTCCGGCAGTTTGCCGGCGGGAATGGGGATAAAGGGGCCCGTGGAAGGAGGGGAATAAATGTGTAGCTTGATCTTTAACCCATTCAATACCGGTAACATCCATTTTATTATATTCTGGCAATTATAAGAAGTCTTTCAGCGTGTCAAAATGTACTTGTGGTATAAATTTGAAAAATATCCCTAAATAGATAATTACGGAAAGTACTGATACTGTACCTCGATTTCTAATAAAATATATTAGTTACCCATTCAAACTATCGTTTTCTGTAAAGATTTGTGAAAGAAAACTATCCCTTCTTCAATATTGTATGGCTAACTATACTATTTGAACATAACATATCACTTACGTGGCTGTTCCATTATAACAAGTGGGTAGATTGGGTGGAAGGAAGACACAGGAAAGAGCTTTAATTATATACCCTTCTCTAACTAATAACACACTCAACAAAGCCACTCCAACAGCTTCTTCTCTGACTTAGGCAGCCACCATGTAGGGGACAGTGTTTTTTAAACTATAAAATATGCCTAGGCCTATTGGGTATAGAAAATGGTCACATTTTTTAAATCCATATACCGTTGGAATTGCAACGACGTGACGAATCCAAATAGGCCTATATCCTTAAAAACTCGAAAATCGAAAATCACCCGCCAAGTGCAAAAATGCTCATGGGCTAAATAAAACCCAGGCATTTTTGAACAAATATTTTCGATTATGGGAGAATGGCTTGTCGAAAATGAAGTTTACTACCATGTATGAAAGCTGTCGGTCGAGAGAAATCGAATGACACCAGGTAGAATTCCCTATGACTTATAGTTTGGACTACAGAGGACTTTTAAAGTCCCAAAAACTGGTCATTTGGGCCGTTCTGGGAGGCCAAGTCATATTTGAAATCCTAAACTGATGGTCCGATTTCAATCCTGTTTGCGCCATTCGATTCAGAGTGTCAAAGTGTACTTGTGATATAAATTTGAACAATATCCTTCTATAGATAACTACGGAAAGTACCGATACTCTACCTCGATTTCTAATAAAATATATTAGTTACCCATTGAAACTGTCGTTTTCTGTAAAGATTATTGAAAGAAAACTATCCCATCTTCAATATTGTATGGCTAACTATACTATTTGAACATAACATATTATCACTTATGTGGCTGCTCCATTATAACAAGTGAGTAGATTGGATGGAAGGAAGACACAGGAAAGAGCTTTAATTATTATACCCTTCTCTAACTAATAACACACTCAACAAAGCCACTCCAACAGCTTCTTTTCTGACTTAGGCAGCCACCATGTAGGGGACAGTGTTTTTTAAACTATAAAATATGACTATTGGGCCTAGAAAATGGTCAAAATTTAAAAATCCATATACCGTTGGAATTGCAACGACGTGACGAATCCAGATATATCCCTAAAAACTCGAAAATAGAAAATCACCCGCCAAGTGCAAACATTTTCATGGGCTTAAATTAACCCAGGCATTTTTTAACAAATATTTTCGATTCTGGGAGAATGGCTTGTCGAAAATGAAATCTACGACCATGTATGGAAGCTGTCGGTCGAGAGAAATCGAATGGCACCAGGTAGAATTCCCTAGGACGTATAGTTTGGGCTACAGAGGACATTTAAAGTCCAAAAACTGGTCATTTGGGCCGTTCTGGGAGGCTGTCATATTTGAAATCCTAAACTAATGGTCCGATTTCAATTATGTTTGCGCCGTTCGATTCAGCGTGTCAAAGTGTACTTGTAGTATAAATTTGAACAATATCCATATATAGATAACTCTTCTATGGGGTTTTTAAACTTTAAAGTAGGCCTATTGGGCCTAAAAAAATGTCAAAATTAAAAAATCCATATACCGTTGGAGTTGCAACGACGTGACGAATCCAGATATACCCTTAAAAACATGAAAATCGAAAATCACCCGCCAAGTGCAAAAGAAAAAAAATGCATGGGCTAAAATACAACCCAGGGATTGTTTAACAAATATTTTCGATTATGGGAGAATGGCTTGTCGAAAATTAAATCTATGACCATGTATGGAAGCTATCAGTCGAGAGAAATCGAATGGCACCAGGTAGAATTCCCTAGGACTTATAGTTTGGACTACAGAGGACATTTAAAGCCCAACAACTGGTCATTTGGGCCGTTCTGAGAGGCCAAGTCAAATTCGAAATCCTAAACTAATGGTCCGATTTCAATTATCTTTGCGCCATTCGATTCAGCGTGTCAAAGTGTACTTGTGGTATAAATTTGAACAATATCCTTATATAGAGTTAACATTTTGACATGTTTTGCCACAATTATGCAAGCTCTGTAAACAATACATTCTCGAGTCATGAATTTTGGGGGTCACGGTGAGGCAGTAGATTCAACAGGACTTTTACCGCCAACTGTACAGCGCCACCGTGACAATAAAGTGAGACTGCATATTATTATGTAATATGGACATTCGTGTATGTTTCCTTCTTGCCGGTCTTCTCATTCTAGTATAATAGATTCCTGTCGATACATATCCGCAATTGCATTATTTAATTAATTTTATGTAAACTTAGGTTGGATCGTCTCACTATAAATCTCACCTGAAAGCACTCTTGATTGAGTACTTCGTATATTGCTCGACAAGTTTCAGGAATAATGCGAGACAAACTATGCTTGGATAATCTTTTAGTATACTGCAAATAAGTGTAGCTGCATCCATTTGAAACAAATATGACGTGTTGCCTCCAGTCGAGCTTCTGCCGATATACACTCCCTCCTATTGGCATCTGCTTGGATATATAGGTTATATAATTTTTTTTTTTCTATGTGATTGAGGGAGGCAAAAGGCAGAACTGCCTATAGTGAGTGCCTCCCCCATAGTTGAAAGAGTGACAGGGCCAAAATCAAGGGACGTTTGAACCAAAATGCCTGGACACACGGAGTTTGAAGCAATTTAAGTCATAGGAAGAGGGAAAGACTGATTCTGGGAGAGAGTTCCAGAGCTCAGCTGCTGAGTAGAAGAAAGTTTGAGAGTAACGTTTCACTCTTGGGTTGGAGAGTTGCACAGAGTAGGGGTGGGATTGAGTTGCAAGACGGGTACCATGTGCCCTACGTAAAGGAGGTGGTATACACTAGGAAAGCTCTGAGGAACACTGATCATTATAGTAGCGATAGAATAGCGAGAGAGATGCAACATTGCGGCAGAGAGAGAGAGATTGCAGAGAGTTGGTGAGAGGAGTTAATGATACGAAAGGCCTTCCTTTCAACTTTGTCTAGGAGAGCGGTGTGAGAGGAACCTCCCCACACATGTGAACAATACTCAATACAAGGACGCACTATGCCCCTGTACAGAGCAAGAAGCTGTGCAGGGGAAAAGAACCCCCTAAGGCGGTTGAGCACATCCAGCTTCTGGGAGGCTGCCTTAGCAAGGCTGGTGATATAGTCCTTCCAACTGAGAGCAGAAGAAAAAGAGACGCCAAGAATATTGAGAGAAGATGAAGGATTGATTTTTGTATTGTTGAAGAATAAGGGATAGTCCGCTGAGAGTTCCTTACGGGTAGATAGATGGAGAAATTGCAAATTGGGTTTTGGAAGCATTAAGGGTAACAAGGTTTTCTCTGCCCCAATTGGAGATAGTATTTAATCAGAATTTAAGAGTTCTATGGCTTCATTACGTTAGTTGTTGAGGGATTGCTGGCTGGGGCGTTCTGAAAAACTAAGGGAGTAAGGTTGAGTCGTCTGCGTATGAATGGATGGGAATTGAGGTACAGTTGAGGAGATCATTTATAAAAATTAGAAAGAGAATAGGAGATAGGACAGAGCCCTGAGGAACACCGGAGTTTATAGGGTGAGGAAGTGAACAATGGCCGTCCACAACCGCGGCTATGGAATGGCCGGAAAGGAAATTAGAGACAAAGGCACAGATGGAGAGATAGAAACCGAAGGAGGGTAGTTTAGACATTAAAGATTTGTGCCAGACTCTATCGAAGGCTTTCGATATGTCTAGTGCAATAGAAAAAGTCTCACCGAATTCCCGAAAGGAGGATGACCAAGAGTTAGTAAGATATGAAAGAAGATCACCAGTAGAGCGACCCTTAAGGAAGCCATACTGGCGATCTGAGAGCAGATTATGAGAAGAGAAATGCTTAAGATATTTGGAAGCCAGAATAGTTTCAAAAACTTTAGAAATACAAGAGATGAGAGCAATTGGACGATAGTTGGAGGGTTGAGAGCGGTCACCCTTCTTTGGGACAGGTTGAATGTGAGCAAATTTCCAGCATGAAGGGAAGACGTTAGAGGATAGACAGAGACGAAAGAGTTTGCCTAGGCAGGGAGTCAGCACGGAAGCACAGTTTTTGAGAACAACAGGAGGAACACCGTCCGGACCGTACGCCTTATTAGTACTAAGCCCAGAGAGGGTAGAAAGTACATCTTTAGAAGAGATTAGGATATTAGGCATAAGTAAGAGAGAGGAGGGTGGAGAAGGAGGAATAGCACCGGAATCATCCAAGGTGGAGTTTCTAGCAAAAGTTTGAGCGAAGAGTTTAGCTTTGTTAGAGGAAGAAGTACAAAGGAGTACAAAGGAAATCAAGCAACAACAGATTTAGTGACCCTTCTAGGTTGCTTGTCCTCCAAAACACTGAGGATCAAGTGTCCAAACAGTGGTTTAGAGTGGGTAAGGAAACATTGGAAAGGGAATTACTGCCCTGGAACTAATGTCCGTGGCAGGATTAGGAAGTTAGTAGGGAACAGATGGGTTAGTAACTGAGGGGGGGATAAAATAAAGTTATTCATTTACAAACGCAGTCAGTCGCGGGTTTGATGCGAGATATTTGTCTAAGCGGAGTTTAAATGAATCAACGGTGATGCAGTCTATAATGTTTCGGGGAAGCCCATTCCACAAGTTGACAACTCGATTGAAGAAGAAATTCTTAGATTCGTGTGAGTTAAAAGATTTACCAATAATTTTGCAACCGTTTCCCCGCGTGTAATTAGATTGGTCGATAGTGAAGTACTTACTACAGTTCATATTGTCGATGCCTTTGATGATTTTGAACACTTGAATTAAGTCACCTCTTAATCTGCGCTGGGTTAAAGGAAATAGATTTAATTCTCTAAGACGCTCTTCGTATGGTTTGTTCTTTAGGCTAGGTATCATTTTGGTAACTCTACGTTGAACTCGTTCTAGCTTGTTTATATCTTTTTGGTAATAAGGGCACCAGGATTGAACGCAGTATTCCAGAAGAGGGCGGACTAAGGAATTGTAAAGGGTTAGGATAACTTCTTTGGATTTATGCTCAAATGACCTGCCTATAAAGCCAATTATTTTGTTTGCCTTCTTAACAACTTCTGAACATTGTTGACTCGGTTTTAGGTTACTCGATATTGTTACTCCCAGATCGGTTTCTCTGTTTACATTCTTAAGCGGAGTGCCATTCATCGAATAGTTCGCTTTCTCATTTAGGTATCCGATATGTAGTACTTTACATTTATCCGCATTGAAACTCATTTGCCAAGTTTGGGCCCAACATGACAATTTATCTAGATTGTGTTGCATATCGTCAACTTGTTCTTTTGAGAGTACGCTATTTGCAATTTTTGTATCGTCAGCAAATTTTGAGATTGTACAGGTGAGACCCTCATCTATGTCGTTGATGTAAATTAGAAAGAGAATTGGTCCTAGTACCAATCCCTGGGGTACCCCGCTACTTACATTGGTCCATTTAGATGCCTTACCGTTAATGACTACTCTTTGCTTTCTGTCGCTGAGCCAATTTTCTATCCATTTCAACACACCGTCTTGTATTCCATGCGCTTTTAGTTTTAGCAGTAAACGTTTGTGGGGAACTTTGTCAAAGGCCTTTTGAAAATCAAGGTATATAATATCTACAGCTTTACTCTCATCGTAGAGGTTGAGGATATCGTGGAAGAAGTCCAAGAGGTTTGTTAAACAGGAACGTTTTTTACGAAAGCCGTGTTGAGTATCTTTAAGTATGTTATTTTCCTCTAAGTGATTTACGAGTCTGTCTCGTATGACCGTTTCTAGCATTTTACATACAACTGAGGTTAAGCTAATTGGACGATAGTTAATGGGTAGGGATTTGCTGCCTTTTTTGAATATCGGTGTTACGTTGGCTAGCTTCCAAGTGATGGTTGTGCCATCAGAGTGGAAAAGGGGAGGGAAAGACGAGGAAGAGAAATTGTTGGAGAGGTTTTTGGCCAGATGCCAGAAAGCTTGGGAAGAGCTAGAGTTGGATAGTTCAGTGATTATTGTTGTTGGGAACCATGGTGATCATACCAGACCCACTGACCCAGCCCTGCCGAGCTCCTACTCTGACTGGCCAATCACTGACCGGCTGCTGTGTGGACAACACCGCAAGCGTGTTTAAAGCCCCGTCTACACGATCGAGCTGTGTCCGGCGGGCTGTGCCCCTTCACCGGGCAAAGTCTGTTAAACACGCTTGCGGTGTTGTCCACACGGCAGCCGGGCAGTGATTGGCCAGTCAAAGTCTGCCAGTGGTCAGAGTAGGAGCTCGGCAGGGCTGGGTCAGTGGGTCCGGCATAATTACCATGGTCCCCAACAACAATCATCACAGGACAGTTATATAACCTATATATCCAAGCAGATGCCAATAGGAGGGAGTGTATATCGGCAGAAGCTCGACTAGAGGCAACACTTCATATTTGTTTCAAATGGATGCAGCTACACTTATTTTCAGTATACTAAAAGATTATCCAAGCATAGTTTGTCTCGTATTATTCCTGAAACTTGTCGAGCAATATACGAAGTACTCAATCAAGAGTGCTTGCAGGTGAGATTTATAGTGAGACGAACCAACCTACGTTTACATAAAATTAATTAAATAATGCAATTGCGGATGGTATATTTGAAATCGTCTCGTCGTTGCGATTCCAACGGTATATACATATTTTAATTTTGACCAATTTTTAAGCTCAATATAGGCCTATTTTAAAGTTAAAAACTCCATAGACGAGTTATCTATGGATGGATTTTGTTCAATCTTTTACCATAAGTTCACTTTGACACGCTGAATCGAATGGCGCTAACAGAATTGAAATCGCACTATTAGTTTAGGATTTCGATGTTGACTTTGCCTTCCTGGAGGGCCCAGGGGACCATTTGTTTTACTTTAACAGTCCTATGTAGCCCAAACTATAAGTCCTAAGGAATTCTACTTGGTGCCATTCGATTTTTCTCGACGAGCTGCTTCTATACATGCTCGTAGATTTCATTTTCGCCCAGCCATTCGGCCAGAATCAAAAATATTTTCTCAAAAACCTTGGACGGATTTTGTTTAAATTTATACCATAAGTACACTTTGGCAAGCTGAATCGAATGGCTCAAACATAATTAAAATCGGACCATTAGTTTAGGATTTCGATTTTGACTGGGCCTTCCTGGAGGGCCCAGGGGACCGTTTTTAGGACTATAAAAGTCCTCTGTAGCCCAAACTGTAATGCCCTCAAAAATGTCCCGCACCCACAATAATACTAACCCGAGTTGACGTCAGGTACACCCAAGGCATCTCAAAACCTGTGGGTTTTTAGGGGGGTTAAATTCTCTTCAGAGGTTCGTACCCCGCGCCAGGTACCAGGAAAGGTTGATCCTAAATGTAGCCTGGGGATATTTCCCTTCCTATTTAACCCTGGTAAAACTTAGCATTTCACAAACTATAAGTCCTAGGGAATTCTACTTGGTGCCATTCGATATTTCTCGGCGAGCTGCTTCTAGACATGGTCTTAGATTTCATTTTCGCCCTATTTTTAGGCCCCCTAGGCCTATTTTAAAGTTTAAAAACTCCATAGACGAGTTATTTATGAACGGATTTTGTTTAAATTTATACCATAAGTACACTTTGGCAAGCTGAATCGAATGGCGCAAACAGAATTAAAATCGGACCATTAGTTTAGGATTTCGATTTTGACTGGGCCTTCCTGGAGGGCCCAGGGGACCATTTTTTGGACTTTAAAAGTCCTCTGTAGCCCAAACTATAAGTCCTGGGGAATTCTACTTGTCATTTTAGCCCAGGACTTAAGTTAATCCTTCAGACTCAAGTTAAAAACCCCGAGGTTGTGACGTTCCAGTCCTTCTTTAAAGGGGTCTATGGGTCGGATCTACATATACGTTCATGGCTGTCCTCGGTCGTTAACCCTGGCGGTTTTGGATTTGGGCCTGGTTGATGGAGCTTTATCCAAATTCGTGGTTCTTGACGGATTAGCATTTACAGTAATTCCTTTGCAGGACGCTGTCCTCGCTGTCTTCGGTCCTCCTTCCTGGTTGTCCTGTGCCGAGTCAATTTCTCCTCCGAAAATTCTTCACCGCATCGTTGAGAAGACGCCCAAAACGTGCTGCTCCCACCTGGTTCAGATGAACTCCATCGTCCGAAAACAAACTGTCATCGTAGTAAAAATTGTCCCAGGTGTTGACGAATCCCAAGTTCTCCTTCCTGCAGAAGTTGGCTAGACAACGATTTGTGCTGGTGGCTATGTTGTAAAATCAGCTCTCTACACCGAGCCGGGGGACAATTCCTGAGACGATGATCCTAGACGACTTCTCCTTAAACGACTTTATTTATACATAGGCTATAGCATGGTGAAGAGACTAATAAGGTAAACCGATGGTGGAGATTATTGGAACTTGGTGGGAATTTGATGACGTCAGAAACTTCTCTCGCCGCTAGGGTCAGGGCAGCAAAGGTCTTCCGAGTTCAAATATGTGTTGGCTGAGCATAGGATACTGGTGTTTTACACCAAAAATGTGAAGTGACATGGATAAACATAGACATATATAGTGTGACAGGACCCTAGTCTATTTGCTAAAGTTGTTATTTTTTGCATTTGAAGATTATATATACCGCTATGAGGTAGTTTAAAGCTGACGCCATTTCAAATTTCACCGCAGAAATTTCACGATCGATATGGTGTTTTTGTTCATCCATCTAATATATAGCGTAACGTCGATTGATATCGATCATTTTATTGCAGTAGGACTCAACCTACATGTTAGCCATGTTATCGATATAGTTGTAGCTTATATGAGGAGATATTTCGAAGATGTTGGTGATTTTCGTTTCATAGGTCGGGAGATAAGATGGAAGTATACGGATCCTTGTTCGTCCCTCGTCCAACTTCCTTTAAATTTAAGCAGTTTCTTGCCGACACTCGTCGACTTTCACCCAGGGATGGCGTGTGAGGGTGTATGAAGGCCCACGGGATGTTAAGAGATATATATAAGTATATGGCCAGCTAAGGAATCTAAGAGGGAATCAGATTTTGACGAAGCGAAATTTTGGTGAGGCCAAGGACTGGGTGGAGCAGAACGGACGGTGCTGCCTTCTTGCGGCCAGATAGAAGACTATAGCGGCGACGCTGGTATACGAATACTTGTTACTTGTTACTTATAGTGATGATTCTCGGCCGCGCTCCATCCATATTTCACTAAATATTCGCTTATAGAATAATCAACGTTATTCCCACAACTACTGTATATCATATAGTATGACGGTACCATGGTTGAGCGTGAAGTCACAGAAGAAAAAAGTGGTGATGATTCGACCTGGGCTAGCTAGTTCAACTCAAAGTAGGGACGTTATTGTATTTTTGTTTTCACGGATATACACTGCAATGTTCAGTACATACAAATCTCACACCAGTATATGGTTTATTGCAAATATAAATATACTGTCAAGGCTAAAAGTAATTAAGTTTACGGAACTTTAACCCTCTGTTCCCGGAAGGGCTCTTGAACGCCCATAAAAAAGCATACACGAGCTGCCCAGAAGGGCTCTTTAACGCCCAGTGGTTGAAAGCCTGTGAGCTTGGGTGTGCAAGGCGTCGGTCCGACGCATGTAAACAACAGCCGGCTGGACCGACGTCCCGCATCTCCGGCCACAAGAAGGAGAGCGTCGCTTGTTCGTGTGTGCCTGTATGTTGTTGTTAAGTATAGAAAAGTAGTGTAAAGTGGCTGTTGTTGCCATAAGTTATCTCCAATGAAATCATCATCACAACTGAACCAGTTGACTTAGAGAGCTCTACTTAACGACATTCTACAGGTAAATAACACAGCTACGCTTGGGGATGCGCGGGAATGCGGGAAGCAGTCAGAATAACAAAGATACGGTAGCCTAGCCTAGACGTTTTTCGGCCAAAACACCCGGGTTTCGGGGAATATTTATGTAATGCGTAGCCGGGGCTGGAGGGTTAAAGTTGTGTATCAAACCAAGACGGTACCATGGGCTGTCCGAGAAGTGTGCAACGTCATCAGATCCGAAAGAAAAGGAAAATCATAATGAAGAAAAAAGAAAAAAAGTGACCGCGGTCTGTTTACGGTATTTTAGGAGCTTGCGTGTGTATGAGTTCAAGAATTTGGTGCCTCTACCTTATTAGTCTATATATCGTGGGCTATAGCACTCGCTAATGATAGTGCTATCGGGTAGGTACCTGTCAGCATAGAATGGACAGTTGACCCCTACCCACACACAATTACTGTCCTCTCTCCCTCCCTGCCCACCCCGAACCAACTTCCAGAAGCACATCCATACTCATATCTCTCGCCGATCCATCCACTCGCTCACAGACAACACGCAGCTGCAAGCACGACCTCCCGAAATCCATCCTTCCGAATCCTCCCTTCCTCGCGAGGACAGAGTCCACCTGGCCAGGCTGAGATGCGGACACCATCCAGCTCTCCTGAGCTATCAGAAGAAACTGGATGAATCCGTCGTCGACACCTGCCCGGGATGTAACACAGAACTCCATACCGTTAACACATCATAGAAGACTGCATTTCACACAACCACTTACGCCAACAACACAATCTACACTCAATGAGAGCTCTGTGGGAAAGCCCGATCGTGGCCATGGCCTTCCTCAGGGACTCGGGGCTGTTCGGCCAGGCAGCTTAGGGAACAACAACAACAACAACTACCACCCTACAAATAACCTACATTTATCGAACAAATAAATTAAGAATGTCACAAAGGCAAGTAATTGATACTATCAAAAGCGAATAGATACTGTACAATCAAATAAAGTATACACTAATGGTAAAATATGAAGCAACAACATATTTAAACAAAGAGTACCGGTAGCCTACTCTTTTAACAAGAACAATAAATTTTAGAAAAAATCTATAATAACAATAGAAAAAGATAAATAATCAATACATACAGACAAAAAGTAAGCAGAGGTTATACGAGAAACTTAAAGATAAAAATGCTTGATTAAAATTATTGATATAAAATTTTAGAATAGTCACAATAATTGACCTTAAAAAGATTAAATTTATGCAACAATTCTGGGATGCCAGAAAGCTTGGAAAGTCTTAAGTTTGAATGCGACGGTACCGTTTGAATGCTTCCTCCTTATTGCGGACAGCAGTAGAACAAGCGTGAGTAAACCAATTTTGTTTAGCTTTAGACTGAGAGAAAGAAAATGGAATGTATGCTTCCATGCCCGAAAGGATTACCTCGGTAATGCGTTCAGCACTACCGAGGGTTCCCGGCCACGGAAGCAAAAATAATTCCATGGGAAATCAAAGAAGCATTGCCAAAGAGCCTCCCAGTCGGCAGTGCCAAAGCGCCACAAGCGCCGCCAGTTGGGAGGATCGGGTGGCCGTACTGGAGAGATAGGACAGGTGACAGAGATAAGTTTATGGTCGTAAGAGACCAAAGGAGAGAAATGATCGACAGTATAAGCGGAAGGGTTAGAAATTTGAAACAAGTCAAGAGGTAAAGTTATTGCTTGTCTCGAACTTAACTGGTGAACATCGGGCCTCACAGGTAGTGCTAGTCTCGAACTTAGCTGGTGAACGTTGGGCCTCACAGGTGGTTTGACCAAACAAGAGGGATTGTTCCGATACCTTTGCTTGGTCGGCTGTAATAAGTGTCCACTTCTGTTGCACTTTCTGGTCGATGGTGTTGAGGGCGAGAAGGGCTCGCTCGGACTCGAGGTTTACCTGTGGACTGGTAGAACTAGAAGCCATCTCGGATTGGAGGTTGGTGACACGGGGGTCATTCCAGGAGAGAGAGGAGTGCTGCAGCTCTGTTGTGGTGCTGTTTATGTCCTTCTGTACGTGGTGCTGGTGTGGTGGTGATGGAAGCAATTCTTATTGCTCTATATACAGTGTTACTTCCCCTGTCTGTGTCAAAATCACAGCCAAGTACCTGGAGGTCATACGTTTTATCTGTTGACGTGTTGCATGCTGGAGTGAGGAGTTTATGCCAGCAAGTTGATCTTGTGCTGGGTTTCCTTGTGGTCTTTCACCAGGACTAATGTAGATGAGGATGATTCGTGGCGTAAGCATCTCATGAGTTGGTTGGCGTTGCTTATATGTCTTTTATGGCCTAATGATGTAAGCAAGAATGTACATCTCATGTTGCTGGTACTTGCGGTGAGTTGTAAGGCGGAGATGCATGGTACAGACGTGGACACTGCTGTGGCTGGAAGATAAATGGTGACCTTCAACCTGAGGTGGGTAATTTTGTTAATCTCTTCAGACGTTATAGTACCAGGCCGAATCGTCACCCTCCACCTCCATGTTGCTCATTCTACTATCTGAAACATTCTCGGTTTTCCTTCCTCTGGCTTCTTTCATAAATCTGTAATATGATTTCTTGTTACTCAAAAACTGTTCACTAATCTTCATATATTCCTAATCTGCTTTCCTTTTAGTGTATCGTAGTGTAGAAGTAGTTTCCGTTATCCTGTCTGTAAAAAGGGGGTTGGGTGTAATTCAATCCAGTGTTGCACATGCCAGGGATGGGCGCACAGTGGTTTGAGGGGCCACTTGTTGCGGGCCATTAACTGTGAATGTACCTTATGTAGGGGTGTCTTGGCAGTATCGGATTAACCTGATAGCATAAAGTTCGGGGATGTGGACCTGGAATGTGTCAATACGTTCTGTTACTTGGGCGACATGATTGCTGCTGATGGTGGGGCTGTTCAGTTGCATGAGTCAGAAGTGGATGGAACAAGTTCAGAGAGATGCTGCCATTACTGGCCAAGAAAGAGCTCTCCCTTTGAATAATAGGGAGGTTATATAATATTTGTGTAAGAAGTATGATGGTGTATGCTAGCAAAACCTAGCCAGTCAAGATAGAAGATATAAATTGGATTGAATGGAATGAAATGAGAATGGTGAGATGGATATGTGGGTCTGCTATAAGAGACATAACCCCCAGTTTGGAACTCAGAGATCATTTAGGCATTGAGATTATTAGTAAAGAGATGCGTAGGAACAGGCTTATAAGGTATGGACATGTGGGAAGGATGGATGATAACAATTGGGTTAAGAAAAGCAAGGTTATGAATGTGGAGAGAGTTGCAAGGAGAGGAAGGCAATTTTATGCTTCAATAAAAAATAAAAAAAAATCATTAATGATTAATCAATATTTATTAAAGTACCGGTACCTGTAATACAATATATACTGAGAATGCCTCTCCCCCTGAAGGGAAAGGTGTATGCCTCATGTGTTAGAAGTGCAATGACGTATGCCTCAGAAACATGGGCCGTTAAAGTTGAGGATGTCAACAGAATGGAGCGTAATGAGATGAGAATGGTGAGATGGATGTGTGGGGCCAGGCTACAGGATAGAATAACAAATGTTGAGCTGAGGAGACGTTTAGGTATAAAGAGTATTAGCGAGGTGATGCGTACAAGTAGACTGGGATGGTATGGACATGTGAAGAGAATGGATGAACAAAATTGGGTGAAAAAATGCAGGTCTGTGATTGTGGAGAGAGCTGCACCAAGGGGTGGACCGAGGAAGACCTGGGATCGGACTATACGTGCCGATCTCAAATCCCAGAACTTGACAAGTGAAGCAGCCCTTAACAGGGTTGCCTGGAATGCCGCCATTAGGACAAGAGACTGAAACTACATTTATGTGTGGAACACTCAATCTTAAAATGTTATGTATGTATGTATGTATGTAGTACCTATACCGCAATAGACTTACTCTAGAAAAATCAAGACACCACCACACTTGCAAATAACTTGGTTACAACAAACTACTTTTAAAAAGCAAAAGATATGTTCTATTCCTTTTTTTAAACCAGTAATGTAATAAAGTAGAACAATATTGGTGTAGAAGTACAATTGTTTAATTATTTAAAAATTTAAGAATATTAAGGTTATCAGGTTGCTGTCACATGTAATTTTTAATCAGAATAACATTACAAAAATTCAATTAAAATGTAAAACTTGCAAACTAAACAAACCAAAATTGGGACAAGGACAATATAAAGTCAAATTAAATTATCAAAATCGCTATGTGGAAACAACGTTTACTAAAATGAAAATTATTAAATAAAAGAACACAATCCACCACATAGGGTGTACATTACTACATGAGCAAGTTAATCTGTTTCCAGATTAACATGACATGAGTTCTGCAGTTTGATACTAACTGATTAAGGACAAATTAGGGAAGTTGTAGGTAGGCTGTAGACAAATAGTTTTTATTATTATTATTATTAGGAAAGTTGTAGATGAATTCTTAATATATGGGTCTTCTCACTGATACTATCTTTTAAATGTAGTACAGGTAATATGTATACTGTATTGTGTCTATATTTCATGAGGAAAGGCCTCAAGCATGTGGAGCTGCCAGGGTCTTGGAGCAAAGTCGTGCAAGGAGTCCTGAGAGCTGGAGCAGAGATGACGTTCCTTGTACCATCCTCATGTGTGTGTACCCGATCTCCTGTTGAAGTAATACACAGATCAGAAACCCAACATGATAAAATAATACAACTCTGGGAATGTGTGTGTAAACCTAACAGTAAACAAATAATCACACACAAAGCTTAATACTGTAAAAGTGTGTGTGTGTGTGTGTGTGTGTGTGTGTGTGTGTGTGTGTGTGCGCAGATACAATGCAACTATCAAACATAAAGTCCAAAGAAACCAAACATGATACATAATCTACAGGTACAGTAGGCTATATACAACTTGTGTGCATATGTGAATACCAGGTACTTGTTGCCCTGTTTAGGTAGTATACACAAATTAACAAGAAACCCAGCATGATATAATAATACAACTTTAGTTTGTGTAGCTAATCTGCTGTTCATGTAGTAAACAAATTCATACACAACTTGTTTATTGTATAAGAAATTTATGTCAATTGTAGTCACTTATACATGTGACACATACTGTACCCACACGACACCATACCTACAGGCACGCTACACAGATAACTGGTGATGGGCTGGTCTATCAGAGTGAGAGTTGAGCGTTCTCTGCCATACCCATAGCATACTCTGACTGTTCCTTTTACTTAAATATTTTCTAGATCTCTAGATCCGTGGATTGACCTCCCTACTGCCAACCTTGAGGTTGGCAGACTGGGAGCCAAAGCGTCACATTTTTCCTTTGCCCCTCAACTTTCCCTTCATAATTGTTGAGGGGCACAGGGCCTTCGGTGGGGCTTTGGTGTCCCGTGCATGTCACCTGGGCTTTTTTAGTAGTAAGCAGGGAAGGTTCTGTGGGGGTGCTCGGTTATGGCCTTGCCCGGGACCTTGAGGCTGCTCGGCCAGATAGCCTGGGGAAAAACAACAACGACAACAACATCCAGCATGATATACTAGTAGAACTTGTATGTTTGCATAACCGATCTCTTTTTGACAAAGTACAATAAATCCCCATATTTCGTGTCTTTTGGCTTTGCAAATCTTGGTTAAGAGCCAGCGTGGAGTAGGTGGTAGCGTTCGAAAGACTCGTACTCGGGAGGCCCAGGTTTGATCCACTACTGGGCACGTTATTATTTTACACTCACCCTCATAACCCAAACACCTATCTGAAATGATGGACATCAGTGGTGCAGTAGACCAGTGTCGCATTTACAATGTGAATGGCAGCACCTGATTAGCATGATCGAATAGTTATTGTTGTCGGTGTCGGCAGTAAGAAGTGGAGGCAGTGGGGGCGGAATGTACCATAGTGTCCTGTAAATTCTAAAAAAGGGGACAAGAGGACGAAGTGTGACAGTTATTCATTCAGCAGATCACCAATGGCGCTGATGGCGGAGGAAGGTTCTCGACACCTTAACGGCGGATGAGTGAATCCCTATAAACCTGCTGCCTTGCAGGATTAGCCCCTTTGGACAAAGGCTTGGCCCACAGCCAACAACTGTGGTTGGGGGATAGCTAGAGCAGGTCATCTAAAAAATTCTTCAACTATGCCAAATGGCGGCTTGCTGGCACAGTGGGACCCACAGGGATGCATTTTGGTCGGGAGGACCTAGATTCCTAAAAGGTACAGGGCATAGTTTCTCAAGACTGGCACTTTTCACTATATTTGCACAGGGGCCCAAACCCGGTGGTAGCATACAGGGAGGCTGCCATATCAGTAGGCACATAATACCAGGCCAGCTGTAGTGCTGTGTACGCGCATGGATTGCGTCTCTGCGGCTGGTTCTGGTGGGGTGCCCTGACCCACCCCTAATCAGACTGTGGGATGGCCTACATGTGACAACCTCCTGGGGAAGACTGGAGCTGGATACCTGGGGATGATGCCCTTCTTTGCTGGCAACCTAAATACTGAACTTGACATTACCAACAATGAACCACCACAAGTCTGCAAAAACAAAATCTCAAATCAAAGCCACAGCAGACACCCCCCAAGGTCAGACTCAGTAGGGTGAATGTTGGCATAATGAGAGGAAAATCAGGCGAGATTGCCGAAATGATGGAGAGACATGGAGTGGATGTATGTTGTGCCCAGGAGACCCAGAGGAGAAGGGGGAGCACAAGGTGGATAATTGGAAAAAATTCATGCTAGAAGTTTTTATGGAAGGAAAATTAAAGTGGCACATGGGAGGGTTCTGGTGGCAGAAAGGTGGGATGACTGTGTGATCGAAGTTGAAAGGTTTAATGAAAGACTGAAAGTAAGTGCGAGAGTCTTTAATGTTATATCGGCAAAGGCCCCCCAAGTAGGCTTAGGCCAATGTAGAGTAGTAAACAAAAAGTTCTGGAATGAGCTACTAGGGGTGGTTGTCAGATGTAAGGAAGAGGAGGTACGTAGTAATTGTGGGCGGGGACTTTAAAAACTGTTCCAAGATAAAAAAACAAAATATCATATAGTATTCTAGATACACTATCCCGCACTCCAGGCGGAATATTCGATAAGTTTAAAGGGACCAGCCAGTGCACTGCCTCGTCGTCCTGCTCTTCCTCTCCCGACCTACCGGGAGGGTGGAGGTTGACTGAAAGCAGTGTTGCCAATGGTTTTATTCAGCGTGCCACTATCAAAACTTATTGTAGCCTAATTTATACGCAATTTGAGTAATTCTAAAGTATCCAACACGCTAATCACGTATCCGTGCATTTAGGCACACCATTCCTGAATACGCAATTTAAGCATCCAAGCATGAGAGGGTTAAAACAACACAAGAGAACGTTTTGTTGTCATGGCGACATACACAACAACACAGTCAGTCAGGCAGCTGACTCGTGCTTGCTACACAGCCCAAATCAATTGATCAATGTCTTTCTTCTGTCCGAATCGATACCGTAGACAATGACTTAAGAATGGTTACAAAGATGAAATAAATCAATAATCAATGTAATCAATAATAATCCATTATCAATAATCAATAGTTGAACAAGAGTAAACAATCTGAAGCCATAGGCGCCGGTATGGTGGCTACGTAATCGAAGGATTTAGGATCACGGTACCAAACCACAATTTATATTTTTCACCTCAAACAAGAACCACTTGTACAATATTCTAGTCTTCACCATTTACAAGATAACAGTGAGTGCTACCTCCTGATATATATCTAACCAAGGTTAGGCCATTTCTTTGTGAAGATATGAATATATTGTCTTTGTCCAAGTTTTGGTTTGTTTAGTTTGCAAGTTTTACATTAAAATTTTAATTACGAAATTCCTGAAACTCCAGCAATTATCCCAGGACATGGCAAAATTTGCCCTATTATTTTCACCATCACAACTGAACCACTTCATGTAGAATCTAGTCTTCACTATTCGCAAGATAAAAGCGAGCATTGCATTAGGATATACAGTACAGTATGTCTGACCTATCTTAGGACATTTAATTGCAGAAAATAACAAAATTCACAAAAAACAGCCAAATGTGAAGCGCGCGAAGGTTCAAACCCGCCGTGCACGAAAGGTTAAGGAATATAATGCAGTACTGTACCTTGATAAACTCTAGCTTAAGGAATTCTGCCATGGTGATGTTCTTAGTGACCCTGAATATAATACTGATGATGTCCTCTGGTGCGTACCCTAGCTTCCACAAGTGAGCCAAAATCTGCAGAAAGGAAATTATTGTTATAAATCTTTCATTCTTTTTCTTTTTTGATTATATTAGTTTAACCAGACCACTGAGTTCCACAAAAGAACTCTCATAGGGCTGGCCCGAAGGATTTGACCAAGATGGACAACTAATCAAGTCAAGATAGATAGGGAAGGGCAGGAGGTGAACAAATCTAGGAAGGTGAAGATACGCAGACATTTTTCGCCATTTAATCAGTTCAGCCGGACCACACGAGCTCCACATCAGATCTCTTATAGGGCAGGGCCGAAGGATGAGGCAAGAACTTCTACACTGCAGCACCAACCAAGAAGTGATCAAGGGTGAAGAATGAAATATCAGGACTAAGGTATAAAAAAAATCACAGCGAGATGCAAAAAAATGCATTACCGAATGGAATCAGGTCAGCTCGGCTACATCAGCAACCGAAGAGACAAATCAGGTCAGGAGTCTACTACCTAGCCAGGCCAGGGAGACATGAGATATAGGTTGCCCGAGGACAACCGAATGGTACAGAATAAGAATAGAAGGGGAAAAACATAGAAAGAGAAATGGAAAAACTACTCAAAATTAGTCAAGCTGACGACGAAAGCTCGAGGGGAGAGAGAAAGGGAAATTGCCACAACCATCCCCCATCAAGCCCCCCAACTGCGCCATGGAGAGTAGTAACAGGGGGGATCTTTCATTCTAAAGCCTAATGGACCACAGCCCTTATTAGGTTGGAAAGACAGATATTATACATATATCTCTGTCACCTGTCCTATCTCTCCAGTAATGGCCTTCTGACCCCCCACAGCCAACAGCGCATGTGGCACTTTGGTCCTGCCAACTGTGAGGGTCTATGACAGAACTTCTTTGAATTTCCCGTGGAATGATTTTTGCTTCCGTGGCCGGAGACCCTCGGAGTGTGCCGAGCGCATAACTCGGGCATTGAGGCGTCATAATACATTCCATTTTCTTTCTCTCAGTCTAACGCAAAAACATCTTGGTTTACTCATGCTTGTTCTACTGCTGTCTGGAATAAGAACATGGGAGTCTGCAGAAAGCCGATTGGCCCACACAAGGCAGATCCCTCTCACACCCAACCCTAATTATAGGCTCAGCTCACTAATACCATAAGGAACGACCTCACCAAAACGGTCAGAGATCAACACAAGATTACGGGGGTCTACAGAGCGCCAATTGGCCCACACCCGGCAGATCCCTCCTCATACCCAACCCATCTCGTCCATATGCCTATCCAATTTTATCTTAAAGCTCCCTATTGTTCTCGATCCTACCATATCACCCGGTAGCCTATTCCACATGTCTACAACTCTGTTACCAAACCAATATTTACCTATATCTTTTCTGAAACTAAATTTATATAATTTGAAACCATTTGTTAGAGTTCTTTCGCTATCACTGAGCTTCAGTACATCTTTCATGTCCCCCTTTATTAATCCCACTAACCCACTTGAACACTTCTATCATATCCATATAAGGAGGAAGCATCCAAACGGTACCGTCGCCTTCAAACTTATGAATCTCGTGCTTAATATGTTTCTGCCCAGAATCAAACCAAATCTGTTTTTCGGCTAACCAAAAACTCCTTTGATACAAAAATGTCTGAACTTTTCAACTCTAGATCTTCCCAAGGTTTCTGGCATCTAGCGAAGAACCTCGCCAACAATTTCACTTCCTCGTCTTTCCCTCCTCCTTTCCACTGACGGCACTACCGTCACTTTTTCCTCTAACAAAGCTGAACTCTTCACTCAAACTTTCACTGCTTTCAGTTTGGAAGTCCTCGTCACTTGCTGTCCATGTCTCACTTCTATACGAGTGTTGGGAGCAGCACACTGTTTCTCAGTGACTTTCACTTCTTGACTAACAATTCTTCCTTTCAGAATACTATAAAGTTCTCCAATTACCTTTCTCCCTTGCATTTTTCTCTCTTTTATCTCTCTCCATTTTACCATATTTGCATAGTACAGCTCCTAAGTACTTGAAACTTTCAACCTCTTCCAGTACTGTACTTAATATCTCATTATTTTATTACTTTTCTCATGTTCTTTCTTAATTCTATATTTTGCCTTAAAATCTATGGTTTTATGCATTCTTCTCTCAAACACCATTACCTTACATTTCCCTACATTGACCTTTAACTTTCTCTTTTCGCATACTCTGTCAAATCTGTGACCAACTCTCCGAAGTTCTTCCAAATTTTCCCCCAACAGGGCTGCATCATTCGCATATACTGTAGGCATGTTACGATCTTCCACTCTCCTCCCTCTGATTCCAACCTAGTTCCAATACCCATTGATCCCACCCTACATTCTCTAATCACTCCATCCATATATACTGTATATTGAACAAATTCACTTACTCATATAGTGATGTACATTCTATGTGGTGGTCTTGTGTTCTTTAATTTACATTTATTTTGCTACATCGTTATATCCACATAGTGATTTTGATAAGTTCCTTTGTCTTTCTATTGTGTCGTTCCTGTTTTGGTTTGTTTATTTTGCAAGTTTTACATAATAATACGTTTCGGTAAAACAAGTGTACAGTACTACAAGTATAAATTGCATAAACACTACCTTTTAAAAGTGGGTAAGGAAACACTTGGGGAAAAATAAAATTATATATGGTTACTGTAAGGTAACTGAATACTGTATAGCGATGACAAGTCTTTGGTAGGCATTTTATTTTTATCTCTTTCCGGTCCCTCTCTCAAGACATTAAGGATTGCTGGTTCATCCTCATCTTGCATTTATAAGGACTTCACAATAGGCTACTGATAGACTGACTGTACAAGGTTGATATTTTGAATATTTTTGTACTTTTTGTCAATCTGATATGACGTTTTCACAACCAATTTTGGAAACTCAAACAATTGATAGACATTGTCATTGATTCTCATGAAATTGAATATACCAGTAATGAATAGGAAATGTCTACTTGAAAATACCAGATTCAAATGAGTTGATCGACATGAAAAATTTCTCTAGACTGCTGATATTGATTGTGAAAACATCATATCAAACTTACAAATGGCATGTTTATTACACACTTGTAAAGTTATCAAATAAATAATGAACTAGCATGGATTCAAATAATTGAGAAAAACATGCAACAACTGTGAAAGAAAAGTAAGTTCTATTGTAAAATAATACCAAAACTACAACAAATACCCACCTTGTAAGCATCATCAAAGTCCCCCTTCACACAGTGTTCAATCATTTCCTTGATCAATATAGGATGGGGCTCATCACACACCTGAAAAACATTTACAGTTTGAATAATAAAAAGTAGTAACATTGTAAGGGGTCTAAATTGGCTAAGCTTGATTTTAATCATTTTAATCATTCATACAGCAACACTTTTACTGTTCACTCACTTTCAGTTCAATTATGACCCAGTCAGTGTGGATATTAGTTGGAATATTCAGCATTGTGTAATTATCGTGACTAATATGATATCAGTTGACATATTAAATTGTAATAGTTAACCCCTACTGTACCATAGGGTACTAGCATAAATGTACCCCCCAGTTCCAAGCAATGTGGCCAAAATGGCTTCAGAGGCAAGATATAACAACCTCCCACCTAAAAAGATGGAGGAATACTGCCTCTCCCAGCATGTGGAGGCTTTGATATAAGCTGAGAAATGTTGGCAAGGTCTTAGAGCAGTGCTCAAACATCGTGGTGCGGGTACTGCCTGATACTGTCAGTTACAAGAATCGTATACAGTACTGTATTACTGACGGCTGGCAGCCGTCGGTGGGACTGGGGAGTGATTAATTTACCGACGGCTCTCTGCCGTCGCTGGTACTGAACGGGTTAAAAATAAATGACTAAGTAGCCCAAATTGTGTCTTACAGGTACAAGGGTCATTATACTTGTTTTATACAATAAACCTTATTGTTTGGTATTGTTATACAGTAAAAGTCCGATAATCCGATGACCGATAATTGGAATCTCCCAATAGTCCGAATTTTTTAAATGAGGCCAAATCCGAATTCACCCGATAGTCTGAATTTCAAAAAGTCCCAAAGTCCCAAAGTCCTCTGTTTGAGGCATTAGGCCACCCAAAACCCACCCAAATGTCACATAATGGTACACACACATTTCATATGTTAATGAAATTACTTTAAAGTTTACCATTATGTGTCATATTGGATGTACAGTATAGCGTTATATTGTGCATATGCATAGCCTATATTGTGTTCAGGTTTTCGTCAGGCCATTAATACACAGTTTCATAAGGGTAAATTCCAATAATTAAAAGTTTACCATTATGTGTCATATTGGATGTATAGCGTTATATTGTGCATATGCATAGCCAATACTGTATTGTGTTCAGGTTTTCGTCAGGCCATTAATACAGTTTCATAGGGGTAAATTCCAATAATCCGAAAAATCCGGTAATCGGAACGAGGCGCGGTCCCCTGCTATTCGGATTACAGGACTTTTACTGTAGTAAGTTTGAGAGAGGGGTGTCAAATCAAAACAATGTTGATTTGAAATTAGAAAGAAATGGAATCCTTTTGGCCATTTAATCACTTCCAGGGGTTTAAAGGTTATTATAGAGTATATCTTTAAGTTTGTATATCTAGTAATAATAACTAAAATGAAGGAACTTGCTTTAAGCAGTGATATTAACCCTCTAAAGCTCCAATACTCGATTCGCATTTTCGTGAAGGGTATCCCTTAATGCACCAATACGGAATTTGAGTAATGGACAGTTTGGAAAGCAACTGAATGATAACCAAATACTCAAATAGCGTAATCCTTGGGCTAGAATACGTTTTGGTAGTGAATGAAACATTCTGGCAACACTGGTATGAGCCAACCTCAGCCAATATACTGTATTCATGTACAAAAAACTATTCATAAAGTTCCGTTTTCTTTTGTTGAAAAGAGCGTGACAAATACTAGTTATTTCTTATATAAGAAAATCTATGGTGTCGCTGAAAATTTAGAGATTTAACAGTGCAAAGTGAACTGATGTTGCATAATAATTATTTTTTAGTCAGCTACAGTAGTTTGTTTTTGTGGGATTTGATGGTGAAATGTATTAGATTTGCCTTTTTTCTTTCTATTAAGATATAATAGATAGCACTAAACATAATTCTTGTGGCTGAAAATCAACAGAGTAAATTTTTATGTTCTGCATGCATAATTTTGTACTCGCTATGTACCGATTTCGAAAATAATCACAAAATCAGCTATTTAGTTTTCAAATTTTACATTATAATTGATTATTAGGCCTATATAAATTCTGATGAAATATTTGGAACAAGCGTAAATAACACCTACGTTCATTTAATTTTTGTATTATTGCTTTGCATATAACAAAATTACAGTATGACCGTGTAAACACGGAAAATCTATAAAATATTTCTAATATTGCCATTTTCAAAGTGATAATTTTATCTTATGGGATTCTTTTCCGGTTTTACAGTTGCATGGGTTTTGCTTTATCTTTGGATGTATAATACAATACTGTATATGAGGAGGTCCGTGCCAGAGGGGCCAACTCGCCACGAGTAGAGTTTTGAGTTATTGATGTTTAAAGTAGCGGAGGTAGTCACTCGTGTGTTGACTCTAACTCGGTTTGAGCGTGACTACTGAAGCACGTCTCGTACAGCGCCTGTGAGTGGTCGGGCGGGCGGCCATTTAATTCCCCACGTCGTAGCCGCGCTCTCATTGGCGAGTTGGCCCCTCTGTCTACCCAGATTCACACCCATAAACGGTCTGCCAAACGGCAAAAACAAGTGTCGCTCAACCCTATGTGCAGTTGCTATAAGGACGAAAGTCGGATGGGTTTTTTTGCCAGATGATTCCCAAGAATTTCACGAAGCGGGAACCAGCTAGAGCGCTGTTTTTGAAAATGTGGCGAGTTGGCCCCTCTGGCACAGACCTCCTCATATGCATGTAGAGGCAATTGTTGTGGGTTAAAACCTAGCGATAACATGGGTGTGTCGGCGGTGGGAAGCAAAATTTTAGTTCGACGGAGAATGGTCTTGGAAAGCAAGTTTAGTAAGTACTGTAACTGTCGAACCTGAGAGTCAATTGTCTCTCATTCGAAACCCTGTTCTGGGGGCCCATAGCAACAGGGAGGGAACCTCTCCTGCCCAGACAGGCTGACATCTCGAAATTTACAGACTTTAGCTCCACCTTGAAAACTAGTACATTGGGTTGTTGTTGTTGCTGTTCCCCAGGCTGTCTGGCCGAACAGCCCCAAGGACCCGAGCAAGGCCAAGGCCATAAACGAGCACCCCACAAAACCCTCCCTGCTTACCACTAATAAAGCCCGGGTGACCGAAGCCACTCCAAGGCGGGGAGCTGAGGAGGGTGCGGAAACGCCCAGGAAACCAAAGACCCACCCAAGGTCCTGTGCCCCTCAGCACTTATGAAGGGAAAGTTGAGGGGCAAAGGATAATTGTGACACTTTGGCTCCCAATCTGTCAACCTCTAGGTTGGCAGTAGGGAGGTCAATCCACGGAAGAGACGCCGTTACTTGAGATCTAGAAAATATATAAGTAGAAGAAACAGTCAGTACATTGCGTATAATAATACAGTACAGTAATGAGCATTTTAAACATGAATTTCGGTTAGATCATATAAAGTAACTCAAGTATCCTTAGAAAGTCATATTAGAATTGTAAGTAAATTAACCCTTGTCTAGCGGGGTGTTTTGGGCTCATTTGGGCATATTCAGGCCCTCCTGCATGATAAATCAAGCATCTGCATGAAAAAAAAATTATTTAGAAAAAAACTAGGCACTAAAAACTTCAAAATGAGACCAGAACGAGCTACGTAGCACTCGTGGTTCTCTTGCAGTGATGCCACGAATATGGGAGTTTAGCATATATCGGTATATTTTTCCCAGCTATGCTCACTACTGGCTACACTGCCAGCCTCTCGAAAACACAGGGAACATGAGTTAATGGGCGGCGGTAAGCCCTGGGAGTCGGCTGTCTGGCCCGCTGTGCTCCCGGCCATTTGCACTCGATTTTAACCCTTTAAAAGCCTTAATAATGCTCCTAACTTGCTGCAAATTGGTGCACGACTTAAGTCGAGCACCGCCAATAAGGAGTTAAGAAGCTCATTTAACCAATGTAATATTATTGTTGACTTGCCAAAGGTTGTTGACCATAAGAATCATGCCCCTTTCTGCCTTTAGGCTCCTTCCTATCGAAGTGCCTCAATCCCTTCCTCCCGTATGTCTTGGAAAAAGAGGGGGTTCTGATAAATATAAATTCCCTTTTGTACCGTACCCTTCTATAGAAGGTAAGTTGTACTGAACTGTGAAGTATTGGGTATAATTATGAAATAATTTGAGCCCATTTTTACTGCTTGAATCATGAATCTTGAGTTTGTTTAAATAATGTACTCCATTTGATATTAAATCACTTAATGATCGAATACCCACATTTCCTGTCAGTCATAAATATTACACAGTATCCTACAAGATAATAATTGCACTAGATTAGTGTACAGTGGTGCAACAATCTTTGTAGCGAATTGGTGCCAAAAAAAAAAAAAAAATGCAAAGGTTGATTTTGCAAACATCGGGGCATTGTTCTTATAGGAAAAATGGCAATTAGTTCCAAATTTGTCCAAACAGTCACCCCTCAAGTACCTATTTCCTTCCAAATACATCTAATAAATACATATTATGAGGAGAATACATGTACTGTAAATACATATCATGACGAGATTACTTACCACACAGACTATATTTGACACCATTGTCCTATTTAGCCTAGCCTAACTCATAGTCATATTTCCACAGCTTTAGTTCGACACGTTAAGCACGCTTGACTGGCCTTTGCTCCCTGTTTTGATGGTCCCGGGCTTTCATATCCTTCGTCGCTACCACCATGCCCACCATCCCTATCACCAGATGCACTAGAGGCCATATTAAACGCGAGAGGTTTGGTGTTCGGGCACAAAAAGCTTGTAAACAGTACAGTACCTTGAAAACATTTTCGGAAGACACGTGCCCAAATCCCTGAGCCGTTGACTGTAGGTTGTTGAGTCCTTGTCTCATGTCCCCCTGGGCTGTGAAGAGCACTGCCTCCAACCCGGAATCTGTGTAACTCAGATCCTCCTTCTTGCACACATCCAACAGCTTAGCCAACACCTGAGGAATATATCTGAGCTTTAGCATATTACAATTATTACCCCCCCAGGGGGTAAGGGGGCCTTCATCTAATGGTGGAGGAAAAAAAGAATATGCCTCACGCATCCTACTGCGTGTTGTACAAGGTGACTAATAGGGGGGATGGCGATAGACTTGTGGACCAACAGCCATTACTATGCAATAAAGTCTTTATCTTAGCACTGCCGAAGCTGGTTGGGTGCAGATAGGTGCCACAGCGGACTGAGTCTTACCTGGGCGCTGTTTGGCACCACACCTGTGTCGGCAACAGTGTTTGTATGTTGGAGCAGTGTTGGGGCAGGACTTTATTGTTCTATAGTCCAATTGCCTACTATACAGTAGAGTCTTGTTATGGTGCTGTCTTTTTGTAACACTGTTAAGGCTGGTGTGGTTACAGATACTGCAGGTGCAAGTGCTGCAGGGAGACTGCTGAGGCATGGTTAGCGCTATACCAACATCAGCCACAGTGATGACTTGGTGGGGCAGTGCAGTGGTGGGACTTTATTGTACTACAGTAGGCTACACTCCAACTACTGAAAGGCAACCCCGTCTGAGCCGTTACATTGCATGTACTGTACTGTAATGGAAAAAATTACGTTAAACCATTGTATGTATGTATGGATGATCAGAACTGGGTGAAGATATGCTGGACTGTGAACTTGGGGGGAGCTGCGCGTAGGGGTGGACCTAGAATGTCGTGGACTCGGGTACTCCGGTCCGATCTCAAAATAAAGAACTTGACAACACAGGCGGCCCTTGACAGGACCGCCTGGAAAGCTGCCATTTAGGACGTGAGACTGTAACCACAGCTTCTGTGGACAAACGGTCTTTAAACTTGTATGTATGTATTTGTTTGCATACTGGTACCTTCAATAGCTTAGTCAATATCATACCTAAGCAAAATATCATAACTTTTGCACTCTCCGTCTAATAGTACAGGTATATGGTACCGCTACCGCCAGTACTTTAAAAGTACCGCTTGCCCACCATTGTATGGAACACTGATATTAGCTTACACTACATACAGTATACTAGGAGGGGTACCCGGCATTGCCCGGGTTTAAATTCTACTACCATAATCACCATCATCAATCACTACTACCACAATCATCACAATACTACTACTACCATAATCACCGGCCTCGACCTCCCTCGTGGCCCGGGCTGGTCCTCCAAAGGACGGAGGTCGTATCCGGGCGATCTGGCCGAAAAATGTCTAGGCCTAGGCTACCGTATTTTTGTTTATTTTAACTGCTAGAAATTTCCCATGCATCTATAAACGTAGTGCGGTTTTCAATCTGTAGACTGGCGTTGAGTAGAGCTCTGTAAGTCAACTGGTTCAGTTGTGATGACGATTTCAGTGGAGCAAATTTTTCCGCGATGTTGACAATATCAGAGCTTTTCAGACACTAATTTAGTCTTACGTCGCAACAATAACATTGATCCGACGTCTCCTTCTTGTTTTCGGAGGTGCGGTGACGCAATGATCGGCTTTGTTTACATGCGTTGGACGCACGCCGTTCAGACCAAGCTGAATAGGCTTGAAAGCTTACTGCCTATTAACAGGACACCCGGGCTCCTGCCCTTCTTTTGTGGTGTCCTTTTAACAGGACACCCGGGCTGGAAGGGTTAAACGGCGACCTCGATTTCGGCCGCTAAATGACCTCCGATTTTGGATCTGACCTCATCCGTACCCCCATTTTGGGGAGCTGCGAACAACTTTCGTTCCATACACCTTTTCGAGCGGAGGCCTCCTTCTGCCCCAAACGGACTTTTTTTTCGCTCCCGTATACTACATAAGTTCTGCCGAAAATTTTATTAAACAAAAGTGTCCCTGATTTCCACTAAACTCGCCTAAAACCATCTCCAAAGCCTGGGCTTTCCAACGGTGTCCCACACTCCCACCTGGCACCAAAACTGTGGGAGGAGTTTAGTAACAAAGGTACAAAGGTTGGGTAACTGACAAACAGACAAACATTGACCTTTATTTATTAAGATAGGGTGTTTGAAAACGACATCCATAAAAATTACGGGGCCTAATATACAGGGAGCAAGAAGTAAAAACTTCTAAATAACCAATGTCCTATTATGTAAATAAAAAATAAATACAAAAATAAAATACTCTGTAATACTCCGTCACATTAATATGGCTTTTCTGTAAGTGAAGGGTCTTGAGCTGTTCCTCAAAAGATTCAACAGAAGTTGACTGTTTCATGGGTAGGGGCCACAACATACCGTACCTGGGCATCTGTGAGCTTTGAGTATCGAAGCATAGCACAGCGGGATTGGATGGGCTCAATGATCTTCTCGGAGGTGTTGCAGGCGAGGGCGAAGCGAGTCGTGCTAGAGTACAGCTCCATCGTCCGTCTTAGAGCCTGTTGTGCACCATCTGTCATGCTGTAGAAAAATTAGTGGCTTTCAGATGTTGAGGTAGAATATGTGGGATATTATAACCTAATCCTTTCTGGGCAAAGGGATCCCTTTCCCCTACATTATTTATCAGGTTAGAGTAATCCTCAAAATTTGTTATTATTTCATCGCTGCTATACAACTGCTCACCCCAAGGATACAGACTCTAAAGAAACTCGAAGTATATGATTTGGCCTAGTTATTCGACGATTAAATGATTTACATTATCTGGTATTATAGGTCTATCTATCTATCTATTGCCGGACGCCTTACTCCCCTTAATGAGGGTGGCCATACACAGAATGCCCCCAAGCGGACCTATTCCCTGTAAGAGGGAACAACCCGAGCCAGTTTACTGAAGGACTTACAGGATTGACCACTCCATTTAGGATTCGTCCGACTCCGAGGCCCTCTGTATATTTTGTTAGCACTATTTTTTATACAGTGGTGATCGGCTAGTCCATCCACTAACCTGCCTTACCCATAGATAAGCAGTACGGATTTGTATCAGGTTTACTCCCCTAGACAGGTTGCCGACCAAGGCTGACTAGTCCCATCCACCCGGATTTTTATAAGGTTGTCTCCCCTAGATGGGTTGCTGACCAAGGCTAACGAGTCTCATCTACCCGATGGGTCCAGCCAAAAAAAAATAAATAAAAAAAATACAAATAAATAAAGGGGTACCGGTATGTGCCACCAGAGTATATATATAGATAGGCCTAGATGAGCCCAGCAGCAAAACAACATAATACAGTTTGATACCAATTTCATTTTGTTTTTGATTTTTAGAACAAGTTTACAACATAATACGGTTTGATACCAATTTCATTTTGTTTTTGTTTTTTAGAACAAGTTTAAATTTCTATCGGAAAATGATAGGACGGTTACATTAATGGTAGACGAGGTTCACATAACGCCATATTTTGAGTATACAGTAAAGGGGAAAATATTGTTGGCTCAGCCTTTAACCCGGGAGCTGCGGGGAGACTCTTAAGAGTTCCCCCGGCGCACTGCGGGGAGACTCTTAAGAGTCAGAGAAAATAAAAATCAACTTTTGACATCGAAAAAAAAAAAAAAATTTATATTTTTTTTTTTTTTTTTTTTTTTTTGGCCCCTGGGCCATGCAAAATCTCAGTCCTCTACCTCCCCTCCTTCCCCACTTTCCTCCTCTCCTTCAGTTATCACCTATTTTCCCTGTTATTCCCTTATTCTGAGGTATATTTTCGTGCTAACATTAGAAATCCGATTGGAGGGTGTGGTCATCACTGATAGCAAGCGAGTGCAAGAGAGAGAGAGAGAGTATCGATCGACTGTGTCTCCGTGGCCTTGGGGGAAATTGGCGGGAAAGCAGATTGCCTCACCCATACATTATACAACTCACGGGCTATATCTCCGATTTTGACCATCCAAACGCTGTTTTCACTCGTTTTATTGTTGTTTCAGGTTAATACCTTTATAATCAACCCATAATAGGCGCATATGGATAAGTATTAATGCTATTAATGGCACAATGAATATTTTAGTGGCGGAAACACCTCAAATACGTCAGCACAGGGGGACGTTTCCAATTACCCCCATGCGCACTTCAGAGGTTAATAGCGCAGAGGCTGCAACAACTGCTTTTGTTTTCATGATAAATAATGTATACAGTACAGGCAGGTCTTGATATACACGGTTAATTTGTACCTTCAACATGCAGTGTATGATGATGCAGTTTTTACCACCATACACTCCCTGCTGAATAGCAAGGCTAGGGTGGGTGCCCTGACGAATCAGGGACTTGGTGAATAGTTGCCACAGATTGCTAGACCGCACCGTTCACCAACAGCACTGACGTCTGCCAATAACTCACTGGCTGGCCCGAGGCTCGAACCGTCAACCTCACGGTTAGCAGGCGAACGCTCTACCAATCGAGCTACGGCCTGTGTGTATCAAAACCGTGTACGGCGGGTGCCCAACCCCGAAAGGGGTTGAAATAGGGGAGCTATCCCCCCGCCAAAGGCGACTTTCTAGGGCCTTTCCTAGCTGATGCTGAGAGGATTGGGTTCTAGTCATGTGGTGATGGGCTGGTCTATCAGAGTGAGAACTGAGCGATCTCTGCCATACCCATAGCTTACTCTGACTGTTCCTTTTACTTATAGATTTTCTAGATCTCAAGTGACGGCGTTTCTTCCGTGGATTGACCTCCCAATCTACCAAGATTGGCAGCCAAAGCGTCATATTTTTCCTTTGCCCCTCAACTTTCTCTTCATAATTGCTGAGGGGCACAGGGCCCTGGGTGGGGCTTTGGTTTCCCAGGCGTTTCCACACCCTCCTCAGCTCCCCGCCATGGAGTGGCTTCGGTCACCCAGGCTTTATTGTGGTCGGCAGGGAGGGTTCTTAGGGGACGCTCAGTTATGGCCTTGGCCTTGCTCTGGGCCTTGGGGCTGTTCGGCCAGGCAGCTTGGGGAACAACAACAACCGTGTACAGTATTAGAAATAACAGGGCCTCATGGGAATTAATTCAATTTGTTCCAGCCACTTTCCCAAAGTCCCCTATTTGAGCCTTAAGCCGACATTACACCACCAACAAAAAACATATTTGCGTGTCAGGCAGGCAATAACAGCATCAATAAGAACTGTTTTGCACTATGTCTCATTATTCAGGAATAGTACTAAACTTTAATTAAGAGAGAAATTACTGTTTCAGACGATCCCTCAAACCTGTCAGCTTCATCCAGTACGATAATCTTGTGTCGTCCCCGGGGCAATGTGACCTTCTGCTGGGCGAACATCTTGACCTTGTTGCGCACCACATCAATGCCTCGCTCGTTGGAGGCATTTAGCTCCATCACCGCCTCCTTGTAGCTCGACCCCAGCAGTGACCGGGCCAGGCACAGGATGGTCGTGGTCTTACCGACTCCGGGGGGCCCCTGGAATTATCATAATTATTTTAAAGTGAGGATGAGAGTGAGGTGGAAGGTGAGAGGTACAGTATATGAGTGAAAGTGGTGTTGGGTGGGAGGAGGGCCACCAGGTGACAAAGGTGCACAGACGCAATTCATTCATGGCCACCCCTTGGGGATCAAGGCATTAGGTAACAGATTAATAAATAATAATTGTTTGTACTAAATGACCGAGATGTGTGTGATTTTATGTTTTGTTTTGCTGATATGTTGTGATAAACCTATTCGGACTCTATCTTAAAGGTGAATTACGGAAGCATATCGGTGCTTCAATTAGTATTTATCCATAAAGTAATGGTCAAGGTGAGTGACTTTAATAAATGTCATATTGTTTTATTAATTTAAATTACATTTATACAAATATACAATGATTGTTTTTCTTGTGACCCCTGGAACTCGAATGACAGAAAACAAATGAGCGAGAATGAGTCTTGATTGGCTAGCAGGCTCGTGACGTAGGTTGTGACCGCCAAAATTTGAGAACAACAACAAAGCCACTCGGCAATCAGTTCTCCACTGAAGTGCCTCTCTTTGCCTTGTAATTTTGTAACAATGGTCCATTGTGCAGCAGCGGGATGTAATGCCACTTATGGGGGACAGGTGAGCATGCATAGGTTCCCCAAAGATAAGAAAACAAGAAAACTTTGGACGAAAATTATAAATCGTGTTGGTTACGACCCAGACCAAGTTAAGGATCCCCGACTGTGTGATAAGCACTTTGAAAAGCACTGTTTTATTCGAAATGCTGATGTGTGTAGACAAGTGGGGATGAACATTTATTTGAAGCCTGGATCTATACCAACAATCTTCAAGCGTCTTTCTGATGTGGAAGGGAGTTCTGCCAAGCCACGAATGTCCTTGGCTTCTGTAAAACGCCAAAACTTGGAGGTAGGCCTATACCCGATTCACAAATTTGTTATTTGGTGTTGGAGTGAAATTAATAATAGATTAGGCCCTAACATTTCAATCATGCCAGCATTGGGGGTCAAGGTGATATTTTGAACCTAGGACTGCTTGCTGTCACTATCCATTCCTAGCCTAGGGCTAAGGATTTAAGATTTTTTTTTAAAGATTTTTTTTAAGATTGTTGCTATCTATAAAAAGACCAAATTTTCAACCAAACAATAGGCCTAGGCCTGCTCAAAATATGAATTAGGCTACACCAATTTTCATTTGAAAAACCAACTCGTGGTGAACTCTAGCCTAATTTATAAATCCATATAAGTTGCAAGTGCAAATTTACCATATTTGCAATGCGTAGAGGTAGGCAAATGTTAGACAAACTTATCATTCATTGAGAGGAATGTTCTGAAGACCTTCGTTGTTCTCTAATGAAGAATCGCTGGCTTCTCCTTCCTCCTCTTGAGCTGAATCATCTCTATCCCTGTCGACTAATGGTTCAAAGGCAAAAGGTTCAACATTCCGAGGAGGAGGTACATCAGGAACACCTGCTTCGTCGCCAGAACTCGAGGAATCGGTATTATCCATTACGAGAGTAGCCTAAAACACAGGTGTTATTGTTTGAGCCAGGTGCCAAGGTACGTCATCACAGTGCGCGCCAATCAGAGTACCGGAAAATAGTTGTCGGTGTGCTTTCGGCCGATTTCATTGTCCAAAATGTTTTGTTATAGAATATAATCGAACTATAAGTCCTTACTATATTTGTAGAGTACTATACTCATACATGGTTTGGTTCATAGGCTTAACTCATTTTGTATTCTTGCCTCGGTAATTCACCTTTAAGTCGGCTACCCCCATAAAAAAAAACCGGAAAACTGGGGTAAGTGCCAGAGTATATACAGTACATACATACATACTAAACGACACTTTCTGCCTGGCAAGGTGGCTCACAGAAAAATATAACAGCCATAAGAAGAAATACAATAATAATCGCAAAAAAACCCAGAAAGGAACTTCACATATTTTTTCTACCGCATTCACTTCTAACTACCAGAGGTGGGCGCTTCCGCAATCACTTCCATAAACCGCTGATTCCGATGTTGCGGAAGTCCGATTTTATTAGCGACAAACTTGTCGCATATATGCGGTTTTGAATAGCAGAAGTACTTCCGCAATCGCATCCATGCCCTCAAACTCCCAATTTGAGTTAATAGTTAGCAAGGTAAAACAGGATTCCCATGGCGGCTGCGGCAGGGTGAAACTTGAGGGGAGCCTGCCTTCCTACCAAACAAAAAGCTAGTCATTGTGGTGGGCGATACTCGATTTTTTGGGTAATCGCGATTACCGATTACTTTTGGCAAAAGTAATCGATTGCATATCGATTACTATCCCATTAACCCTCGTCGCTCGGGCCCTTCGCGACTTTTTTTATACATATTTTCTAATTACAGTAGGCTATAGTTAGAATTTATTAATTATGATTTATAATGGCATTGGATGGTATTATTATGGTAAATTGACTTATATTCTCTTGCCCAATACTAAAATGTATTGGATATTACCAAAATATTAATAAAAATTTGATTTGATATTTTATACATTAGATGAACATTTTAGTCATTCAGTAACTGATATTGAGTTAGCCTGTGCTGTCCTGGGTTCAAATTCCTGGAGGATCACATGCTAGTGTATTCACTAATTTAATTAAGAAACTTGATTAATTATAATGTAAAGCTTGCAAAATACACAAACCAAAACTTGGGCGAACACCGTAAAAAGAAAAAAACAACTTATCAAAATCGCTATGTGGAAACAACGCTTAAGCAAAATAATAATTTATAAATAAAAGAACACAATCCACCATATAGGGTGTACATTACTACATGAGCAAGTTAACAAGTCAATAAGTTAAAAATAAACTGGCAATAGTTTAGCATGTTTTATTCATAAAAACTTATTAGGATACGGCATGTAATACACCATATTGTACTGTACAAAACTTATGTTTTATAAGAAAATTATTCATACATGTTTTAATATATTGGAAACTGAATTAACTAAGAAACACGTAAAAACTTGCGGGACTATATCTGATTACATTATTTGTTTATGCATAAATTATGTTATTTTAAATCAATATAAATTTATATATCCTCTATTGTATTGCAAATGTTTTACCTGTATTTTTTTTTATTAATATTTCAAATTTCTACATTCAAATCATCACTTAGTAAAAAATGTATTACTGAAAAAAGTAGCCTACTGTAATCGATTAGCAATATTTTAGTCCAGTAATTGAAATAATTGATTACTTTTAATCGATTAGGCCCACCACCCGGCTTTATTAGTCACCAGCAAGCATTCAGGAGGTTAGGAGACTGCCTGTTCTATTGTGGCCGTTTTGACTTGACACCAGTACACAAGGAACTATATCGGTACAGTACATTATAACTTTATCTATTGCCAGACATCTTGATCCTCAAGGGGTTGGCCACGAATGAATCGCACCCATGCTCCTCTGACATCCATCCGCCAACGCCCCTCCTCCCACCACCTAACACCACTTTCACTCGTATACCGGTACCATACCGTACCTCTCAACTCTCTGTCTCCATCTCACTCTCGGTCTGCCTCTCCCACTCTGACCTCCACCTCACTATCATACACTTTTTGTCATTCGCTCACTTACGATACATTCCATATATGTATATGTCAAAGTGGTGAGTGAAAAATGTGTTATCCTGTAGGGCATATATGCCCTACAGGATAACACATTTTTCATAAAACTTACTGCAATAATGATATTGGGTACATTGCCCTTCCTGGCAAACACCTCCAGTCTGGCCACGGTCTCTTCATTACCAACAATCTCGGGGAAGGTTGTGGGCCGGTACTTCTCAATCCTGTACAAAATTTTAAAAAGGTTAATATTGTACTTAAAGCAAAGAATTAGTACCGGTATGTGGAGTGTGTTGAATGAGTGTAGGTAATACGTTCTTAAAAAAAAAGACGTAAGGTAAAACACCGAAATAGGTACTTGTCCTCCGTAAATGAGTACCGCCATCTTCAGATGGGTGGTATTTTTTCTGTCTTTCTTCTTCGGCATATTTACACACACCAGCCAGATACCCCATTAACACTCTCCACTTTAAAGGTAAAATATATCATCTTTAAGCATTTCCATAGGTCTTACTTATGGAATTGGAAATGCTTAAATAGGCCTATGATATATTTTACCTTTAAAAGTAGAGTGTGTTAATGGGGTATCTGGCTGGCGTGTGTAAATACGCCGAAGAAGAAAGACAGAAAAAATAGGCCTACCACCCAGCTGAAGTTGGCGGTAGGCCTAAGCCTACTCATTTACGAAAGAAAAGTACCAAGTAGGCCTAGGCCTACCTATTTTGGTGTTTTACCCTAGGCTAATATTATTATTAGCCTAAAGTGTCCCCATTGTTTTTTTAGTGTTTCATAAAATTCATAGGCCTAGGCTACACCAGTGACCAGAAAAGGGTGTAGGCTAGGCAAACTTGGTGTTGGATGCATGGAAACCGAAAACAATTCTGTATTAGGCTAAATCCTTGGTGGTAGCCTACGGTGTACCTGTCAAATGCGTGCCCCTAGCCTAGCCTAGTAAAATCGTACCCTAGTCATCTTGAAGTAGGCTATGACTTGAAGTTTGAACCGTTACTGAACGGTACCATAGGCTAGGGCTAATTTAGGAAACAAGCTGGGCTTTATAAGCCCAGCTTAGCCTATAAGGCCTTAGGCTATAATTAGGCCTTATAATTCGGGTTAGCCTAAGTGTGAGAGGGATCTGCCTTGTTTGGGCCAATCGTGAATCGGCTTTGGGTAGGATGTAGTGACCGGGCGTACCGCCATCTTTGTTTACATCACGCGTATTTGGCGTCGGACCTTTCCCATCATGTTCTCGTCTATTTTAACCTAACCTAACCTAGTATTCATGTAGTAATGACAGGGGGCAAATAGCAGAAAATATAGCGTCGAAATAGACGGGAACGTAAGTGCGAGCGCGGCGATCGCCCTATGTAAACAATGACGACCGTACGCCCGAACTCTACATCCATCCCTCGGCTTTCTGCAGAGTCCAGACTCCCATTTTCTTATGATCATATTACCTAAGCCTAGTCTAGACGCGAAACGGTCATGAGTCGTGACCGCAAACATGTGAATAGGCCTATCACCGCCTAAGGTTGCTTGAATTTAGCCTAACCTAACCTTTTTTGGCAAGAATGTAGTTACCGGGTGTACCGCCTGTCTTGTTTAATGTTTACACTGCGCGGACGCTCACCATCATGTTCCCGTCTATTTTGACTAGCCTACCCTTGGATACAAAAATACATTACCCTAACCAAACAACCTAACCTAACCTTACCTAACCTAGTAGGGGTAAAGTACTCCGGTCTCACCTACCATAATTGCGAACCTCCAACTTCAGCTGGGGTTTATACTTCCTTTTTTTCTTCATCGGTTTGTTCACACAAAACAGCTGGAAGCACACACTTATTAATTGTCACTTTAAAGGTGAATAACAAAACCTCTTAGGGAAGTGCCGACGTTAAGGCTAAACTTCCCGAATTCCAACTGAACTGAACTGGTAAAATATATCATATTTAAGCATTTCCATAGGTCCTACAAGTTATTAAGTGAATATATCTGCGAGGCAGAGCAAGATTCACGGTGCGGACAAGGTCTAAAACTTTCTTCATATTCACAAAACTAGATCACCTGCATTCAAAATGGCTGCCGGGACAGGACTGAAAACGTTTTGGCTGAGTGTGTTCAAATTCTTGAGGTATGAAAAGCACCCTGTGGCAAAATACAGATTTTTATATAAACTTACGTAATTTTTGCGGTCGGTCAATAAATGTACCATTGTTTTCGCATAAATCTACCTCTTATATTCTATATATTTCAAAGTAAGATATGGTCACCATAAGTGTATCAAGTTGAAGCCAAAGCCATTTTCAGAACTACGATGTCTAGGCCTAATGGTAATTTTTTGTAATTACCTTGCAAATAATGGCTATAAATCGCGAATTGTGTAATAAATATGAGTTACATTTATTTATTGACATGCTTTTATGTAGTTTTCGTAGATAGCCTAATTGAAGAATAGTGTAATGGATTAAGAACTAAGAGGCCAGTCTTACTCATTCAGTGAAGAAAAATTTCGGATTTTCGGTTTCTCGTCATATTTCAGGCTAATATGGAGAATGTAGCTTTAGTATCAGCATTTCCACACATGATTTACAATTGCGAATAACTGAACGTTGTGTATGACAACGAGAAGCTGCTTAAATTGGTGAAAATAGGATAATATTGAGACAATTCTGATGGCCTAACATCGACTTTGGTAAGTATTCGAATTAAGTATTATTATGTGACCTAGGTACAAAATATGCATAGGCTATATATGCAAAGCTGAAGGCTTTCTGAATCATAGGACCTATGTAGGGGGTATAAGAAAGATATGAATTACATTACCAATGTTATAGGCCAGTACCAACATCCGGTAAACCCAGAACTTTCCACCATCCACCAATAAATTTGCCGTTTTGCGCCACTTTCACGAAGGTTCACCATGTTAGCCTACCGTAAGCCGATTTTAGTGTTTTAGGCTAAGTGACTTAGCTTAGAGTGTGCTCTTTATGAATATACCAATGAAGGTTATATAGGCTACAGAAAGATTTTATATGCGTACCGGTAATGTGCAAATGAAAATCTGTATTTTTATTGACCGACGGTACTTTCATCGGCGTTTTACCCCTAGGATATTATAGATTTATAGCCTAGGCTAGTATTTATTTTATTATAGGCCTAGATGATTTATGTTGTATGTCGGTAGTGGTACACCCGGTAACTACATCCTTCCCCCTTTTTGTGGGAAGGATGTAGGCTAGTTACCGGGTGTACCACTACCGACATACAACATAAATCATCTAGGCTAGGCCTATAGCCTAGGCTAGGCTAAATACTTAGGCCTATAATAAAATAAATACTTATAAATCTATAATAGCCTAGGCCTACCCTACTAGCCTAGGTTAGGTTAGGTTGATTGGTTAGGGCAATGTATTTTTGTATCCAAAGGCAGTCAAAATTGACGGGAACATGATGGTGAGCGTCCGCGTAGCCTAGTGTAAACAAGACGGGCGGTACACCCGGTAACTACATTCTTGCCCTTTTTTTTTAACTGGCGACGTCTCCATTTCACCCACATCATTATTAAGTTACGTAGGCCTATTAGTTTAGCCTAGCCTATTGATAAAGGGCAACTTGGGCAAGGCCTAGCCTAGCCAGCCACCTAGGCTTTGAATTTGGGCCAAAAATAATCTAGGCCTTAGCCTAGGCATGCTGCGTCTCCTGCAAATTACCCATGTTCGTAATCGACGTTATGACAGCTAGGCTACAGGATACGAAAATTTCCAAGTTTTAGAAGACCAATAGCCTAGGCCTTGGCTAGCCTATTGGCCTAGCCTAAAGTTCATTTGCGGTGTTTTAAATTATTAGGCTAAATTAGGCTAGGCCTAGTAGCAGTAGGCTAGCCTATTGCATTTCTCAAATTCATACATTCCGAAACTAGGCTAGCCTATATTACCATAGTACATGCGAAGATTTGGAGCCCCCAGGTTTACTTTGGCTTGATTTCCTGGGAGAATCAGTATCCATAGGCGTTTCGGTCGAAGTCGTAGCCATGTTATTGTTATTACAATTATGTATGGCGGGAAGATCTTCTTTCTTTCTTTCCTTTCTTCTTCCTGTGAAGGCGTTTACGGTTTAGCCTTATAAACCCTGCTACAAATAAAAAGGCAAAACTTCTTCGCAACCTTTTTGAAAAGGTTGAAAAGTTCTTGCAAGCAGTAGGCCTATATATATATATATATATATATTCCTACAGATCCTTCCTAAGCTGCATACAATCGTGTAATGATAGCCAGGGCCCGGGAGCGGGGGCTGGTCGGCCTTTTGCTGCAGATTTACTTTACTTACTTGGGAAGATGACGGAGGATAACGTTATTCCCGACATAGACTACCTAGGCTTTAGTAACACTAACCCTCTACCACCCATGACTAGGGTGCAAGACCAAACCACCCGCGTTGCTAGCATAAGAACCTGCATTGGCAACCAGAGGAACCGAGTGAACAACAACAACAGCAAAGTCGGGGTGACCAGTGGCGACATTGGTAGAGCGCTCGGTTTCTAACCGGGAGGACCGAGTTCGATTTTCGGCTGGTGGAGATGTTTGGGCAATCTCCTCACACCCCAATTGCCTTTGTTCTGATCGCCTAACAGTAAAATAGGTCTATGACAGGGTAAAAAGGTTCCGTTCCTCGTGCCTCATCCCTTAACTACTACAAAAAAAAAAAAAAAAAAAAAACACAGCCAAGTCAATAGGTAAGCATTTAACCTCTCGGCTGCGCATGGGGGGTATGAGACACCACACTCCTGTGCTGACGTATTTGAGCTGTTCCCATCACTAACCTCGTTATTTTACCATAAATAGCATTAATACTTATCCATATGCGCCTATTATAGGTTGATTATAAAGGTATTAACCTGTTACAACAATAAAACAAGTGGAAACAGTGTTTGGATGGTCAAAATCGGCGATACAGGCCGGGAGTTACATAGGCCTAATGTATGGCTGAGGCAACCTCCCTGCCCTCCACCCCTCCCCTTGTCTGGAGAGACACTGTTCTGCAATAGTCTCTCTCTCGCTCTTTCCCACGCTTGGTAACAGTGATGACAACGCCCTGCTACCAACTCGCTAATGTTAGCACGAAAATATACCACAGAATAAGGGAATAACAGGGAAAGTAGGTGATAACTGAAGGAGGGGAGGAAAGTGGGGAAGGAGGGGAGGTGGAGGAGTGATATTTGGCATGGCCCAGGGGCAAAAAAAAAAAAAATAAATAAAAAAAAAAAAAAAAAAAAAATTGGTGTTTTAAATGGATTTTTTTTGTTTCCCTTACTCTTAAGAGTCTTCCCGCAGTCCGCCGGGGGAACTCTTAAGAGTCTCCCCTCAGTTTCCGGGTTAAGGGAGGACCAACTAGAGAAAACACGGCTCAGAAGGGAAACTATGATAGCCTCCCAAACCAACATGTGGCAGTACTGTACTCCAGCAACCCTATGCAAATTTATCACCAACCACTACAATGTGCCCCCATACAATATCAAAACCATAGTGAAGAGTATGCTAAGATGCAAAGTGAATACTTAGAACCAGTGCTAATCTATCACCATAGTGCAAATAATGTAGAAATGAACAGGCCAGAAATAACAGAACAGCCTCACATGCCATACGCAAATATCCCCCAGATCCAGCAAAAGCCAAATACCAAAGTTAAATCAATGCATGCATCATCCTCACATAATTCCCAAGTGCAAACAAACCCTGGTGTGACCGGCTCCCTGAATTAAAGATCACAAAGCCAGAGTATCACCCATGCCCCTCTTGCCCCGAAACCGGGCAACGAAAAGGCCGACAAAAACGGAGTCACTATGCGCACTGAACAAAGTAGAATCAAGCAATCAGCCTGCTGGCTTAACACCTTTTTTTAGTTCTGATCTCGAAGCTCCCAGGATAGAAGGGAGAAGGAAAGGCATTAGTCTTGTTGAAGAAGTAAATTCGATAATTATAGGGAATAGGCTCGCAGCCTTATTATACATAATTTATTAGGGACAATGTAGGTTTATGAAATATATCCTTATACTGTACTTATGTATAATCCACTGTGGGAGAATAATTTTGATCACATTTATAAAACCCGATATTAACAGAAAAAACGCCCATTCTAATCAATCTCAGAGCTCTTTCGGACATCCTCACTGTTTATCAAGTGCCTTCTTTATGCAGTATAATCGATATTTACCCTCTGCTGGCAACATAGATGACGATTTCAATAATTCATGGGGGGATGAGGGGGGGCTTTGCATCGTGTATCCCACATTGGAATTATAACTAAGACCATGAAAACACTAATTTCTCAAAATCTGGAGGAAAAAAACATGAAAAATAAGTGTGCGAGCCTATTCCCTATAATTAACGTTAATTCTTTATTTCCTAGTGATCCATGCTAGGGGGGCCAGGAAATAGTTCAATCTGTCTCTTCTCCAAATGTGGGATTCAGATTGAATCGCAAGATCAAGTGCAAAGCGACCTCTTGAATCTCTCTTGTGACTTAATAACAATAGATAGGGATGAGATAGAATCATTTGCTTCATTAACTTTCGACGATAAGTTCATAATAGATGAACCAAGTACTGCCAGTGCAAGTCTGCCTAAAATCGCTAAGCCTTGTATCATTGTACTTCTTCGAGGTTCAGGACAGTAAATATATTAACTGTCCACCTACGCCCGGAAATGCCTTAAGTTTACCAAGTGTAGGGGATCCTTTGGTGTCATCCTCCAGGTTTAGCGTGAATAGTGATCAAGTGCGTCGTGCCAAGACGAGAGAGAGGAGAAGTAGAGCAGAATGTATACTGGAGTTGTTTGGGCCCTAATTAACCTAGCTGGGAAGTGTGAAAATCCCAGGTCCCTGTAGTCAAGAACCAAGACAACCGTGCACCTACCAGTGTGCTCCAAACTCGTTCTCTCAGTGTTCTACTCTTTACAAAATCCTTTAAGTGTTTTTCTTGTTCGTAATGGTAACAATGATTACAGTGAGGGTTTAGGCTGAGGTATGTCAAGGTTCACAGTGTTAACGTAAACTTGGAAGATTTTTCATTCTTCCCTTCTTTACTTATTATCAGTTGCTCTGATTCGGGAGACCAATACACACTTCTATCGTGCGGAAAATATTTGTACACTTCCTCGAATTCAGGCTCCTGTATTCTTCAACGTGGAAATATATATATATATATATATATATATATATATATATATATATATATATATAAAGTTTATCCGGTTATAAAGACAATTATACACTTATACATAAAACTTGAACACTTAGTTAGACCTGAGTTTATGCGCTACATTATCATCCGGGTACAGATCCATAGTGAAAGTTCAGTCGCAGAGTAATTGCTTCTTCAGTCACGTATAGTTGACTAATATTATTATACTTTATGAAGTTATCTTTCATACTTATTACTCTTTGAGTTATTACCGTTTAATTACTTATTCAAGTTGCATTAACTTAGTGTTCGTTTTTAAATCAAATATTGTCCATACTTATCAGTGCTACGCTTCCAACATCGCAGTAACTATTATTTACCTACATTCAAGCCATATTTGAGAGCGTTGTATATTTATTTCAGGACTGTATTTATTGTGATTTGAGGCTTATCCTTTCTGTGTGTTATTGTTCATATGTTTATTTGTAACATTATTATTCTTTATATATGAATTCTATGTTTACTTTTCCAGAGACATATTCAGATTGTACCCTAGCTATTATGGAATAAAACCTGTATATCCTTTACGTGTGTGTTTTGTGTCCATTGCTTATTAACCTAAGAAGTGCACATGGGGATATGAGACACCACACGCCTGTGCGCACATATTTGAGCTGTTCCCATCACTAACATCGTTATTTTACCATAAATATCGTTAATACTTATTCATATGGGCCTATTTTACCATTAATATGAAGATATTAACCAGTTGCAACAATAAAACTAGTGGAAACAGTGTTTGGATGGTCAAAATCGGCGATAGAGGCCGGGAGTTACATAACCAAAGGCTGAGGCAGCCTCCCACTCCTCCACTCCTCCCCATGTCTGGAGAGACACTGTTGCGCAATACTCTCTCTCTCGCTCTTTCCCACGCTTGGTAACAATGATGACAACGCCCTGCTTGCAACTCACTAATGTTAGCACGAAAATAGACCACAGAATAAGGGAATAACAGGGAAAATAGGTGGTAACTGAAGGAGGGGGGGAGGGGGAAGTGGGGAAGGAGGGGATGTGGAGGAGTGATATTTGGCATAGCCCAGGGGCAAAAAAAAAAAAAAAAAGTTCAAGTTTTTTTGGGGTGTTTTAAATGTATTTTTTTAGGCCCAGGATCTTAAGAGTCTTCCCGCAGTCGCCCGGGGAAACTCTTAAGAGTCTTCCCGCACTTGCCGGGTTAATAGTGTTGATTAATAGAGCCAATTAAGGCTGATCCCTACCCAGTGGAGAGGTACTTAAGTTGATGATTAGCGCTGATTCGTAAGGTTGAAATCGTAATTAGATTATCTCAAGTTTTCTTGAAAACGTGGAATAACACTTTGCATTGAGTAGAAAAGTAAGCTCTTATGTTCTTTAGTTACCCCTGTTTAATACCCAGTGAGGATTTATGTTTACATTTTAAGGCGTTGATGTTATCAAAATTATATGCACTCGTTTCCATTGCATGATTGCATTCTGGCTAATGTTAGACTATTTACTCAACTTTGGAAGGCTCTCTAGGAATCGAAAGGGGAATGATCAATAAACCAATTCATCTCCCACATATATCCTTCCAAAACTGAAAAAGAATCGTCTAATGATAGCATAAGCTTTATAATTGGGTCCTCATATGCTGAAAGTGCTAATAAATTCATACGATGACCACTAGCCTATATTCCAATTCAGTAGCCTATCTGTATTTTTACTCAAGACAAAAAACAGACAGACAACACGCATTATCTAGGTTGTTGTTGTTGTTGCTGTTCCCCAAGCTGCCTGGCCGAACAGCCCCAAGGCCCCGAGCAAGGCCAAGGCCATAACCGAGCGCCCCCACAGAACCCTCCCTGCCGACCACAATAAAGCCTGGGTGACCGAAGCCACTCCATGGCGGGGAGCTGGGGAGGGTGAGGAAACGCCCGGGAAACCAAAGCCCCACCCAGGGCCCTGTGCCCCTCAGCAATTATGAAGAGAAAATTGAGGGGCAAAGGAAAAATGTGACTCTTTGGCTCCCAATCTGCCAACTTTTAGGTTGGCAGTAGGGAGGTCGATCCACGGAAAAGACGCCGTCACTTGAGATCTAGAAGATATATAAGTAAAAGGAACAGTCAGAGTAAGCTATGGGTATGGCAGAGATCGCTCAGCTCTCACTCTGATAGACCAGCCCATCACCACATGACTAGAACCCAATCCTCTCAGCATCAGCTAGGAAAGGCCCTAGAAAGCCGCCTTTGGCGGGAGGATAGCTCCCCTACTTCAACTCCTTTCTAGGTTAATCCTGCATGTCTTCTCATATAGGCTACTGTACAGTATACTATAGCCTATCCATTGGCTATATTTTTCTAAATAAGTTATCCATACAATGTATTTTTCTTCTACTACATCATGGAAGAAAATGAAGATTTATGAATAACTAAACAATATTTGATAAATTTCCCAATTATTTTATATTTGTTTTATTTAAATCTTGTTCTTGTTAGGGGGACCCGCAGAGGGCTGCTCTCGGGCAGCATGACATGCAGGGGAATTATGAGAGGGATAGGATCGGGTCAAGGATTAGGGAGATAATGAGTAGTGATCCTATATCTAAAGGAATAAAGAGTGGGGCTATTAACTATGTGAGATGGGAGGTGATTCAACTCTTGGATGCTGCGGGGAAAAAATTAATGTTTGAATATGTCCGTGCTTGCCTGATATGTGTGGTATTTAAATCAAGTTAAAACTAACCAGTTTATTTGTTTAGCTTTATACAGTACTTATAATGTATATATATATATATACTGTATATATATATATATATATATATATATATATATATATATATATATATATATATATATATATATATATATATATATATATATATATATATATATATTAGGTAGGCTATATACAGCTATGCAGGCTATACAGCTATAGCCTACAGCTGAGTAACCTATATATATATATATATACCAGGATTTGTACTAGGTTTGAATGACATTATATTAAATGGGTTCTTCTTAACTGGGCACAGAATGAAACTAACACTAGGTACATCATTTAGCCATGCAACAGGACAAGTACAACACAGAGTAACATTTAAATGGTAATTTATTAGCACATCAGTAGCATTATATGGCCTCAAATGCTTAGCAAATACGCACAAGAACAACACAGTTAAATATACATAAAATAATGGTGAGATCCCTTTATTAGCCAACATTAATTCAAACACTTTGGAATCATTATGGAGGCAGTAATTAATGGTTAACACGGTTAATCCTATAAATATTGATACTCCAAGGTTACCTGACTATGGCTGGCAGGAACTGGTGGACTGAGGCCTAGCTGACTGGGGCCGACAGGAAGTGGTGGACTGGGGGCTAGCTGACTGGGGCCGACAGGAACTGGCGGACTGGGGGTTAGCTGACTGGGGCCGACAGGAACTGGTGGACTGGGGGCTAGCTGACTGGGGCCGACAGGAATTGGTGGACTGGGGGCTAGCTGACTGGGGCCGGCAGGAACTGGTGGACTGGGGGCTAGCTAACTGGGACCGACAGGAAGTGGTGGACTGGGGGCGAGCTAACTGGTGTTGACAGGAACTGGTGGACTGGGGGTTAGCTGACTGGGATCGACAGGGACTGGTGAAATGGGGGCTATCTGACTGGGGCCGACAGGAACTGGTGGACTGGGGGCTAGCTAACTGGGACCGACAGGAACTGGTGGACTGGGGGCTAGCTGACTGGGGCCGGCAGGAACTGGTGAACTGGGGCCGACAGGAACTGGTGGACTGGGGGATAGCTGAATTGAACCGACAGGAACTGGTGGACTGGGGGCTAGCTGACTGGGGCTGACAGGAACTGGTGGACTGGGGGCTAGCTGACTGGGGCTGACAGGAAGTGGTGGACTGGGACCGACAGGAACTGGTGGACTGAGGGCTAGCTGACTGGGGCCGACAGGAAGTGGTGGGCTGGGACCAACAGGAACTGGTGGACTGGGAGCTAGCTGACTGAGGCCGGCAGGAACTGGTGGCCTGGGGGTTAGCTGACTGGGGCCGGCAGGAACTGGTGGACTGGGGGCTAGCTAACTGGGGCTGACAGGAACTGGTGGACTGGGGGCTAGCTGACTGGGGCCGGCAGGAACTGGTGGACTGGGGGCTAGCTGACTGGGGCCGACAGGAACTGGTGGACTGGGGGCTAGCTGACTGGGGGTGACAGGAAGTGGTGGACTGGGAGCTAGCTGACTGGAACCGACAGGAACTGGTGAACTGGGAGCTAGCTGACTGGGACCAACAGGAACTGGTGGACTGGGGGGCTAGCTAACTGGGACCGAATGGAATTGGTGGACTGGGGGCTAGCTAACTGGGGCCGACAGGAACTGGTGGACTGGGCGATAGCTAACTGGGGCTGACAGGAACCGGTGGACTGGGGGCTAGCTAACTGGGGCCGACAGGAACTGGTGGACTGGGGGATAGCTAACTGGGAATGACAGGAACTGGTGGACTGGGGGCTAGCTGAATGGGGCTACAGGAACTGGTGGCCCAGGGGTTTGATTGATTGATTGATATATTATGAGCAATTCAGAAATTTGATTAGTGGCTTTTTACAAGCTGTAATTATCATGTTATGTTATGTTGTTAAGCTTATCAACATTTAGAATTTATTATGCACAACTGTTTTGCTAACTTGATAAGGATAAATATTGACTTATAAACTTAATGGTTAATTACTTGACAACCATGGGTCATGCCTAAGTTAAGGGGGGGTGACCTGCCTTTGTTTCTCTCCTTTTCTATCTTTCTCTGGGTTGTATCCATTTGGCCCCATTCAGCCTACTGTTTTAAGACGTTTACGCCCATCTAGGTGTTGATTTTTTCCTGGCGAGCGGTAGCGAGCCTGCATATAATTAAAAACAAAATTGACAGCAGGCTAAAATGTTACATTTTTCGAAAGAAATATGTCTCGGGCGAAACCGGATTTCTCCATATAATGCTGGCTCGCTATCGCTCGCCAGGAAGAAATCGACACCTGGTTGGGGATAAACGTCTGAAAAACAGTAGGCTGAATGGGGCCGAATGGATAAAAGCCAGAGAAAGAGAGAAAAGGAGAGATACAATGCAGGTCACCCCCCTTAAAGGAAATTATGTATTGATAGCTGAGATAGCTGAAGGAACACATGTAATCCGTACTTAGCTTGGACACTTGATTGAAAAGTGTTGTTGTATTGGTTTATCGATTGGTTTGTTATTATCTAGGACAAAAGTAATTGGGTTCAAATGGTTTACCCTGTCAGGATTCTTTGATTTGTTATCCCCGTTCTATTCTGTCTATCATTAAACGATTTTATCCATCTTAAGAAGGACCCCTGGGAATCAAAGGGTTAAATACTTGGCAATTAACATTTCGGCTCCTACAGAACCTTGATAAGCTTAATAATAATAATAATAATAATAATAATACCCAGAATAAAACGAAAGAATACATCAGGGTATACTGGTTGGGTTAAGGGGGAGAAGGGTTATTTGTGGGTCGATTGTTTTTCTTCATTTGTTATTTGTTTTAATTTCCACCCTAGACTTCCATAAAAAAAAAAAAAAAAAAAAATCAATTAAAAAACCAACAAAATATAAAAATAAAAAAGCCTAAGAACTCCCTTCTATGTAATTATATTTGTGTACCGGCAATTATAGGCTCGCTATCGCTCGCCAGGAAAAAATCGACAACTAAAAAACACGAAAAATCTTAAAATATTGACAAAGAAATGGGGCAAAAGTTCTTAAAATCCCTCATCTAATGCGTTGAACGTCTTAAAATCTAAAAACTAATGGGACTAAACATGAGGGAGAAGGGGGGCCAGAAAAAAAAAAAACAACCATTTCCCCTTAACAAAAAGTTGCTGAGACAAGATGCCAGAACAAAAACAAAACAAAACAAACAAACAAACCCGTGGGTGTAAATCCTCCTTAGACATCAAAGGTTCGGGTCCAGTGTTGGTATTCTGGATCACCCGCGACTGTCCATTACGACGGTATCACACGGGAGCGTTTATAGACAAAATTCGATGATCAACATTTTTCTGGCAACATTTCTGGTATATTTTGCACTGGTATCGGGAACTAGACTGATGATAGCTGCATTTAGGTAACCGAAACATTATCAATATTGTTCTCATAAGCTGCCAGACCAGTGTTGAAAATAAATGTTGAGGGAAAAATCGCTCGTGTGATACCGGCTTTACTCTCTCTCCTTCCCCACCACTCACAGTCCGAAGCCCTTCTTTTTCTCTCGTACTCTGGATATCATTAGGCGAATTTTCCTCTATGTATGGGGTGCTGGTGAGTTATTTTCTTTTCATTTTTATTTTCCATGTGAGTGAAGGAGACAAAAGGCAAAGCTGCCTGTAATAAGGGTCTCCCCCCAAAGTTAAAACAGTGACAGAGCAAAATGCAAGGTACGTTAGAGTAAAATTGCTTGGACACATACATTTAAAGCAGTCTAAGTCATAGGATGAAGGAAAAATTGATTGAAGGAGAGAGTTCCGGAGTTCACTTGTTGAGTAGAAGAAAATCTGAGAAGGCAGAAAGTACATCCTCAGAGAAGACTATGCTATTAAACATAATTAAGAAAAAGGGGGTGGAACAGCAGCAGAATAATTCAGGATGGAGCTTTAAGCAATGGTATGAGCGAAGAGTTCAGCTTTGCCGGAGGAAGATGTGGCGGTAGTGCCGTCAGAGTGGAAAAAAAGGAGGGAAGGAGGAGGAAGTAAAAATGTTGGAGAGGTTTTTGGCTAGATGCCAGAAAGCTTGGGAGGTGGTAGAGTTGATAAATCGAAGGACCTCATAATGTTATCCCCCACAAAGAATTGGTGATTACTCGTGAAATATATGTTACTCAAAATGTATGGAGATTATTCTCAAACGCACAAGAACGAGCTCATGCGATCTTGCAATCCTTTCTTCTTGGTTATTATCAATATAATTCCATATTTTCATCCCTAAATTGAAATAGGAACAAATTCTACTCTCACTTTCAAAAGTTATCACATTTATATTCGCGGTTTTCCGCCTCACTTTTAGATGTCCCCTCTTTAATCCCCAGCACCACGTACCAATATATATCATATCGCTTTGCATTCTGGCTCACCATATTCCAATTTCCAACCTACCTTTAACTGATTCAGTATTCCAGTACCTCTCTTTCATGAACCCTACCCAACGCTTCCCACACATTACCTCTCAGCCTTTCACTCTCCCACGATCTAGTGGTATTGCTCCGTCCTACTCGCTGACGTATTTCTTTTTTACACAACTAAAACTCTCTTCCCCAACCTTCACTAACAACTGCTTCACACACACACACACACACACACACACACACACACACACACACACACACACACACACACACACACACACACACACACACACACACACACACACACACACACACACACACACACCCTAGCAACCATACCTTACGTTCCTAATGATCTCACGTTAACTCGTGAGTATTCTTATATAGCTTGCTATATTATTAGACAGTCTAGATTATCTTTTTTTCTTATGAACACATTAGTTGTTTTAGTCAAAGTGGTTTCATATTTTGTTTGTATTAACATTATATGAAAGAACAGTATACAAACTTATGGTACGTGTTAATCGATATGTATTTCATACTTTTCATGTGTGCTTTTATTTACCAATTATATATTTTTTTTCTATTCAGATTAAAGATAGTTCAGATTTCCTGGTAATAAAAACTTAACTAAAAATCCTTTTAATTGACTCTGCAAATAAAAAGAATGCAATATAATATTTTCCCAAGTCTTTATATTTCTACGAATATGCTGTATTTTATTGGAAGTATACAGTACAATTATATCAATAATTGTGTAAGGAATCTTATTTTCAATATTGCACCTGGTTAAGTTTCGTAGAATATATTAGAAAACTATCAGTCTGATAAAAATTGTAATTATAATGCTTAGAGACTTCTACGGTAGCATAACATGGCATAACATAACATATTATTACAATATAACACAATATATGATAGATTATAGCATATCATAACATATAATGAACTAATGTATAATAGCATAATATAACCCAGCATAATATTATATAGTAACATAACATACCATAGCATAGCACACCAAACATTAACACAACATAGCAGAACTGTGCATACTATAACACACACCACAACATACCCTATAATAACATAGCAGCGTATCATACCTCAACAATACTAAACGTAATACCGTAGCGCAGCATAATATACCGTATCTAGAGCCGAGGCGGCGGAGTGTGAATCAGCTTGACTTGGGTTCCATCCCAGCCAAGGCGGACATATTTAGTGGGAGTGGTAGTACATATTTCACATGCTCATACCCAGTCAGGGGGACACATCGACGACGTAAATAGACTAATAAGACACAACACCGCCATAACACCCCTTTTCCCCTCTCGTCACTCTTGGGAAAGTAGATAAGAGGTGCCATTGTAAAGGCTTCACCTGGCCATAATGTATTGTAACATACAGTGATATAATAGAACAAAAGCAATGTGTGAAACTACACCATGATGAAGCAGATGAATATAAATAGGTTTTAACCCTTTGATTACTAGACCGCATGTTTTCTCAAGTAATATAATTGTGCTTATATTGCTGTTAGAACGAGGTAGTGGATTTCAATGTAAGTCTTCTCTCCAAGATTTAGTAATAATGTTGCCTATATACGAGACTAACTTGATCTATAGTATTATTATATTATTAACCTCGTAACCTCGTATGATAACCAACCTAGCCCTTCAGAAACATTTACTAACCAATAATATATATACCTGTATATATAAATTATATATATATACTGTATATATATATATATATATATATATATATATATATATATATATATATATATATATACAGTATATATATATATACCATATACTGTATATATATATATATATATATATATATATATATATATATATATGTGTGGGTGTATGTGTGTGCGTGTGGGTGTGAGTATGTGTACTGTATTTGTGTGTATGTACTTACTCTAGTTGTACTTACTCTAGTTGTATTGCGGGAGTGAGCATGCTCGTTATTTCCCGCCTCCTATATGTGTAGGTGTTATATGTATCGTTGGAATGGCTGTGGATGTGTGTGTAGTCTGTATTTTTAGCCAATTGGCGACATCGAAAACGAAGGCTTAGGGTGGATCTGTATGGTACCATTCTCACTATAGACGGTACCGTCTCGCCCGAAGGCTTAGGTAGCCATCAGCTTAGGTGAACCATATGATACCCATCTCGCCTTGTACCATTTTTGCCAACCCCAGATGGGACGTCACAACGTCGTCCACTTATTCCAGGTACCTATTTACAGCTAGGTGAACTGAGGCTAACACATGAAAGGAGACAAGCCCAATTTGTCTCCACCCGGCCGGGGATTGAACCCCCGACCCCTCGTGTGTGAGACGAGAGCTCTACCTACTAGGCTACGGGCTGTGTGTCTGTGTGTGTATGCACGCGCGCGCGTGATCTTAACTGGACCTACTTCAATAATTGGGTTTTCACCACTCTGAACGCATGTCCAGGCCGGCACTTTGAAGTCGCTCCCGGAATATTTTTATCTTTCATTTGCTTACCCTCTCCCCCGCTTTTCTCAGAACACATCTTTTTCTTATCAATATACAAACAAAATAATGTAAATGATGATCAAGCTTGAACAACTATATATATATATATACCGTATATATATATATATATATATATATATATATATATATATATAATATATATATATATATATATATATATAAACTTTATGTATGGGTAGCATAGCTGTTACATTACAAGTATCCAAGTAATAATCAGGGATCAAGTGAAACAGTTCTCAATATATAATAGTTATAATCACTATTAATTAAGACAAAACAAAATCAAAATGTATAAATAAGCACCAACAATGAGTAAATTACTTAATAAAAGTGTGGCTTAGTAAGGAAGATATATAATTAGTGTACTGTATATCCCTCTTGTGGGTGTGAGGACCATAAGGTGAGTGGTGAGAACTGATTAACCATTTCAGTGTGGGTAATTCCCCGCTATAGTAGGGCCGATTCAGGTACTCCTGATTGCTTAAGCAAGTGCCTGAGTGATCTCAAATGTTTCCAGTAAAAAAATAGAAGAAAAGGACTTTCAAATGATACCAGAATGAGCTCTTTAACTAGTGGGGATCCCCTGCAGCGTTACTACAAACATCGGCAATATGTTTCGCTACATTTGCCTTTGGCAACACTGCATTTATCTCACGAGACGAGACGTGGGGAGAGAGAGTTAGTGCTCAGTGTGGCGGCTGGCCTGACGGTGAGCGGACGGGGGACTGCCACGCTCCTGATCACTCATGATTGTCTCCACAGGCTTAATGGGCTAATAATTCCAGGATATTTCCAGGACGTGTGTGTACGTAACCTGCAGCGAAAGGGTTAAAGGAAAATATTACTTAGGCCAGAGGCCTTGGGCGCACAAGGGTGTATCCAGTGATAGTGAAAGGATATAGGCTAGCTGGTGTTCCCCAGACGATAGTCAGATCAGAAGTGAAGCACTTTCATCTTGATAAACTGTGAGGTTTACACTTCAGGGAGTGGAATATGCACACTAGAAAATGGTTAATGGATAAGGGTGCTGACTGTCTTCCAGTATGAAATGTTGAACTTTCGACAGGATATCTCATAACATGTCATTAAGTGTAAACAATTAAGATAATATTATAATCATATAGTGCAAGTTATGTGTAGAAACCCTATATTATCTTATGTACTATAGGGGCTCTAGTTATGTGTATTAATTTATTGATGGTTAAAGTTGGCTAAGTGTCATAATAAGTGAGTTATGGCCTATATAAAGTAAGTAAATTATCTATATAAAATAATGATTCAATACATATGAATAGATACGATGTTTCATGGTCATATAAATATATACAAATATTATAGTTGCTGGTGGAAGTGTATACAATAAATGAGGGTTGCACGAGGGCAATATCATCTATCTATCTCTCTCTCTCTCTCTCTCTGTCTGTCTGGCTGTCTCTATGTCTGTGTCTGGTATGTCTGTGTGTCTCCTCTTTCTCTTCCCCACTCACGTCCAGCCTCCACAATCCTCCATCTCCTAACGTTTTATGTGGCCTGCTTTCTGCTCCTCATTCCACACATACTCATTCCTCACTCCCTTATTCCCCTCCCCTCATTATTATTACTTCCTTCCCCTATTAATCTCATTTATCGCCACCAGAATCCCTCTTCACCACTAACACCTCATTCTCCACCACCACCACCACCACTACCACCCTCTTATTCCCTACCACCTACATATTTACAACCATGTCCATTTCATTCTCCATCACCACCACTACCACCACCACTCACTCATTCCCAACTACCACCACCACCACTCACTCATTCCCCACCACCACTCACTCATTCCCCACCACCACTCACTCATTCTCCAACACCACCATCACCACTCACTCATTCCCCACCACCACTCACTCATTCTCCAACACCACCATCACCACTCACTCATTCCCCACCACCACCACCACTCACTCATTCCCAACCAACATCTCCACCCACTCATTCCCTAACATCCCTTGCTCATTCCCCAACACCCCCCACTCATTCCCCACCACTTCATTTTACCTTCATTGTGACCTTGCCGTCCTCTGCCTTCCTCTTTTAAGCTTTTACGCTAATTAATATTGTCATCACACTGATAAATAAAATATTCTTATGTTTATTAAGTTCCTCAAAGAATGACCTTCAGTATAATTCCGGGTATTGTTTTGTTATTAATGTTTACACATAAATGGTCTGTAGTGTCCTAGAATAACTTATTTTCATTTATAATGTTATGCTTTCAAAATTGTCCTTGAAGAGTTTACTTAGGTCTCTATGTTTGGATATTTCATAAACTGATCTATAATAATGCAGGCTACTCTATATTTGATAATATAAATATTTTCCCAAAGAGTTTACATTAATTTCTATCCATTTTCAGATATCTGTATGTTTACACTGTCAACATTTTACTTGTAACATACATATCTGTCTATTTATGTATCATATATATATTGCATGCAAGTAGTTGATGAAATTGTATATTTTTAATTACCGGCATTTTACATAATTCCCTCAGAAGAGTTGTGTAGCATAATCTGTCTATAATCAGACATTTTATATATTTTGTCAGATATATTTGTATGAGTTATTATAAAATCAAATCATCAGCCGTAGTTCCACAATAATGCACGGTAATTATGTAGCAGTTGAATACATACTATTTACATTACAGCAGCTTATCATTTCATTACAATCCAACATTATTTCGTACAATTTACCAGGTTTCAAACACACACACCATATTATGTGTACGGGGTATAAGGATTAAGGGGAGGCAGACCGTTTTTCTGGACCTCCTTCTCCTTATTGTTTAGCCCCATTAGTTATCAGATGTTAAGATGTTTGCCCCATTAGTTAGTTGATTTTAAGACCTTTCGCCACATTTCTTCGTCAATATTTAGACTTTTCATGCTATTTAGGTGTCGATATTTTCCCTGGCGAACGATAGTGAGCCTGTAATGTTGGAAGAACCAGCCTTTGGCCGGGAAATTTTTCTACCGAAAAATGTACAAATTAATCTAGAAGGGGGATCTAATGGATGTTTTTTTTTTAATTTGATGGAGGTCTAGGGAGGAAACTAGAAAAATAATGAATACATGCAAAAATCGCCCAAAAAGTGAACCATCCCCCTTAAGGATTAAGATATTACCGGAAGCCTTCCCGCACTTCCATTAATGCAGGAAGCCCTCACCTGCTACCAGTGGTGAAAACAACATGGGAAGGTCTCCAATTCGGCCCAACATTCTTGACTTGTTTCTAACTTCTAACCCTTCAATTTATACTGTCGATCTTTTCTCTCCATTGGGCTCCTCCGACCATAAACATATCTCTGTCACCTGTCCTATCTCTCCAGTACGGCCACCCAATTACCCCAGCCGGAGGTGCTTATGGCACTTGGGCGCTGCCGATGGGAGGCTCTTCGGCAGTACTTCTTTGATTTCCAATGGAATTATTTTTGCTTCCGTGGCCTTGGAGAGTGCTGAACGAATTACCGAGGTAATCGTCTCAGGCATGGAGGCACACATTCCATTTTCTTTCTCTTGGTTCACTAACACTTGTTCTACTGCTGTCCACAACAAGGAGGAAGGATTCAAACGGTACCGTCGTCTCATTTTTCCTCCGTTTCTGCCCGCAATCAAGCCAAATCTGTTCTTTGACTCGCCAAAAACTCTTTCATCAATAACAAATGCTCTGAACTTTCCAAGTCTAGCTCTTCCTAAGCTTTATGGCATCTAGCCAAAAACCTCTCCAACAATTTTTCTTCCTCGTCTTTCTCTCCCCTTTTCCATTCTGACGGCACTACCATCACCTCTTCCTCTGACATAGCGGAACTCTTCGCCCAAACATTCGCTAAAAACTCCACCTTAGATGATTCCGGTGCTATTCCTCCCTCTCCACCCCCCTCTCTTATACTTATGCCTCCTTCGGTTTCTATCCCTCTATTTGTTGCTTCATCTCTAATTTCCTTTCTGGTCGTTCCATAGATCCGGTTGTGCACGGCCATCACTCTCTTCCTCAACCTATTAACTCTGGTGTTCTTCAGGGGTCTGTCCTATCTCCAGTCCTCTTTCTAATATTCATTAATGATCTCCACAACTGTACCTCTAGTCCCATCAACTCATATGCTGAATACTCTACCATCCACTGTTCAATAAGTTTTTCACAACAACCCAGCATGCAATCACCTCAAACCTCACGTAACAGGGCGTTAGCTCGCCTATCTTCTGATCTTTCTACTATCTCTGATTGGGGAGAGAAAACCATATTTCTTTCAATGTTTCCAAAATTCAATTTCTCCATCTGTCTACTCGTCACAACCTTTCAGAAGATTATCACTCACTCTTCAACAACACACAAATTACCCTTCATCTTCTCTTAATATTCTCAGTGTCTCTTTTCTTCTGATCTCTCTTGGAAATATCATATTACCACTCTTGCTAAAATAGCTTCCCAGAAGTTGGGTGTGCTCAACTGCCTCCGAGGGTTCTCTACCCCTACACAGCTTCTTGCTCTGTACAGGGGCACAGTGCGTCCATGTAATGAGTATTGTTTGAATGTGTGGGGAGGATCCTCTCACACAGCACTTTTAGACAAAGTAGAAAAGAAAGCCTTTTGTCTCATTAACTCCCGTCCACTCACCGATTCTCTGCAATATCTCTCTCTTTGCCACAATGTTGCATCTCTCTCTTTATTCTACCGCTATTATAATAATCAGTGTCCTTCAGAGCTCTCACAGTGTATACCACCTCCTCTATGTAGAGCACGTAGCACCCAACTTGCAACACAATCCCATCCCTATTCTGTGCAACTCTCCAACCCAAGAGTGAAACAATATTCCCAATCTTTCTTCTATTCAACAGCTGAGGTCTGGAACTCTCCTCCTGAATCCATCTTTCCCTCATGCTATGATTTAAATTGCTTCAAATTCCGTGTGTCCAGGTATTGTGGCTCGTACATTCCTTGATTTGGGCCCTGTCACTCTTTCAACTCTGGAGGAGGTACTCGCCACAGGCAGTTTTGCCTTTTGTCTCCTTCATCCACATCGACAAAAAAAAACGTGTTTTGATAAAACAAGGCAACCTACAACAACAACAACAACAACAACAAGGCCCAACTCAGGGAACATTCATCATTGTGGACTATTTATATCGGTGGAATTTTATTCTATTCTATTCTATTTACTCAGGCCCAATCCCCACTTTTCCTATTTATTTTGTTTGTGGGGGGGAGGGGGGGTGGGATGGCCGACTCAAGACAGAGCCAGAATAGGGACAATACAACAGAAAACAATGAACACACAAAAACAAAATACAAATTCACACACATTCAAAATTATCATGCCTGGTATTCGAACCAGATATAAAGAGTCGTTGTGCAGCTGAATATTCACACTGGTCTGCAGTTCGAATCCCAGATATATACGGCAATAAAACTCAATTCTAAGTAAAGCAAAATATTCAGAAAAAATACCTCTCAATATAATTATACTCGTAATGGGAGCTCACTGCTTTGAAGATTAATGAATGGTGTCCAGCTCAAATGAAAATTCAGATTTTTGGAAGGGAGGGAATCAGAGGAAGAGCCATCAGAACAAGAGAGAAGAATGATTAAGGGGGGATGGGAGCATTTATTAAGGGGGGATGGGAGCAATTATTAAGGAGGGATGGGAGCATTTATTAAGGGGGATGGGAGCATTTATTAAGGGGGGATGGGAGCATTTATTAAGGGGGGATGGGAGCAATTATTTAAGGGAGGATGGGAGCATTTATTAAGGGGGGATGGGTGCATTTATTAAGGGGGGATGGGAGCATTTATTAAGGGGGGATGGGAGCATTTATTTAAGGGGGGATGGGAGCATTTATTTAAGGGGGGATGGGAGCATTTATTTAAGGGAGGATGGGAGCATTTATTAACGGGGGATGGGAGCATTTATAAAGGGGGGATGGGAGCAATTATTTAAGGGGGGATGGGAGCATTTATTAAGGGGGATGGGAGCATTTATTAAGGGGGGATGGGAGCAATTATTAAGGGGGGATGGGAGCATTTATTAAGGGGGGATGGGAGCATTTATTAATGGGGGATGGGAGCATTTATTAAGGGGGGATGGGAGCATTTATTTAAGGGAGGATGGGAGCATTTATTAAGGGGGGATGGGAGCATTTATTAAGGGGGGATGGGAGCATTTATTAAGGGGGATGGGAGCATTTATTTAAGGGGGGATGGGAGCATTTATTTAAGGGGGATGGGAGCATTTATTTAAGGGAGGATGGGAGCATTTATTAAGGGGGGATGGGAGCATTTATTAATGGGGGAGGGGAGCATTTATTAAAGGGGGATGGGAGCATTTATTAAGGGGGGATGGGAGCATTTATTAAGGGGGGATGGGAGCATTTATTTAAGGGGGGATGGGAGCATTTATGAAGGGGGGATGGGAGCATTTATTAAGGGGGGATGGGAGCAATTATTTAAGGTGGGATGGGAGCATTTATTAAGGGGGGATGGGAGCATTTATTAAGGGGGGATGGGAGCATTTATTAAGGGGGGATGGGAGCATTTATTTAATGGGGGATGGGAGCATTTATTAAGGGGGGATGGGATCATTTATTAAGGGGGGATGGGAGCATTTATTAAGGGGGGATGGGAGCATTTATTAAGGGGGGATGGGAGCATTTATTAAGGGGAGATGGGAGCATTTATTTGCTTGTTTATTTATCTTTCCACATATATTTTTAGTTTCCTCCCTAGACCTCCATCAAGTTTAAAAAAAAAAAAAAAATAGACTCGCCTTCAAGATAAATGTGTAAATTTTTCAATAAAAAAATTCCCGGCCAAAGACCGGTTTTTATTCAAATGACAGGCTTGCTACCGCTCGCCAAGAAAAAATCGACACCTAAATTGCACGAAAGGTTTTGATATCGATAAAGAAATCGGACGAAAGGTCTTAACATCGACAAACTAATGGGGCGAACGTCTTAAAATCTCAAAACTAATGGGGCGAGAGAGAGAGAGAGAGAGAGAGAGAGAGAGAGAGAGAGAGAGAGAGAGAGAGAGAGAGAGAGAGAGAGAGAGAGAGAGAGAGAGAGAGAGAGAGAGAGAGAGGAGAGAGATAGGAGAGAGGAGAGAGAGAGAGAGAGAGAGAGAGAGAGAGAGAGAGAGAGAGAGAGAGAGAGAGAGAGAGAGAGAGAGAGAGAGAGAGCAGAGTAATAAGCTTTCTTTTGGCCCCACTCATTGCAAAGATAAATCACATTTAGAGCTTAACCTCGAAACACTCTCAGGCCCTTTATGGCTCCAGCGTCTTCTTCCCCCCTTCTTCCCCCACACCTACACCCACAAGCACTCTCTTTCCTTATTCTTTTATTAGTCCCCCCCAACCCCCCTCCCTTCCTCCCCCCCTCATCCCAGACACCCCTCAAGCTAGATAACAAATCATCTCCACACTCAAGCTAGGAAAACGCCTCCCAGACCCAGTTGCAAGTTTAAGAGAATACCTCCCAGACTCCCTTCACGGTAAATTGGTTCCGTTTTGTATTCGGTTCCTCCTCGCTAAGGCTCGCAAAAAAATAGTTGAGACCTGAATGGGGTGAAACTTGATTGAATCGTCAAACTGATGGAACAAAGCGTCTTAAAATCGCCTAATTAGTGGGTCGAAACAGGGGAGATCCAAAAAGATTACCTGTGGATATGTCATGGTTCGTTCTCCCGCTCCTCTCTCTCTCTCTCGCTCTCTCTCCGTCATTTACTCCGTCGTTTATTCTGTCACCCACTTATTGCACACTCTCAGAATCACCCATTTTAGCACTCAGTCACTAGCTGTCACTATAATGTTCTTGCTCGTGCGCTACACTTCACTCATTTATTTTACTATATTTCACTTACTATATTTTTTCACTCATTTATTTTACTATATTTCACTTACTCAGTTGTTTTTCTTTCTCTAGTTATATTAATGTTTTCACGTGTACTAATTAATTAACTCGCTTTTTTTCTACTCATCACTCTCACTTAATCACATATAAAAATTTATCTTACTCACATTAAAATGTAAACTTTTAACTGGGTAGGTGAGCCATTCAGCATTTGAGGACGCATGTTCACTTTATTCTGGCTATTAGTCGATTTTATTCACCGTTTAAGACCTTTAGGGATCCGGGATGGGCATAAACGTCTTAAAACAGTAGGCTGAATGGGGCCGAATGGATACAAGCCAGGGAAAGAGAGAAAAGGAGAAAGCAAAATAGGTCACCCCCCTTAAAACCCTTTCACGCATTTATGACGCAGAGGTTGCCAGATTAGCAATAAGAAATAGTTCTCTCACTCTTTTAATTACCTCTCCAAAATTAGTTTTCTGCCCACAGCTAACTCAAAGACAACTGCAGAGGTTAAAGTAACTAAACTAAAGGTTTCTAAATACCCCTGATGGTAACAAAGGCTTTAAAGTATCCTCAATAGGCTCAAAATTGCGTCATATGTCGGAGAGGGTTAAGACTGACAAACTACCACTCACTCCCCCACTGCTCACCCACCTATTCACATACCCATCTGTCACTTACTCCAATCACTCAAACCTACTACTTACCCACCTACCTACCACTCGCCTACCATTCACCCACCTACCACTTATCCAACAACCATCGTCTACCCATATTCCCCACGTCATTTATCATTATTATATTAATGTCTTCCGTGTTTATCCTATCATCTCTCTCCCCTAACATCTTAATTCCTTATTATTTCTCTCTCCTCAGTTTCACCCTTCCTCCCGTCTTTTTCATCTTTTCTTTATCCAATCACTAATTTCCTTTTGTCTCTCTGTTACCGCTACCCTGAGATCAGATATTCGTAGCATTTATGACGTCGTATTTTGCTATGACGGTTTCAAAGTCAATATATACAGGTCAGCCGGCGCGCAAATGACGGCCAGTGCGCATCACTTATGACCCGACCACTGAGACAGCTCACCTACTATGGGTTTCAGAGGCTGTGTGGCATCGTTTTTCGGGAATAATTTATTAACAAACACTTTGATCAGTATGATATTTTGACACAGCTTTTGTCACGCCGTCCCCTAATTTATTTTAATATAGTGCATTACCAAAAGTGTAGAAATAAGCCACTTGTCCCTGTGTCATGAGGTTAAAGTCGCACATTAATGACGAAGAAACGGACAAGGCTACCGTGGCTTACCTGTGAGAACCACCGAACCATTATTGCTCCTCCATCAAACACGGTAGTTATCAGCCACCACCCAACCCTATTATTGCCTTTAAATTAAAGTTAGCTGTCAATATCAAGTATAAAACAAAAAAATACATACTGTTTGTATATTTACAATGTACTGCACACACACACGCACACACATTCGATTAAAAAGAAGACCGATACACACACACACACACACGTGCACACATTTGATTACAAAGAAGACTGATTTACACACACACACATTCGATTAAAAAGAAGACCGATACACACACACACATACTGTACATACACATACACATACACACACACACACACATACACACACACACACACATTCGATAAAAAAGAAGACCGATACAAACGCGCGCACACACACACACACAGTCAATTCCACCAAGACGTTCGAAGAGAAGCTTAGAGAAGGAGGATACAAAAAAGAAAAGAAAAAAAAAGGGCATTGACGATTTCTTTTTAGAGAAGGTTGAAGCCCGGATAACCTGGTTAGAGTCGCTGGCCACCTCCTCTACTCTCAGCGGACCGGTGTAAAAGGGTTAACTCGCTCGCTGCTTCTCTCTTGCTTGCTCTAAGGCTCTTTATTTACTTGATCTTTCTCGCTCTCATTCATGCTCTCTCTATCTGTCTGGCCAAATATGGGATGATATCCACCGATTTTAATCAAACTCAAATCCATTCATTTCTGTTCATGCATTTAAACGGAATGTTATTTTGTTTTTGGTATTTTTTGGGGGGAGATTGACCAAAAGCCTCATAAGCCCCCCCCCCCCCCCCCCCCCCCACACACACACACATTATATATTTAGGATAGTATTCAGTATACGTGGAGAGAGAGAGAGTACAACGGGAGTACAAAAGAAAACAAGCAACAACAGTTCATGCGACCCCTCGAGGATACTCTTGCCCTCCAAAACACTGCTGTTCCAAATGTTGCAACAGTATTTCGGAGAGCATGTGGGAAAGATGTGAGAAGGAAGTGCTGCCCTGGGGCTTAGTTCATGGCAGGGGACATTACATTAAGATCTATTAGGTTATTGAACAAACACTACTAAAGAAAATATTTATTCAATTACAAATGCAGTCAACCTTGGGTTCAGGGCAAGGTGCTTGTCTAGGCGAACTTTGAAGGAATCAACGGTGTTGCAGTCTATGAGATCTCGGGAAGCCCATTCCACAAGTTGACGACTCGATTTAAGAAGAAATTCTTGGATTCGTTACAGTTGAATGATTTACCAATGATTTTGCAGCCATTTCCCTGCGTGTAGTTTGATCGGTCAATCGTAAAATATTATTAAAGTTCATGTTGTCGATGTATTTAATGATCTTGAAAACTTGAATAAGGTCACCTCTCAATCTGTGCTTGGTTAATGGATATACATTTAGTTCTTTAAGACGTTCCTCGTATGGTTTGCTTCGAAGAAAGGGTTTCATCTTGGTAACTCTACGTTGAACTCGTTCCAATTTGTCTATATCTGTTTTATAGTAAGGGCACCAGAACTGAACGCAGTATTCCAAAAGTGGGCGGACTAATGAATTGTAAAGGGTGAGGATAATGTCTTTTGATTTATGTTCAAATGATCTACCTATGAAACCTATAATTTTGTTTGCCTTCTTAACAACTTCAGCACAAGAGAGAGAGAGAGAGAGAGAGAAGAGTAGTTATTGTATTGTAGCCAGCATTTAATTGTGAAGTTCCTGACAAAGTTTCAAGCAAATCTGTCTATTAGCTTTTGAAATATCATGCTTTCAAACAAACAGAGACAAGACAGGGACTATCACGTAATCTCAGCGAACTTTGTTCAGCAGAGATAATAAGTGAAACAGTTAAGGGGGAGGTAGTTGCTTTTTCTCCCTTATTTTTAGTCCCATTAGCTTTGAGATTTTTAGACGTTTGTTCCATTAGTTTGGCGATTTTAAGACTTTTCGTGCCATTTAGGTGTCGTTTTTTTCCCCGGCGATCTATAACGAGCCTATAATTCTAGGAAGAACCGGTATTTGGCCGGGATATTTTTCTACCGAAAAATGTACAAATTTAACTTGAAGGGGGGTCTAGGGGGTGTTTTTTAAAGCTTGCTGGAGGTCTAGCGAGGTAACTATATAATATATAAATACATATATAAATAGAGTTACATATAACCACTACCCCCTTAACCCCTTCTGTACCGGCGACGTCTTTTAAATTATAATCTACCTATATTTAGACGATTTTGTGTAGTTTAAGAAGGATCTGTGGTAGTTAAAAGAGACATATAAGATAGTGTGAAGCCTGTATATGCTGGAGGCCCTTTTTAAACTGAATATATCTGTCTAACAGTAGCCAGAATAAAGTTAAAAGAACGGCTCCGGTAAAGAAGGGGTTAAATGAATTAGTCAAACCAAAGAGTGAAGAGGCAGCCGCTGCCAGGAAGACAATGTGTAACCTCCTGGTGGACTGCATTATTCACGGAGCTAAATAAAACACACTGACAGAGTACCAGCGAGCCGAGCTACACTAGGTTTTTGTTATTTTTATCTTTTTCGGCTTTTTATTTTTGAGTAAGGTCCTCTTAACCCCTTCTGCACAAGCAACGTCTTCTTCATTTTGTTCTAGCTATTTTCAGACGGTTTTTTGCAGTTTAAGAAGGATCTGTGTTAGTAAAAATGGTTTAGTGAGATAGTTCGAAGCCCGTTAATTGCTGTAGGCCCTTTTAAAACTGAATGCAAGTGTCTAAGAGTAGCCATAATAAAGATAAAAGAACATCACCGGTACAGAAGGGGTTAAGTAATGTATGGTTTCACTTGCAATGTAAACTTCATATAACTATTCATCAAACCTATTATTGCAAATATATATGTACTTGAATTTTTTTGTGAATGATCACAAATTTCTCAACAAGGTATGAATTGTGAATGATCAAAAATATCTCAACAAGTTATGAATTGCAATACTATTCTAATTGTAATGTCACTCTTTCTCAAACTTTAAAAAACAAATATATAAGGCCTATACAGTATATATGTGAGCGAAGGAGACAAAAGGCAGAACTGCCCGCGGAAAGTGCCTCCCCCAGAGTCGAAAGAGTGACAGGGCCAAAATAAGGGACGCCCGAGCCATAATGCCTAGACACACGGAGTTCAAAGTAATTGAAGTCATAGGAAGAGGAAAAGACTCAGCTGTTGAATAGAAGAAAGATTGAGAAAAACATTTCACTCTTGGGTTGGAGAGTTGCTCAGAGTAGGGGTGGGATTGTGTTGCAAGACGGGTGCTATGTGTTCTACGAAGAAGTGGTGGTGTACACTCGGAGATCTCTGTGGAACTCTGATTATTGTAATAATGGTAGAATAATGAGAGAGCTGCAACATTGCAGCGTGGAGAAAGAGATTGCAGACAATTGGTGAGTGGACATGAGTTAATGAGACGGAAGGCTTTCCTTTTTTACTTTGTCTAGAAGTGCTGTGTGAGAGGATCCTCCCCATACGTGTGAACAATACTCAATACAAGAGCGCACTGTGCCCCTGTACAGAGCAAGAAGCTGCGCAGGGTAAAAGAACCTCCGGAGGCGGTTGAGTACACCCAGCTTCTGGCTAGCTGTTTTAGCAAGTGTTGATATGATATTTCCAAGAGAGATCAGAAGAAAAAGAGACACAGAGAATATTAAGAGAGGATAAAGGGTTAATGTGTATGTTGTTGAAGAGTAAATCTTATTTTTCTGGAAGGGGTGACGAGCAGACAGATGGAAACATTTAGTTTTGGAAGCATTGAAAGTAATAAGGTTTTCTCTGCCCCAATTGGAGATAGTAGAGAGATCAGAAGGTAGGTGCTTTATAATGTATTTCAGGCCCATTTATATTTTGGATTGTCGACTTCCTTCAATATGAGGATTTACATCACTACTTTAAATTATATTTGTTTTCGTCTATTTCTATGGTATGAGGCAGTGGGGAAGAGGATTTATATTTTACTGATTGTGTGACCTGACATGGCCACTGGGGGACACAACATTATCCCATTCAGTACCAGGGACGTCCTTTTTCATCATATTCTGGCAAACATTGGGCGATTTTATTCAGCTTAGGAAGGACATTCAGCAATAATAAAGCTTCAAACAATCTCAACCAACCCTTATAGCTACCGGAGATCATTCCTAAGCTGCAAAATATCATCTAAATATAGCTAGACTACAATATAACGCACGTCGTTGGTACTCAAAGGGTTAAAGGGGTATCTGACGCCAATGGGGTCTTTTGGAGCCCTCCCTATTTTACTCCATTAGTTTTGAAGTTGTAAGACATTTCGTGCCATTAGGTTGGTGGGAATAAGATGTTTTGTCTCATTCAGGTATACATTTTCTTTGGGTGAGCAATATCGAGCCAGTAATATTGAAAAAATTACCTTTCGGCCGAAATATTTTTCTACAAAAAGATGTTAAAATATAGCCTGAAGGGGATCTGGGGGGATTGTTTTTCTTGAAGAAGGTCTGGGGAGGTGTTTTATTTTAGTCTAGGGGCAAACTTAAATAAATTTCTCGAACATGGTAAGAACGATCAACACTTTCAATTTTTATTTATCAATATATCGTAATAAACCTCAAACCGTCGAATAGAGATAGTGTAACCTTAATTAAAAAAAAAAAGGGCAATTTGAATGTTCATAATGATATAGTTATATAAAGATATAGTGGTGGCAATAAACTCCTGTAATGTAAGGATAGAAAGGTATCATTATACCAATATAGCCAATGATTATATACTGTATAGTATCTTGCTTATATCCTTGACGTTATACAGGGTAGGACATTATTACTGTCATATGATTGGCTTCTTACACACAGCGCGCGAGAGAGAGAGAGAGAGAGAGAGAGAGAGAGAGAGAGAGAGAGTTACACAGAGTTACACAGATACTCAAACCACACAGACCGCGCGGTCCCAACTAGGTGGTCCGGCCTTAATACTACTAGACAGGGACAGTTTATAGTGGAAGAATAGGACAATAAAGTAGAAAAGAGAGAGAGAGAGAGAGAGAGAAAGAGCCAACCACCTTAGCCTACCTCACCCCTAGGTCTAGTGGGTGTGTTGAGAGGCTGGCCCTGCTGACATAGGAGACGAAGGGGCAGATTAGGAAGATTGAGTTACAGTACCTGGTTAACACGATCAACATCATCACGTTTTTCTATCTCTTTAGAAGTTTAAATGTTTCTATTCAGCTTAGGAAGGATTGGCGGGAATCAGAGGAATAACAAACATCAAAATTACACTGTTGACTCCAAGAGATCCTTCCTAAGCCGAATTAAATGGCGATATTTGCTTAGCTAGCTTTAGTGAAAATAACACGTACATTGTACTGAAACATTAGACAGCACCCACACTAACACCATCCCCGAATCCACTCTCACGTCACGCTCATACCTTCCACACACCACTCGACATCTACCGCACCACACCTAACACACCATACTACGCTCTGGGGGAGGCACTCGTCACAGGCAGTTTTGCCTTTTGTCTCCCTCATCCACATAAAAAAACAACAAGCACAAACAAGCCACACCCACCACTACCACATCATTCGTATCAAACCGGAGCACATTATTCTAAGCCACTTCTACAAAACCACATCAAACCTTTCAACTTTCCAACTCTATCTATTCCCAAGTTTTAGGCATCGAGCCAAAAACTTCCCCAACAATTTCACTACCTTGTCTTTCCCTCCTCTTTTCCACTCTGATGGTACCACCATCACCTCTTCCTCTGACAAGGCTGAACTCTTCACTCAAACTTTCGCTAAAAGCTCCACCTTGGATGATTCCGGCGCTACTCCTCCCTCTTCATCCCCCTCTCAACTACTTATGCTCAACATCATAATCTCTTCTAAGGATGTACTTTCCGCCCTATCTGGGCTTAATACTAAGAAGGCGTACGGACCGGATTGTGTTCCTCCTGTTGTACTTAAAAAAAAAAAAATCTTGACTCCCTGCCTAGGCAAACTCTTTCTTCGTTCCTCTAACATCTTTTCTTCTTGCTGGAAGTTTGCTCTCATTCAACCGCTCCAATTACCGTCCAATTGCTCTCATTCCTTGCATCTGTAATTTTTTTAAACAATTCTCAATTCAAAATTTATTAAGCATTTATCTTCCCATAAACTACTTTCAGATTGCCAGTATGGTTTCCTTAAGGGTCACTCTACTGGTGATCTCCTTGCTTATCTTACTAACTCTTGGTCATCCTTCCTTCGGTACTTCGGTGAGACTTTCTATTGTCTTAGACATATCAAAAGAACAGCTCCCAGAAGTTAGGTGTGCTCACCCACCCGTCTCCATGGGTTCTTCACCCCTGCACAGCTTCTTGCTCTGCATAGTGCGCCCATGTATCGAGTATTGTTCACATGTGTAGGGAGGTTAAACTCATATCGCACTTCTCGAAAAAGTACAGTCAAAAGTATTTTGCCTCGTCAACTCACTTGCTCTTACTAGTTCCCTACAATCTCTTTCTACACTCCGCAGAGTTGTATCTCTTTCACTCTTCTATCTCTATTACAACAATCAGTGTTCTTAATAGCTCTCTCAGTGCATACCGCCTCCCTTGCGGCGAGTGCAAGGCACCCGCCTTTCAACACAGTCACACTCCCATTCTGTCCAGCTCTCCAACCCAAGAATTAGCACATTTGTTCAGTCTTTCTTCTACTCAACAAGTGAACTCAGGAACTCTCTCCCTCAACCAATCTGTCCTTCATCTCTTATGACTTAGACTGCTTTAAACTTCGTGTGACCATGTATTTTGACTCCAACGTATCTTGAATTTGGCTCTCTGTCACTCCTTTGGCTTTGCTGGAGACACTCGTTACAGGCAGCCTGCCTATTGTCTCCTTCATACACATAGAAAAAAAGAAAAAGAAAAAGCATGTCCAATATACCTACACATAACTTATCACATCATACCAAACAGCACCTACCTCAAACCTGACCCATTAAACAGTGTGAAGCAAATGGTGACGTACTTACTGTGCCCATACCCCTGTCAAGCCCATTACTACCATACCACAATTTGTCGCATTACTTGACCTCGATTACACAACACATACCACATCCTGCCCCTGGAGTAGTATAAGCAGGAGCAGTTGAATTACATATTTATGATACATAATTCCTAGCACTCATCTACCACTAACATACCACACCACACCTACGACACCCACACCCACCACACCCCGCCTATTAAGCAGTGTGAGGCACCAAAGTGTAGTACAACCTCACACTCATAAGAACCACTCAGAACCACAACACCATAGCCAGCACTACAACACCACACCTCACTCAGAACCACAACACCACACCTAGCACTACCATACCACACCCAACATTACCACACCACACCTCTCTCAGAACTACAACACCACACCCAACACTACCACACCACACCCAGCACTACCACACTAACTACCACACCACACCTCACTAGCCACATCCCGCCCATTAAGCAGTGTGAGGCAGCAGGTGAAATACGCCCCTCCTCCAGGTATTGGCCTGTAAGTCACTTAGGGTGGCAGGCCTGAGTAGAAGCTATACGTCCCTAAATTCTCTCCTACGCTCCTCTCCACCTCCTCCTACATGTCTTCCTTCTCCTCCTACATGTCTTCCTTCTCCTCCTCCATTTCTTCCTTCTCCTCCTCCATTTCTTCCTTCTCCTCCTACATGTCTTCCTTCTCCTCCTACATGTCTTCCTTCTCCTCCTCCATTTCTTCCTTCTCCTCCTCCATGTCTTCTTTCTCCTCCTACACGTCTTCCTTCTCCTCCTCCATGTCTTCTTTCTCCTCCTCCATGTCTTCCTTCTCCTCCTACATGTCTTCTTTCTCCTCCTCCATGTCTTCCTTCTCCTCCTCCATGTCTTCCTTCTCCTCCTACATGTCTTCCTTCTCCTCCTACATGTCTTCTTTCTCCTCCTCCATGTCTTCCTTCTCCTCCTCCACGTCTTGCTTCTCTTCCTCCATGTCTTCCTTCTCCTCCTCCATGTCTTCCTTCTACTCCTCCATGTCTTCCTTCTCCTCCTACATGTCTTCTTTCTCCTCCTCCATGTCTTCCTTCTCCTCCTCCACGTCTTGCTTCTCTTCCTCCATGTCTTCCTTCTCCTCCTACACGTCTTCCTTCTCCTCCTCCATGTCTTCTTTCTCCTCCTACACGTCTTCCTTCTCCTCCTACATGTCTTCCTTCTCCTCCTACATGTCTTCCTTCTCCTCCTACATGTCTTCCTTCTCCTCCTACATGTCTTCCTTCTCCTCCTACATGTCTTCTTTCTCCTCCTCCATGTCTTCCTTCTCCTCCTCCATGTCTTCCTTCTCCTCCTCCATGTCTTCCTTCTCCTCCTCCATGTCTTCCTTCTCCTCCTCCATGTCTTCCTTCTCCTCCTCCATGTCTTCCTTCTCCTCCTCCATGTCTTCCTTCTCCTCCTACATGTCTTCCTTCTCCTCCTACATGTCTTCCTTCTCCTCCTCCATGTCTTCCTTCTCCTCCTACATGTCTTCCTTCTCCTCCTACATGTCTTCCTTCTCCTCCTCCATGTCTTCCTTCTCCTCCTACATGTCTTCCTTCTCCTCCTACATGCCTTCCTTCTCCTCCTCCATGTCTTCCTTCTCCTCCTACATGTCTTCCTTCTCCTCCTACATGCCTTCCTTCTCCTCCTCCATGTCTTCCTTCTCCTCCTACATGCCTTCCTTCTCCTCCTACATGTCTTCCTTCTCCTCCTACATGTCTTCTTTCTCCTCCTACATTTCTTCCTTCTCCTCCTACATGTCTTACTTCTCCTCCTACACGTCTTCTTTCTCCTCCTACATGTCTTCCTTCTCCTCCTACATGTCTTCCTTCTCCTCCTACATGTCTTCCTTCTCCTCCTCCATGTCTTCCTTCTCCTCCTACATGCCTTCCTGCTCCTCCTACACGTCTTCCTTCTCCTCCTCCATGTCTTCTTTCTTCTCATCCTACATGTCTTCCTTCTCCTCCTACAGGTCTTCTTTCTCCTCCTACATGTCTTCCTTCTCCTCCTACATGTCTTCCTTCTCCTCCTACACGTCTTCCTTCTCCTCCTACATGTCTTCCTTCTCCTCCTCCATGTCTTCTTTCGTCTCCTACATGTCTTCCTTCTCCTCCTCCATGTCTTCCTTCTCCTCCTACAGGTCTTCTTTCTCCTCCTACATGTCTTCCTTCTCCTCCTACATGTCTTCCTTCTCCTCCTACACGTCTTCCTTCTCCTCCTACATGTCTTCCTTCTCCTCCTCCATGTCTTCTTTCGTCTCCTACATGTCTTCCTTCTCCTCCTACATGTCTTCCTTCTCCTCCTACACGTCTTCTTTCTCATCCTACATGTCTTCCTTCTCCTCCTCCATGTCTTCCTTCTCCTACATGTCTTCCTTCTCCTCCTACACGTCTTCTTTCTCCTCCTCCATGTCTTCCTTCTCCTCCTACATGTCTTCCTTCTCCTCCTACATGTCTTCCTTCTCCTGCTCCATGTCTTCCTTCTCCTCCTACATGTCTTCCTTCTCCTCCTACACGTCTTCCTTCTCCTCCTACATGTCTTCCTTCTCCTCCTCCATGTCTTCTTTCGTCTCCTACATGTCTTCCTTCTCCTCCTACATGTCTTCCTTCTCCTCCTACACGTCTTCTTTCTCATCCTACATGTCTTCCTTCTCCTCCTCCATGTCTTCCTTCTCCTACATGTCTTCCTTCTCCTCCTACACGTCTTCTTTCTCCTCCTCCATGTCTTCCTTCTCCTCCTACATGTCTTCCTTCTCCTCCTACATGTCTTCCTTCTCCTGCTCCATGTCTTCCTTCTCCTCCTACATGTCTTCCTTCTCCTCCTACATGTCTTCCTTCTCCTCCATGTCTTCCTTCTCCTCCTACACGTCTTCTTTCTCCTCCTCCATGTCTTCCTTCTCCTCCTACATGTCTTCCTTCTCCTCCTCCATGTCTTCCTTCGCCTCCTACATGTTTTCCTTTTCCTCCTACATGTCTTCTTTCTCCTCCTCCATGTCTTCCTTCTCCTCCTACATGTCTTCCTTCTCCTCCTACATGTCTTCCTTCTCCTCCTCCATGTCTTCCTTCGCCTCCTACATGTCTTCCTTCTCCTCCTCCATGTCTTCCTTCTCCTCCTCCATGTCTTCCTTCTCCTCCTCCATGTCTTCCTTCTCCTCCTCCATGTCTTCCTTCTCCTCCTCCATGTCTTCCTTCTCCTCCTAAATGTCTTCCTTCTCCTCCTCCATGTCTTCTTTCTCCTCCTAAATGTCTTCCTTCTCCTCCTCCATGTCTTCTTTCTCCTCCTCCATGTCTTCCTTCTCCTCCTCCATGTCTTCCTTCTCCTCCTACATGTCTTCCTTCTCCTACATGTCTTCCTTCTCCTCCTCCATGTCTTCTTTCTCCTCCTCCATGTCTTCCTTCTCATCCTACATGTCTTCCTTCTGCTCCTACATGTCTTCCTGCCTTCCTACGTATCTACCTTAATTTCTACACGGTTTCCTTCCCCCGTATACACTGTCATTCTGTTTACACGTTTCTGTCCCTTGTTATGAGTCTTGTGTACCTCCTTGTTATACATCTTATTTGCAATCACTCGTCTTCCACGTAAAGTATATTTAATGTTTGTATTGAGGGCTGTGCAATACAAACTACCACTGCCATTGAATTCCCGGAGTACAGATATTTGCATGTCTAATACACTATTCATAATCCTTTCCCCCCTCTAGGTCTGTCTCTCTCCCAATGTCAGTGTATGAAAAGGTCAGCAAGTCAGTTTTGTTGCAGCCTGACAATCACCTACTATTTTGGATCAAATAGTAACGAACCTAATTGAAATGCCACAATCGTACCATAAGGCGTCCATACACATACACAAATCCACCATTGACGCAGATGGAAAACTACAACTGACAGAACGAAGCACCACCTGTAATCTTCCAGGCCTGTCACCAAGGCCATATCTCCCTTGAAACTCTTGGCACTCTCTACTTTCAGTTTAGCCTTAAATTAATATAATGACATAGATATTGGAGTTCCATTCGGTTTAAGAATTCCTCTTTGAAAGCCATATACGTTCTTTAGTCTCCTCTGCATCTAAAAAACTTGGCATAATCACGAAAGCGTACAGAATATTCGCCGATTTCTAACTTTCTGCTATTTATATTCGTTGCTTTGTTCTCCCATTTCTTGAATATTGCGCCCTTGTTTGGTCTTCCGCTGCTGCCTGTCATGTTAAATTTATTAAAAGGGTTTTCACAATTGCAAGATATCTTTGTGGTGGTCAAGTGTTGTGCGATCTTGAACACCGCCGAGCTGGTAGTTGCTTGTGGATGGTATATAAGATCAGACTGAATCAGGCTCATCCCTTGCATAGTCACTTTCCTGGTCAGTACGTGGCTTGTAAACTTTAAACGTTGTAACTAAAAAAGGGCTGGAGCGAATGGGCTGTAATATTCCACACGTATTCCCTAGCTAACCCTTCCCAAAATGGTAGAAATGTTAGCTCGACTACTCTAGTCGTTTGTGAGTTACAGAGAATAATGTTCAGGAGTTTAGGTCTACTTATTTGGAACTGGCTAGTTCCACAAACGAAGAACCCGGATTGAGACCATCTCAGCCTCACTCCTCAGAACCTGGAAACTATCTGACATTTAGTCTAATCAAGATGCAATAATTGTTTCAGTATGAGTTAATCGAACCAGATAAAATCGCCATATATTACAAACACTGGCAGACTGCGCTAGTATTACAAACTGTGTGTGTGTGTTGCAGAATGTGTGGAGTGGGGTAAATCGACTGCGGGTAAAGGAGGAGAGATCTTAATCAAATATTCATGGACCTCTCTTGCGGTTCAGTCTGACAGCCAATTTTTCTCTCCCCAAACTTGCATGTTCGTACTCGGCGGAATGTTTGCTCGGGGGTCTGACTTCAAGGTCCGTTCGTCCTCAAGTTATTCCTCCCAATTCATTCACCGTCACTTCACACTCCCATTCTCTCACATCTGTACCCCTCCATTTGGTCTACGTTATTCCACATACATCCAGCCTGGCATTCACTAACACTTCCAGGACCTCTCTCTCTTTTGTGTCATCATTCATGCCTCTCACATTCCATGTTGCTATTCTAAGATTGTCCGTAAGATTGTCCATAGTCGGTCGGGGTGTATATATATATATATATATATATATATATATATATATATATATATATATATATATATATATATATATATATATATATATATATATATATATATATATTATATATATATAAGTGAGAGTGTGAGCTTGGTTTGAGAAATCCTGGTTAGTAGTGAGCTTCATGCTAGTTAACTGACCTGGACTAGTCTTTGGGACTTATCAACAATAATATTAGAATATATCATATATACTAATATCTAAGTGTATCTATAGTGTATCTATATCTTCCTATCAGTCTTTATAATGTATGTATGTGTCGATCTATCTATCTATCTATCTATTGCCGGACGCCTTACTCCCCTTACGAGGGTGGTCATACACAGAATGCCCCCAAGCGGACCTATTCCCTGTGAGAGGTTCAACCCGAGCCAGTTTAGTGAAGGACTTACAGGATTGACCACTCAATTTAGGATCCGTCCGACTCCGAGGCCCTCTGTGTATCTTGTTAGCACTATTTTTCTACAGTGGTGTTCGGCTAGTCCATCCACTAACCTGCCTTACCCTTAGGTAAGCAGTACGAATTTGTATCAGGTTTACTCCCCTAGACAGGTTGCCAACCAAGGCTGACGAGTCCCATCCACCCGGATTTGTATAAGGTTGTCTCCCCTAGATGAGTTGCCGACCAAGGCTAAAGAGTCCCATCCACCCGATCTATCTATCTTTTAATTACCTTTCTCAAGCAAATTTAAGCCTAATTTATTCCGCAATATTCATAAGGTATTCATAAGGTATTCATAAGGTATTCATATATCTACATACTGTACAGTACACATATATATATATATATATATATATATATATATTTTTTTTTTTAATCAGCAATTCCCGGAGTGAGTGATAAATAGCGGCTTTGAAGTTCAACACAGCGGAGCTACTAATTCCCTTTTAATTAGAAAACTTTCTTTGAGGGGGGATGGTTAACTTTTTGGGCGTTTTTTGCATGTATTCGTTATTTTTATAGTTCCCTCCCTAGACCTCCATCAAATTAAACAAGAAAACATCCATTAGATCTCCTTTCTAGATTAATCTGTACATTTTTCGGCCGGTTGTTCCAACATTACAGGCTCACTATCGTTCGCCAGGAAAAAAATCGACACCTAAATAGAACGAAAGGTCTTAATATTGACGAAGAAATGGGGCAAACATCTTAGCATCTGAAAACTAATGGGGCTAAACATGTGGGAGAAAGTGGTCCAGAAAACCGGCCCATCCCCCTTTAAACCTTTCAGAATAATTATTTGTTTATGATATTTAAGCTGGCATTTGATGATTCCCTTTAGGTTATTGAAAGGTTTTATTGCAGATACACATGATTTGTATTTTTCAAAGGGTAACCTTTTTACAACCAACAATAAGAAACTAACACAATAATATTTACCCAAATCAAATGCTAATCAAAGTGTTTCTTTGGCCGTTATAATGAAAGTTTTAATTTTGATCTTGAGTAATTGCTTAGACGTATATACAGGTGTATTTTGCTGTATTTTTTGCAGTGATATTATGAACGAATAGATTGTAATATTTGCTTTGACGTAAAATAATGTAGGTAGGAAATTAACAGAACACCACATAAATTAATAGCGTTTTCCTTTTTTGAGAAATTTCTAACAATAGGATAAATGGTTAGGTTGGAGGAAAAAAGTGAATTACAGAGAAAAGTCATTCAGGATATAACAAAAATACACTTTGAGTCAAGTCATAGATGTTCATTGATACCCTAGTTCAATTGATAATCTTTTTACAAAATATTTGCTATCTCTGACCAGCATTTAATCCTTTGACAGCCAAATTACATGAGTTAACCAAGCATCCCACTGAAGCACAGCCTTTGCTAAGCATCAATTTAGATTAGAACAATAATAATATGAAACTATATTTATTTCAGCTGTTCCTTAAACTTTGTCCATACCCAATTTTATCTTGTCTTGTTTAGGAGATAAGAAAAACAAATATTATATATATATATATATATATATATATATATATATATATATATATATATATATATATATATATATATATATATATATATATATATATAGCTTTTAGGGAAATTTAATAACTTATTACTAATTACCAAATCTTGACTATACGCTGTTCCAAATAGCTAGTCCAGAAATCGTGACCCCTAACCTCTGTATTTCAAAATGGGCTAGAGCAAATGGGTTGCAAACCTCCACACATATTCCTTGGCTGATCCTTCCCAAGTGGTTTAAATATTAGCTGGATTAATAAAGTCGCTTGTGAGTTATAGAGGTTAATGTTCAAGAGTTTTGGCCTACTTATTTGGAATAAGGTATTAATTCAATGTTAACACAATGCCGTGATTACTTGAATGAAGAAATTGTACCCACATGACGGGAATATAATTTATTTTGCTACAGTTACGGTGTGTTGGATTTTCTGTCTCAACAGTGGAAGCCTTACTTGTCCATGGTTTATGAATGTCTTTGCTAGTGGGCCTTTAGAGTGAAGTACAACTGAACCACCAAATGAAAAGTCATCTGGGGTAGTGTTGAGTTCAGGAACGGCATCAGCTGTGCATGCATTGAGTGGAAGAGAGATGTATTGATATGATGGGAATGGGAGCGTCGCATGCCTATGCTGTCTGGAGCGGAGCAATGCGGGGGATCTCGGGGTGGACACTAATGCTGTGTCGTAATATCCCCAGTATTGATGACTAGTGCTGCCATCTGGTGTTCCATTTTCTGTATTGGTGTGGTGCTTTCTGATGTCATAAACTGGGCAGACTCGTCTAAACAGAACAAAGCAGTTTAGTTTCGAAATCTAGACTGAAAGTAATTTATCATGTGCCTGAATTTGTATGAATCTTCAATTTTGAAGCTGCCTGGCGAGAATTGTTGAGAGAGCTCATGTGAAACCGGCTTTAATCATGTTGCGCTATTATATAGACTTGCTTGCCAACCCCAATTTGCATGCCTGATCGCTTAATGTATGCAGGGCAGCTGATGGTTTAATGTATGCATGCTTTAGTCTGCTGCCTTTGTGACCAGTGATTGCTTGCTTTAGTGCGTGTTGCCTGTCTCTGCTGCCTTCTGTCTGTCTGTATGTCTGTCTGTCTGTCTGTCTGCCCGTCCGTCCGTCCGTCCGTCCGTCTCTCTCTCTCTCAATCTCAATCCCCCCCCTCTTTCTCTCTCTCTCTCTCTCTCTCTGTATTTATTATTTGCCAGTGATGACAATTTAATGTTAGCCTGCTAGGTGTGTTCTCCAAGTTTGGAGCTGTCATTATTCTTCAGGTAGTTACAAGCAAGTCAAGAAGGATTAAACAGTTAACATGGATCTCCACAGAATGGGTTAATGGCCTGAGATGGGGCAGATGCCACTAAGCTTGAAATAGTGCAAGGGGATATATATCGGCCAAGCACAATCCAAATCAGACCGATATATATGGGAAAAGAATGCAAAAGTGACTGAATTGAAAAAGGATTTGGGTCTTCTGATTTTCAGTGACCTAACTGCCTTAGTGGTGTAATGGTTATGGTGTTTAAGTACTGTATGTGTTGTTCCGAGTTCGAATCCCGGGAGGATCACATGCTTTCAATTATTTTATTTGGGGGGGTGATCGATGTTAAGAATAAAAATTAATCAAGAATATTTGCAAACAATGCCCTGGAAGAAAGCTCAGAAACGATTGAAACAGTTTTAGTACATAGATGAGGAGACAGTTGTTAATGTAATCTCTTTATTGTTTTATCTATATATGTTCTTTATGTGTATGAAGGAGACAAAAGGCAAAGCTGCCTGTAACAAGTGTCTCCCCCATGGTTGAGAGAGCGAGAGAGCCAAATTGTATATTTGTTTTGTGTGTGTGTACAATATTGGAAAGAAGAGTGGTGTTCTTGCTTAGTGTAATGAACTGGATAGGAGGAAGAGGTGTGTGTAAGAGCTAGCTGGATTACTCTCTGTGAAGGTGAGACACTAACAGAAACAGTGAGGGAAGCCAGACAAAATTAAACAGGAGCTCCAGCAACTCCTTATCACATGCCTATGAGGCCTCCACTAGGTATTGACCTTCTCGATTGGTGTCTACAATCTCCCCATTAACCCCTTCTGGAATATGCTACGCAGTTGAGACTCCTCTGCACTCAGGAAAGACATACAGTGATTAGAAAGAGTCCAAACTATGAATGCAAACTAATTCCATTGATTTGGAGACTGAATTATGAGGGTAGGTTGAGAGCTCTGGTTCTCTTTTCGGTAGAAACGCGAAGCCAGCTCATTGAAGTCTCTAAAATACTAAAGGGGTTTGACAATGTGGATTGCAACAATAGTTTAGGTTTCAATATGAGTACAATACCCAACCACGGTGCAACGTTAGTGTTAAGGGGGAGGTAGTTCGTTATCTGGACATCCTTCTCTCTCATGTTTAGCCCCAATAGTTTTTAGATTTTAAGACGTACGTTTAATTAGTTTGGCGATTTTGAGACCTTTTGCACCATTTCTTTGTCAATCTTGGGTTCTACTCATCATATTGTAACTTGAATATTGTATAATTATAAACCTCTTGCCAAAAACTTGAATATTGTATATAAACCTCTTGCCAAAAACTCCTTTCTGTCTTGGTTTAAATATTCAGTGCTTGCATTCATAAACCTATGTAACATTTCCTGTCACTATTCATGCACCCTTAGTATGATTCATATATTATAACCACCATTTCTACACTTATGTTAATAAACCTTGGACACTGAAGCTCATGTATTTTTCTAATCTTAGTTTTCCAGCTCATTAAGGACTGTACGCTCATACGGATAAGTTTATATGGCCAAAGGACAATTAGTGCCTGGTCGATATCTTAGTTAAGTTGGCACTGGTTGAGAGGTACTGATTCAAATGATTCATGGGTTGAGAGGTGGTGGTTGAAAATTAATGATCCACTGGTTGAGAGGTACTGGTTGAAATGATCCACTGGTTGAAATGATCCACTGGTTGAGAGGTACTGGTTGAAATGATCCACTGGTTGAGAGGTACTGGTTGAAATGATCCACTGGTTGAGAGGTACTGGTTGAAATTATCCACTAATTGAGAGGTACTGGTTGAGGGGTACTGGTTGAAATTATCCACTAATTGAGAGGTACTGGTTGAAGAGGTACTGGTTGAGGGGTACTGGTTGAAGTGATATATTGATTGAGTTATCCGGTCAGCCCTTGTTAGCCATACCCTTATTATGTGTTCGGTATTGTGTTCCTTCCCTCCCTTAGCCTCTTGGAAGTAGACAAGCTTAGCCTCATTACCCGAGGATCTGACCTCCCCGTTCTCTAATATCTCAAGTTTCTTTTGTTATACACTTCACTTTTCCCGTTTCTTAAAAATATTTGTTTATATTGTTTAATATTGTATCTTCTTATTTTCGTATTTTCTCCTTTATCTTTTTGTTTGCTTATACCCACCCAGACCAAGTCCAACGAGGAAACTCCTCGAGTACGATTAGTAATATGCTCATAATTATATAATAAATTTGATATGCACGTTGAACAGTGATACTCGCCATGGCAACATTATTTGTCTTTTATTCTGAATATCACCAGACAATTTTGTTTATCTTAAGAATTACCTCCTCACATAAACTTAAATTATCTCTTCATCTCTCGCCTGGTCATCATAAATGGTATAACATTTGCTCATAATATCCAGCATATTATTAGAATGTAGCCTTCGCACTAATCCGACGGGGTTTGAGTTTTGTGGTGTTTTAAGAATTATTATTGAGAGTTTTGATTTCTTGTCAGTTTTTATTTTTCATACTTCGCTTATCCTCCTAGACCGCTTCAATCTATTACACAAAATGTCCCCCAGATTCCCCTTCAAGTTCATCATTATTTTTCAGTATAAAATGTTCGAAGGTCGGTTAAGGGGAGATATCCACTTGAGGGATTTTTTTTTCTTGACTCCTTTCTCCCTCATGTTTAGCCCCATTGCTTTTGAGATTTTAAGACGTTCGCCCTAGTAGTTTTGACATTTCAAGACATTTTGCCCCATTTCTGTCAATTTTAAGACCTTTCGTGCCATTAAGGTGTTGATTTTTTCCTGGCGAGCCATAGCGAGCCTGTAATTTAAGAGCAACCGGCCTCCGGCCGGGAAATTTTTCTACCGAAAAATGTACAAATTTATATTGAAAGGGGGTCTAGGGGGTGTAATTTTAAGCTTGATGAAAACGTAGGGAACAAACTAAATACCTCTCCTTAAAGGAGGATGAGCTTACTTTTTGATCGATGTTTTCATTTATTCATTATTTCTTTTAGTTTCCTCCCTAGACCTCCATCAAACTTAAAAGAACATCCATTAGATCGCCCTTTTATATTAATTTGTACATTTTTCGGTAGGTTCTTCCAAAACTACAAGCTCATTATCGTTCGCCAGGAAAACAATCGGCTCCTAAATAGCTCGAAAGGTCTGACTATTGACAAAGAAATGGGGCGAAAGGCCTTAACCTCGACAAACTAATGGGGCAAGCATCTTAAAATCGCAAAACTAATGGGACTAAACATGAGGAAGAAGGGGGAACTGAAAAATTACCCACCTCCCCTTAATCCAATAATGTTGATAGTGTCAGTCACTCCCTGCAGCATGCAATGACCACTTTGTCATTTTATTCTCGCTATTATTAGACGAGTACATTCAGCTTAAGGGCAGATCTCCACTTAAGGGATTTTTTTCTTGACCCCTTTCTCCCTCATGTTTAGCCACATTGCTTTTGATATTATAAAAGGTTTGCCCCATTAATTTAGCGATTTTAAGAACTTTCACCCCATATTAAGACCTTTCGTGCCATTTAGGTGTCGATTTTATCCTGGCGAGCGATAGCGAGCCTGTAATTTAAGAGGAACCGACCTTCGGCCGGGAAATTTTTCTACCGAAAAATGTACAAATTTATCTTGAAAGGGACTCAAGGGGGTGTAATTTTAAGGCTGATGGAGGTCTAGTGAACAAACTAAATACCTCCCCTTAAGGTGACAGTGGTTATTTTGGGGTCTATATATTTATATATTCATATATTTTTTCGTTTCCTCGATAGACCTTCATCAAACATTTAAAACCACTCCTTAGACCCCCTTCAAGATAATTTTTTACATTTTTCGATAGACAAATGTCCCAGCCGAAGGCCGGCTTCTGTTAAAATTACAGGCTCGGTATCGCTCGCCAGGAAAATATCGACACCTAAATGGCATGAAAGGTCTTGCAATTGATATAGAAATGGGACGAAAGGTTTTAAAATCGACAAGCTATTGACGAGAACGTATTTAAATCTGAAAACTAATGGAGCTAAACATGAGGAAGAAGGGAGACTACTGCCTACTATTTAGGTCACAATAGTTCACTTTCCCAGGATTGGACGTCACAAATATCAACAACTAATTTCAGACTATTTTACTGCTAGGTAAACAGAGGCATTGGGTGTAAGAAGAATGTTCGTTCTTCCTGTCACATGTGGGAATCGAACCTGGGACCATTTGGTTGTGAGTAGTACGGGCAAGATTTTAAGATAGCTGTGTAATCAGGTTAAATATACAGGGTGTCCCAGGAGGAAAGGGCAGAACTTTGGGAAATGATAAAGCAAGGTATTCTAAGGTCAAAATTATAAAGCAAGGTATTCTTAGGTAAAAATTATAAAGCAAGGTATTCTAAGGTAAAAATGATAAAGCAAGGTATTCTAAGGTCAAAATGATAAAGCAAGGTATTCTAAGGTAAAAATTATAAAGCAAGGTATTCTAAGGTAAAAATGATAAAGCAAGGTATTCTAAGGTAAAAATGATAAAGCAAAGTATTCTAAGGTAAAAATGATAAAGCAAGGTATTCTAAGGTAAAAATTATAAAGCAAGGTATTCTAAGGTAAAAATGATAAAGCAAGGTATTCTAAGGTCAAAATGATAAAGCAAGGTATTCTAAGGTAAAAATGATAAAGCAAGGTATTCTAAGGTAAAAATTATAAAGCAAGGTATTCTAAGGTAAAAATGATAAAGCAAGGTATTCTAAGGTCAAAATGATAAAGCAAGGTATTCTAAGGTAAAAAAAAGAATCATTACAATAATCTAAATCGCACACTGTTAAAACAAATATTGAAGGTTTTATATAGTTTCCTCCCCCGCACCACTATAATGGACTCTTCCATGTCAAAGGGTTTCCAACTAGTCCAATATGAGCTAGCATGTCTCTAATAATTTTGTATCATACAACATAATAATATAGTTATTATAATGTGGTAAAATAACGCATTTAGGTGAATGACAAGCCTTATGGGGATAGACAAAGGATAATACGCAATATCTCCATAGGCAAAGGATAATACGCAATATCTTTATAGGCAAAGGATAATACGCAATATCTTTATAGGCAAAGGATAATACGCAATATCTCTATACCAGTTGAGATTTGGAATATTTCTTATAGAACATTTTAGGCTTAGAATACCTGGTTTGATCATTTCTCAAAGTTATGCCCTTTCCTCTTGGGACACCCTGTATTTGACGAACTTTGAATGACCTCGAACAACTTTAGTCATACGTTGCAAACCACTTCCCCTGCTTCACCTGACTCTCTCTCCTAACCTGTGCAATATTACTGAAGCCGTGGCTGGCTCATGGAAGTGATTCACGCAACTCCCTCTAATTAAGGGAGCCCACCTCGCTTTTTTTTTCTCTTTCTCTCCCTCTCTCTTTGGCTTGTATCCATTCGGCCCCATTCAGCCTACTGTTTTAAGACGTTTACCCCCATCCAGGTGTTAATATTGTATTTTTGATGTATTTTTGTTTGGACAGCAAGCTAACTTTGTACATTTTTCGATAGAAAAATTTCTCCGGCGAAGCCGGATTTCTCCATACAATGCTGGCTCGCTGTCGCTCGCCAGGAAGATATCGACACCTGGATGGGGATAAGCGTCTTAAAACAGTTGGCTGAATGGGGCTGAATGGATACAAGCCAGGAAAAGAGAGAAAAAGAGAAAAAGATAAACAAAAAAGCCGGTGACCCCTCTCTTAATCAACTGCATCCCCAGTGCCCCATAAACAGATCTCTGGCTCAAGCTCCAGTCACACAAGGCAACATTTTTGGGCATCTTTAATTAGTTGTACTATATTTAGACGATTTTGTACAGTTTAAGAAGGACGTGTGGTAGTAAAAACGGTTAAGTGAGATAGTTCGAAGCCTCTTTATTGTGGGGCATGAGGACCTTTATAAACTGAATAAAGTCGTCTAGTAGTAGCCAGAATAAAATTGCAAGATCGAGTCCGGTACTGTACGGGTTAAGGGGGGATCTCCACTTGAGGGATTTTTTTTCTTGACCCCTTTCTCCCTCATGTTTAGCCCCATTGCTTTTGATATTATAACACGTTCGCCCCATTAATTTAGCGATTTTAAGAACTTTCACCCCATATTAAGACCTTTCGTGCCATTCAGGTGTCGATTTTATCCTGGCGAGCGATAGCGAGCCTGTAATTTAAGATGAACCGGCCTATGGCCGGGACATTTTTCTACCGAAAAATGTACACATTTATCTTGAAAGGGACTCAAGGGGGTATAATTTTAAGCTTGATGGAGGTCTAGGGAATAAAGTAAATACCTCCCCTTAAAGGTTTGTAAGTAATTCAACCACCTCCGAAAATCAGCCTCCTATTTACCAGCCAAGATTATATAGCTTTATTAGCAACAAATTGCCGATCAAAAAATGCCAGAAATAGCGAAAGTGTAACCCTGCCTTAGGAGTGGCTTCGATATCCAATTAGCCAATAGTTAGTTTGCGTTATGAGCATGATCGTAACTTAAGGGGAGATAATTTCCACTGGAGGGAGTTTTTTCTTGACTCCTTTCTCCCTCATGTTTAGCCCCATTGCTTTTCTAATTTTAAGACGTTTGCCCCATTATTTTGATGATTTTAAGAACTTTCAACCCATTTCTGTCAATTTTAAGACCTTTCGTGCAATTTAGGTGTCGATTTTATCCTGGCGAGCGATAGCGAGCCTGTAATTTAAGAGGAACCGGCTTTCAGCCGGAACATTTTTCTACCGAAAAATTTAAAAATTGATCTTGAAAGGGGCTCAAGGGGGTGTAATCTTAAGCTCGATGGATATCCAGGGACCAAACTAACAACCTCCCCTTAACAAACAACTATGAATACAGATTGTGATGTACGAATGTGTTGTATTATTAAGTATATTAGCAGCTGCTAGTCTCTAAGTTCTCTGTCCACTCTTCTTCGAGGTGTTAAAAGTAAGAGTCCTGATATGGGTCAATCAGTCTCTTCAACTCTTATAATTCTTCTTGCAATTCTGGATTGGGTACATAGACTACTGGAACTGTGATCTCTGGATCTCTGGAGTTTTTTATAAGGGGAAAGGTGGTGATGCGGTAACCTTCTTCCTCATTATAATTAATTATAATAAGAATATTAATACAAATATTACACCATCATCATTTAACAAAGTATAGATAAACGGAACACACCGAATAATAATAATAATAATAATAATAATAATAATAATAATAATAATAATAATAATAATAATAATAATATTCTCGATAGCACTTAATGGTGTATTCCAATCACGAGAAATAAGTAACAGTTATGACGGTTCACTACTCAACAGCCAATCACAGCCAAGCGCAGAACAATACGGTCACCTAATTGGCTGCGATTCATGCCCAACCACACGTAAGCCAGCGTTGGTCAGTTCTGTCAATATAGACTAGTCAACCACAGAGACCCTCATGTAACAGGGAGCGATCAACCTCCGCCATATTGGTGCCAAACTGTCCATTATCCTTTGTTAAGGGAGCTCAGACGGTGTTGTGCAGCATACTTTACTGGTTCGGCTCAATGGTTTAAGGAAGGGGTTTAGTTTGCTCTCTAAACCTCTATCAAGCTTAAAAAAAAAAACACACTCACAAAACCCCCCTTCGATATAAATGTGTACATTTTTCGGTACAAAAATGTCCCGGCCGATCTTCAAATACAGGCTCGCTATCGCTCATCAGGAACAAAATCGACACCTAAATGGCACTAAAAGTCTTAATATTGGCAAATACTGGGGAAAAAGGTAAAAAAATCGCCAAACTAATGGGGCGAATGTCTTGTAATCTCATAACTAATAGGGCTAAACATGAGGGAGGAGGAGGACTCGAAAAACCAACTGCCTCCCCTTAAACACCAATAACCCCACCCAAACAGAGAGAGAGAGAGATATAAACCAATATTGAAAGTATAATTATTATTCAAGGATAGTACTGTATTCCATTATTCAAGGATAGTACTGTATCCATTATTCAAGGATAGTACTGTATTCCATTATTCAAGGATAGTACTGTATTCCATTGTTCAAGGATAGTACTGTATTCCATTATTCAAGGATAGTACTGTATTCCATTGTTCAAGGATAGTACTGTATTCCATTGTTCAAGGATAGTACTGTATTCCATTATTCAAGTACTGTATTCCATTATTCAAGGATAGTACTGTATTCCATTATTCAAGGATAGTACTGTATTCCATTATTCAAGGATAGGACTGTATTCCATTATTCAAGGATAGTACTGTATTCCATTCAAACGTTTACACCGAGAACAGTACTAGCCTTGTTTGTCCAACCCAGAGACCCTGCAGTAAGAGAGAGCGGTCATCTTTATCTTTAAGGGGAGGTTTTTAGTCGATTCCCTAGACTTCCATCAAGCTTAAAATTACTCCTCCTAGATCCCCTTTCAAGATAAATTTGTACATTTTTCGGTAGAAAAATGTCCCGGCCGAAGGCCGGTTCCCCTTAAATTACAGGCTCGCTTTCGCTCGCCAGGAAAAAATCGACACCTGAATGGCACGAAAGTTCTTAAAATTGACAGAAATGGGGCAAAAATTCCTAAAATCGCCAAACTAACAGGGTGAACGTCTTAGAATATAAAGAAGCAACGGGGCTAAACATGAGGGAGAAAGCGGTTCAGAAAAAAGTCCCTCAAGTGGAAATCTACCCTTAAGGGGGGGGGGGGGGTTATTTAGTGGTCGAATTATAAATATATATGTTTTAATTGCCTTCCCTAGTAGACCTCCATCAAGCTTAAGGGGAGATCTTCACTTGAGGGATTTTTTGTCTTGACTCCTTGCTCCCTCATGTTTAGCCCCATTGCTTTGGAGATTTTAAGACGTTCGCCCTAGTAGTTTGGACATTTTAAGACATTTTGCCCTATTTCTGTCAATTGTAAGACCTTTCGTGCCATTAAGGTGTCGATTTTTTCCTGGCGAGCGATAGCGAGCCTGTAATTTAAGAGCAACCGGCCGGGACATTTTTCTACCGAAAAATGTACAAATTTATCTTAAAAGGGGGTCTAGGGGGTGCAATTTTAAGCTTGATGAAAACGTAGGGAACAAACTAAATACCTCCCCTTAAGGAACATCCCAAAGTTCCCCCTTCTAGATACATGTATTTTATGGTAGATTCCTTCTAAATACAGGCTCGAGGTTGGCCCATCTCTGTCACTATAAAGGTCGTTGTTGCAGTCCAAGGGTTTTATCCGGTGCACACAAAAGGTTGGCACTGTATATATTGACGCTCAAAGGCACCAGTTAACCCATTCAGTACCGGTGACGTCCTTTTCACTATATTCTGGCAACTATTAAAGGCTTTTATTCAGCTTAGGAAGGATGTCTACCCGTTAACAGATTACAGACTATCTCAATTAATCCTTTTCGCTACCATATATCCTCTCTAAGCTTCATAACATCGTCTAATTCATTACAGCTGAAATACAAATAAAAAGATGTCGCCGGTACTGTAAGAGTTAAATTCTGACTAACCCCACCGAGTATTTTGACGTTTCACGTGTTTTTATTTTATTTGCTGGGTATCATTAGACGATTTGATGGTCAGCTTTCAATGATCACCATTTTGTTTCCAGCATTTAAGAGATCCACTTTAGTGCGCTCCCTATACCCTCATGACCCCCTTTCCTGATAAATTTGTAATTTTGTCGGTCAACAAAATTCCCAGCCAAAGGCCGATTCATCCTAAATTGCAGGCTCGCCATTCTCGCTCGCTGGGGGGGAAAAAAAATACCCCTAATTGTACGACAGATCTTAAAATTGGAGAAATGGAGTTAAAAGTTTTAAAATCGCAAAACATATGAGGCGAACGTCTTAAATTATCAATACTAGTGGGGCCACAAACGTGGGAGAAAGGGGTCCAGAAAAAAAAACACCTTCTAAGGTGAAAATATGCCCTCAACGGATCCTTTGCACTGGTATCGGAATCTAGACTGAAGATCAATTAATCTAGGTGGCATAATTCATTAAAAAGTTTACCTGATAAGCTTCCAGACGAACAAAGTATCTCTTGTGTTACCGGGTTTACTCTATTGCACACGTATGAAACATTATTGCATACAATGCTTTGTTGACAATATATCCTGCAATGTGTTATTTTGATATTGTCTCTATTTATCATTCAGGGTTTAGATTACTTTTGCCACTTTCAAGCAACGTAAATTTAATTTGTCCCCTAGACTTAAAAAGTGCCTCCCAGACCCCTTTCAAACTAAATATTTACAGTATACGGTAGAAAAATGTCATACCCGAAGGCCCATTCATAATAAATATTGACATTATTCGGTAGAAAAATATCATAGGACATTTTTCTACCGACAAACGTATATCGAAGGAGGATATTGAGGGTAATTTACTAAGTATGATGGAGGTCTAGGGACGAAACTAAAACTATCATGCATACATAAATATACAAACTAATAAAAATCCCTACCCCATTAATGGACAAAACCGTTCGGAGGCGTGTTGTTACTGGTCAGTCCCTAGGGTATTCAGTGGTCTGGCAATAGATGCATATATAGGAATTAAGTAACACCCCGTTCTTAACATTAATCATCAACTACAAACCCCAATGCACTTGAATAAACTAATGAAAGCATATGGTCCTCCCGGGATTCGAACTCGGGACACCACACCCAGAACATAAGCATCTAAACCATTACACAGAAAGATTGATATATTGTCTATTCGTAAATAGAGGGATTGATAGATAGATAGATAGGTACATAATACGAAATAGCTAGCTAGCTAGATAGGTTGTTTGATTGCCAAATTGATATATAGATAGATAGACTGAATGCTTGATAGACACATGGGTAGAGAGATAGATAGGTAGATACTGTCGATAGATAGATGGATAGATAGGTAGGTAAATCGATAGCTAACTAAATAAACACAATTAAATAGACAAATTAACTTGATAGTGAACGACATAACGTATTTCTCCACCAAAACACAACAGGTTAGATCGATAGATAGATTGATGGCTTGATAGACACATGGGTAGATAGCTAGATAGATAGATACTGTCGATAGATAGAGGGATAGATAGGTAGGTAAATAGATAACTAACTAAACACATAGACAAATTAACTTGACAGTGAAGGACATAGATAGGTAGATACTGTCAATAGATAGGTGGATAGATAGGTAGGTAAATATATAGATAGGTAGATACTGTCAATAGATAGGTGGATAGATAGGTAGGTAAATATATAGATAGCTAGATACTGTCAATAGATAGATGGATAGATAGGTAGGTAAATATATAGATAGGTAGATACTGTCAATAGATAGATGGATAGATAGGTAGGTATATATATAGATAGGTAGATACTGTCAATAGATAGATGGATAGATAGGTAGGTAAATATATAGATAGGTAGATACTGTCAATAGATAGATGGATAGATAGGTAAGTAAATATATAGATATGTAGATACTGTCAATAGATAGATGGATAGATAGGTAAGTAAATATATAGATAGGTAGATACTGTCAATAGATAGATGGATAGATAGGTAGGTAAATATATAGATAGGTAGATACTGTCAATAGATAGATGGATAGATAGGTAAGTAAATGTATAGCTAATTAATAAACACACAAATAATAGACACATTAACGACATAACGTATTTCTTCACCAGAATACACAACAGGTTATCGCAATACGACCGAGACAACAACCTGGTGCAGCATCAAATCAATGTCCATTAAAGCAATTAATCCTCACTTCGCTGGCCAGACTATTCATTGAGTTAAGGGAGGTGACCTGCTTTTTTCTCCTTTTCTCTGGCTTGTATCCATTTGGCCCGATTCAGCCAACTGTTTTAAGACGTTTATCCCCATCCAGGTGTCGATTTTTTCCTGGCGAGCGATAGCGAGCCAGCATTGTATGGAGAAATCCGGCTTCGATGGAGACATTTTGCTATCGAAAAATGTACAAATTTAGCTTGCTGTAAAGCAAAAATATATAAATGCTGGCTCGCTACCGCTCACCAGGAAAATATTGACACTTGGATGGGGGTAAACGTCTTAAAACAGTAGGCTGAATGAGGTCGAATGGATACAAGCCAAAGAGAGAGGGAGAGAAAGAGAAAAAAAAGCGAGGTGGGCTCCCTTAAAACAATTAATCCTCACCTCGCTGGTCAGTATTCATCGAGCTAACGAGGACCTACACGAGAGTACACTGGCGACCCTGTAATAGTAAGAGAGAGAGGCCAGCATTTGTTTGCATTTGATGGTAAATTGCCATAATATAATATTTTTTACTTAGCTACTGCGAAGATTCTGTAGCGAAATAGGTTGCTAATTATGAAAACTTGGCTAGGAGATGAGGCAGAGACATAGTAGTTTCATATTGTTTCATTAAGTATCGATAAATTAGCTGCTAAAGGACTCAATTTGCCATCAGCTGGAAATAAACCGACTATAGTCATTGGGGCCAGGGTTACCAAAGCAAGTCCGTTATATCGTAAAGAAATGCCGAAAATCGCTAGACTAAAGCCACAATCTCTACAATATCACTTGAAATGGCTCAAATCTCCACAATATCGTTATAATTCATGCCGCTGGATGTAAAGATTTGCCTCTAGAATCTAGAGGCAAATCTTTACAGCTAGATTCGGAATCTAGATCAAAGAAAATACCCCTAGATATAGCAGGAATGTAGCAAAATACCCCTAGATATAGCAGGAATGTAGCTAAATACCCCTAGATATAGCAGGAATGTAGCTAAATACCCCTAGATATAGCAGGAATGTAGCAAAATACCCCTAGATACAGCAGGAATGTAGCAAAATACCCCTAGATACAGCAGGAATGTAGCTAAATACCCCTAGATACAGCAGGAATGTAGCTAAATACCCCTAGATATAGCAGGAATGTAGCTAAATACCCCTAGATATAGCAGGAATGTAGCTAAATACCCCTAGATATAGCAGGAATGTAGCTAAATACCCCTAGATATAGCAGGAATGTAGCTAAATACCCCTAGATATAGCAGGAATGTAGCTAAATACCCCTAGATATAGCAGGAATGTAGCTAAATACCCCTAGATATAGCAGGAATGTAGCTAAATACCCCTAGATATAGCAGGAATGTAGCTAAATACCCCTAGATATAGCAGGAATGTAGCTAAATACCCCTAGATATAGCAGGAATGTAGCTAAATACCCCTAGATATAGCAGGAATGTAGCTAAATACCCCTAGATATAGCAGGAATGTAGCTAAATACCCCTAGATATAGCAGGAATGTAGCTAAATACCCCTAGATATAGCAGAAATGTAGCTAAATTGGCAAAACTGATTGGGGTCCCATTTTGGTGCCTCCATTATCAAACAACGGGGGTTTAATGGATTTGTTTATATATCATGTAGATTATAATTATATCCACAGACCGATACCAGTATTCCCGAATGTGAATTATGGTAATGGAGATATTGGAGTGTAAAAAGAGGACACTATTACTATACCCTGTTTCCTTTCAACAGACGGTAAATTGCTCCACAACAACAGTCACTCCACAACAATAGTCACTCCACAACAATAGTCATTCCACAACAACAGTCATTCCACAACAAGTCACCCCACAACAACAGTTAGTCCACAACAACAGTCACTCCACAACAACAGTCATTCCACAACAAGTCACCCCACAACAACAGTCAGTCCACAACAACAGTCACTCCACAACAACAGTCACTCCACAACATCAGTCATTCCACAACAAGTCACCCCACAACAACAGTTAGTCCACAACAACAGTCACTCCACAACAACAGGCATTCCACAACAAGTCACCCCACAACAACAGTCCGTCCACAACAACAGTCACTCCACAACATCAGTCATTCAACAACAAGTCACCCCACAACAACAGTCAGTCCACAACAACAGTCACTCCACAACATCAGTCATTCCACAACAAGTCACCCCACAACAACAGTCAGTCCACAACAACAGTCACTCCACAACATCAGTCATTCCATAACAAGTCACCCCACAACAACAGTTAGTCCACAACAACAGTCACTCCACAACAACAGGCATTCAACAACAAGTCACCCCACAACAACAGTCATACAACAAATATTACAACGAGTCACAGAACAACAGTCAAACAACAACAACAGTCACATAACAAAAACAGTCACACAGCAAACATACAACAGCAAAAAACATAACAGAAATTACTGCACAACAGCAGTCACACAACAGCAACACAACAACAACATTTACACAACATCAACAGACGCACAGCAAGAAGAACAACAACAACAACAAGTCATACATCAAACACAAAAATACAAGAAACACACACAAGCAACTTTCCCAGAATAAGCAACAATGACACAGCCAAGCGCGTCTGGGATGATTGCAATACGCCTTCTTGTTTGTCCAAATCCTTCGGGAGAAATAACTCTAGTGATCTCATTACCCGGTAAAGGCACACACACACACACACACACACACACACACACACACACACACACACACACACGCACACGAGGCGGCATACATACACAGACTCACACATACATTATATTCAAACACACGCATCACATATTCAAAAGTGTAAACACAGTCATGTATTCACATATATACATATACACATAAACACACAAGCACAATCATTCAAACACACCCATGCCTGCATACACACTCACACAACACACTTATGCATATTTATACACATTACAGACAGGCATAGATACACACACAAACTCACGTGTTAAGCAACACAATAAATGCTATGATACCCACGCAAATGTATTGTAAAACGCACTCACACATTCACACACAAGCAATGAAGCATGCACATACATACATAGATACATGCACGCTCATGAAACAATCTCTCTCCCATATATATATATATATAATATATATTGTTTATGCGCTCAAAATAACCGGACTACACGTGTCTCATCACACATCCGCATCGATAAAAACCACATAATTGGTAGACCCGGATAACATGGGATCATAGAGGGCCGCACTTGTGCCGCATTTTCATCCACACAGGCGATACAGGATATCAGTACTAATCACCACCAAGGTCGCTGGGCAAGAAGGACACCATAAATTTGCGCCCAAGTCAATACCGGTCACTCCATTTCCATTCAACACCTCTGCAGCCAATACCATACCAAAATTTCAGGCCAAGCATCAATTTCAGGCCAAACAATTGGAAGAGTCTAGTTAGTGTAGGGTGTGCAACACTTTTGTTTTATATGATCAAGCAAAAGTGTGTGCATCGTGGGAGCAAGCTAGAGTTGCCCTTTGTGTAACTGAGACACAGAGAAAAAAATGCAGCAAATGAGACCAGGCACTGAAGCAGGATGTCGAGCAATCCTTCTATTCCACGTAAAGCTATCTAACAGTAGACTATATTTAGATAATCACTTCGTTTACTCGCGCTCTTAGTAGCAGGGAAGTGATAGAAGCGTTTTATGTAAATTATTAACTTTCGTGTTATTATTTATAAATATTTTTCTGATTGAAGTCACAAGCTCGTCTGAAGTTGTAGTTTCTAGTATAATCATTTTGCGCAAGAGAGCTTTAATCTTTTGTTCATGATATTTATCTCTCTCACATTCACAGATAAATACACGCACACAGACACCTTCACACACATACCCTAGCTCACCTTCTCTCTCTCTCTCTCTCTCTCTCTCTCTCTCTCTCTCTCTCTCTCTCTCTCTCTCTCTCTCTCTCTCACACAAACACAGATAAACACAACCAATCTTTCAGAGCATGGGTTATATATAGCTCAAAACGTTAGAACATAAAAAATCAAAGCTCTTCCCTGCGGTTTCCGTCCCCCTCAATCTATGAATGAATCATTCGCACTCAGTCATTTACTCTTTGTATATATATATATATATATTGTTCAATAGGTGGCATGCTGAGAGTGAGGGTCCGAGTCTATGAGGTGAGACAGTGAAGTACTGGAGCGAGGCAGCTTCAGAGATGGGGCTGCTTCGAGGCTTGAGTGACCAACTGAGCCCAATGCATCTTGCGAAGGCAAGATGGCAGGGGCTGGTTGCAGCTAAAAGTGCTTCACATGTCTCACCCCCTAGACTGGAACGAGACCTCACGGGCTTCACCCTTCAATGATTAGCGGTTGAATGTACAGGTTCTGAGGGAGTTTCATGTAGTACTGTAATATAAACGGTGGTCGTTACTACGAAAACTGTCTACACAATATGCTGTCATGGTTATAATGAATTAACTTTCTTTATATGTACGTAAGCTCCAGAGAACGATCGTGTGTATGATCTTTATTGCGATAACTGTCTAAAATTGCTGCTTTATACATAATGTTTTTTGGTACTGTCCAAACAAAGAGCATATGTAAGTTTGAAAAGGAACACCTTGAGATTGTTCGGCCATGTGGAACGTATGGGAAGCGAGATAATGACTAAGAGAGTGTACGACAGTGAGGTGGAAGGACAGAGAGGGAGAGATATACCGAGTGAGAGGTGGAAGGATGGAGTTAAGAAGTATATGCGTGAAAGCGGTGCTGGATGGGAGGAGGGACGTCGACTGACTGGGGACAGAAGTGCATGGGGGCGTTTCGTTCGTGGCCACCCCTTCGGGGATCACTGCGTCCGGCAATAGATAGATAGATAGTGATCACTATTGGGAAGACTGTCAACAAATGCTGTAATGGCCGTCACCTTTTTGTACAATCCAGAGAACGATCATACGTAAGTTATTCTCATCTTTATTGCAAAAAAAAATGTCTAAAAGATATCGTAGTGGCCATAATAAAGTCCTGATTTATGTGTGTATAGATACGAGAACGAATCCCAGGGAGGAATTGTCTGGCCGTCCCTCTTCTCGCGCCGCTGATTTCCCGCCCCACGACCAGACAGACGCTGACCATCCAAGAGCAACACAAGTCTTATTTCTCTGGGGGAACTTTTCTAATACAGGCTCCTCTATCATTCACGAGGCGGTGGAGTTGGTGAGAGAGAGAGAGAGAGAGAGAGAGAGAGAGAGAGAGAGAGAGAGAGAGAGAGAGAGAGAGAGAGAGAGAGAGAGAGAGAGAGAGAGAGAGAGAGAGAGAGAGAGAGAGAGAGAGAGAGAGAGAGAGAGAGAGAGAGAGAGAGAGAGAGAGAGAGAGAGAGAGAGAGAGAGAGAGAGAGAGAGAGAGAGAGAGAGAGAGAGAGAGAGAGAGAGAGAGAGAGAGAGAGAGAGAGAGAGAGAGAGAGAGAGAGAGAGAGAGAGAGGAGAGAGAGAGAGAGAGAGAGAGAGAGAGAGAGAGAGAGAGAGAGAGAGAGAGATAAGAGAGAGAGAGAGAGAGAGAGAGAGAGAGAGAGATAACCATGCAACTAAGCTATGGAGAGAGAGAGAGAGAGAGAGAGAGAGAGAGAGAGAGAGAGAGAGAGAGAGAGAGAGAGAGAGAGAGAGAGAGAGAGAGAGAGAGAGAGAGAGAGAGAGAGAGAGAGAGAGAGAGAGAGAGAGAGAGAGAGAGAGATTAATTAGAGCGAGAGATAGATAGATAGACTGAAGAGAAGATGCATAACATATGTAATTAAATCAGAGTTATCAGTGAGTTAGGGTAGTACTTCAGCTCTCACTCTTGTACTGCTATAACAATAATCAGTGTTCTTCAGAGCTTTCTCGGTGTATACCTCCTCCCTTACGGAGAGTGGGGGACACCCGCCTCTCAACACACTCCCACGCCTTTTCTATCCAACTCTCTAACCCAATATTGAACCGATTTTCCCAGTCTTTCTTCTATTCAACAAGCAAGCTTTGGAACTCGCTCTCTCAATCTGTCTTTCCCTCATCCTATGACTTAAGCTGCTTCAAGCTCCGTGTGTCCAGACATTTTGACTCTAACGTACCTTGAATTTGGCTCTGTCTCTTGTTCAACTTGTCACAGGCAACTTTGTCTCTTGTCTCTTTCATTCACATAGAACAAAATAAATATACAGTAGGCATAGTTAAACACACACACACACACACACCCACACACACACACACATAGATTAGTAATACATGCTACATAACATATAGATACAAATTTGTATTATATATCCATGTTTAGCAGGTGTGGAACACGTGTGAGCTGCTACACCCTTGACGAACAAGTAACTGAGTAACTATGATGTTGACAAAGCCATGATAAAACATTTTTTTTTTAGATATCTTTCACTTTCGATAATAAAAATACAGGCCGTTTAAGTTTACATAATATCAATCAATTAGATAAAACAAAAAGCTGGGTGAAAAATCGAGGAGTGTCAAACTTTATCATCAGAGACCGACGTACCGTGGCGATGGAAAACAAACATATATATATATATATATATATATAACCCGAGTCTCACCAACACTTTTACCGACGAATTTGTCAAAGTCGAATTTAACCCCTTCTGTACCGACGACGTTTTTTTTTTTTGGCAGCAATTACACGATTCTAGTCAGCTTAGGAAGGACGTCTACCAATTAAAAGGCTACAGACTATCTCACTTAATCCTTTTAGCTACCATACTGTATACCCTTCATAAGCTTCATAATATCGTCTAAATGTAGTTGAATTAAATGAAAATACCCTCAGCGGTACTGAAGGGGTTAAATAAATATACAAATACACATACATTTTACGAATTTGACATTTTATTTTGATTCCGGAATTTTGATTTGCATACTCCAATTAGAATAATAATCGTAAGTGCCGTAATCCACCACCTGATAGATTATGATTTCATTAATTTCATTGGAGGTGTTTGGTGGTGTGGTTAAATTAATACAAAATAAACTCACTGCGGGTAATATACTCCAACACAACACCGGCGTTAAGGGGGGTCACCGGTTTTTTTATCTTTCTCTCCTTTTCTCTCTTTCCCTGGCTTGTATCCATTCGGCCCCATTCAGCCAACTGTTTTAAGACGTTTATCCCCATCCATGTGTCAGTTTCTTCCTGGCGAGCGATAGCGAGCCAGCATTGTATGGAGAAATCCGGCTTTGCCGGAGACATTTTTCGATCGGAAAATGTACACATTTAGCTTGCTGTCAAAACAAAAATATATATATGCTGGCTCGCTACCGCTCGCCAGGAAAATATTGACGCCTGGATGGGGGTAAGCGTCTTAAAACAGTAGGCTGAATGGGGCCGAATGGATACAAGCCAAAGAGAGAGGGAGAGAAAGAGAAAACAAGCGAGGTGGGCTCCCTTAAAGGCATTATTGGCGATGGATCTAACGTGAGGTGTCCAGCTAAGGTTGGCATTCAATGTTACACCAAGGATATCAATACTAGAGGAGGTGGAAAAAATTGCTATTCTATTCTATTTTCTCTATGCTCAGGCCCAATCACCGCTTTTCCAATTTTTTTATTTTATTTTCCTCTATTTTATTATTATTATTATTTTTGTTTTGTATTGTCTTGGGGGTGGCTGACTCAAGACAGAGCAAGAACAGGAAAACAAAAAACACAATAACAAAACAGCGAACAAACACAGACAAAACACACAATTCACACACATCTAGGTCACTTGCAACATTCCATAATTATGTGGGAGTAACTATGAAAGATAATGTCTGTTCGTAAATTGTGTATACTTGGTTCTCTGTGCTTCTACGTACAATTTGTGGCTATATGTGATTGAAATACATGTATATAGCATTGGAAATGACATAGAAATGCTTTAATATCGTCACCATAATATACGTTTTTAAGAAATGTTTGTCCCCAATACTACCTACGGTAAGCTATAGTATTTTTAAGGGGAGATGGTTCACTTTATCGCCGATTTTTGCATGTATTCATTAATCTTCTAGTTTCCTCCCTAGATCTCCACCAAATTAAAAAAAACATAAAAAAAAAAAAAAAAAATTACCGTCGGAATTGCAACGACGAGAGGAATCCATATATACCCTTGAAAACACCAAATTCGAACATGACCTGCCAAGGTACTCGGCTTCGCCTGGTAAAACCCATTTTTTTTTTTTTTTTAATAAAGTTTGATTATGGGCAAATGGCTTTTCGTACATGGAATCTACGACCATATATGGAAGGTGTTGGGCGAGAGAAATCGAATGACACTAGGTAGAATTAATTTGGAGTTTTAGTTTGGGCTACAGATGACTTTTAAAGTTGAAAAAGTGCTCATTTCAGGCGTTTCTGGAGTTCAATTCAAAATCTAAATTCTAAAGTAATGGTCCGACTTGATTTTTGCTTGTGCCATTGGATTCAGCGGGTGAAAGTGTGCTTGTGGTAGAACATTAAGCAAAATCCATAAACAAATAACTCGTCTATGGGTGATTTAGAAGGTTTCAAAATAGGTTAGGTTTTTCTAAATCAAAATCAAAATTAGGCCTATTAGGCCTACAAAATGGTCTAAATCCAAACATTTATATACGGTTGGAATCGCAACGACGAGACGAATCCATATAGGTTATACTCTTAAAAACACAAAATTCGAATATGGTCTATGGTCTCTCTCTCTCTCTCTCTCTCTTCAATAATTACTTTTCTCGCAAGACCCCGAAACACGTAGCTCCCCACGCGCCCCCCCCCCCCCCCCCGTTTCCAAACTAGGCTGTTGTACCCCTCCGGCCCCCTGCCCCCCTCCCGCGCTGGTCATTAGCTCTCTTGTCAGCGCCCCCCGACCCCAATTACCGGGGATAATTACCGCTGGAGAGGTGATTAACGACCCCTAATGACCTGCGGCTCTATCTCTCTCAGGATCTGCCCGGAGGCCCCAGACTTATCTCTATCATGAGAGAGAGAGAGAGAGAGAGAGAGAGAGAGAGAGAGAGAGAGAGAGAGAGAAACGTCAACTGAAACACCCTGTATATATATATATATATATATATATATATATATATATATATATATATATATACAGTATATATACCGAAAAACAAGCACTGCCCCCTTAATTGCGATAGAGTCAACACCCTTTGATTCCTAGACGACCTTCCTAAGCTGACCTCAATCGTCTCCTGACAGCGAAAGTCAAATGCATAACAGCATCCTAACTAAAGGAGAGATGGGTATTTTTTCGGGCCCCTCTTCTCCCTCAGGATTAGCCCCATTCATTTTCAGAGTATTTGACTTGCGCCCCATTAGTGTGGCGATTATAAGATCTTTCGTCCCATTTCTTTGTCAGTATTAAGACCATTCGTGCCAGTTAGGTGTAGATTTTTTCCTGGCGAGCGATAGCAAGCCTGTAATTTAGGAGGAACCGGCCAGGACATTCTTCCACCGAAAAATGTACACATTATTCAGGAAGGGGGATTTTGGGGGTGTTTTTTTTACCCCCTTAAGGATCTAAGACGCAATTATACATCCTATTTCGGTGATCATAAGACGATGTTATCCAGTGCAGGAAGGCTAGCTAGGAATCAAAGGGTTAATAACTTAATAAAATAAATAAATTAACTCTTCAGCTCCCATAATTGCACCTTAATGGTTCACTTTTTGGGCGATTTTTGCATGTATTCATTATTTTTCTAGTTTTCCTCCCTAGACCTCCATCAAATTTAAAAAAACATCCATTAGATCCCCCTGCTAGATTAATTTGTACATTTTTCGGTAGAAAAATGTCCCGGCCGAAGGCCGGTTCTTCCAACATTACAGGCTCACTATCGTTCGCCAGGGAAAAAATCGACACCTAAATAGCACGAAAAGGTCTAAATATTGACATAAAATTGGGGCGAAAGGTCTTAAAATAGACTAACTAATGGGGTAAACATCTTAACATCTGAAAACTAATGGGGCTAAACATGAGGAAGAAAGTGGTCCAGAAAACCGGCCCATATCCCCTTAAGCTGAAGATAATCGTCAAATGATAGCCATACTAATCTCTCAAATTGCGTCATGATCCTCAAAGGGTTAAGCGATGGAGGTCTAGGGAGGACACTAAAAATATTAAATAATTCATAAATATATCGACTACTAAATAATCCCTTCCCCCTTAAATGGCTTGAGTATAGAGTTACCCTTCTACATATCAAAGCTAGCAGATGCGTTATTAAATTATGTTATAGGGAATATGCCGAATTATTCTTGAAGAATATAAAGGATTGTCTTAGTTTTGACATCAAACCTCTAAGCACAGTATAACAATAATGCATCCCATTTAAGATTAAACATAAATTATGATTATATATATATATATATATTATTTGAACTAGTTAGCAAAATATATATGAACAACATAGAGAAAAATTAAAATGTTCTAAAAAGGCATATTTTCTTTTATAACCATTCATCTATAGAAGTCATAAAACTAACGATATTTTTAACGATATTTTACCTGGCTGTTTATATTCTATTTATTAGTCCGTGATAAAAATAAATTAATATTTATGTGTGAATGTAGAATAAAAACTTGGAGTGTGACTGTACTCCCTCACTTGACCCGATAATTCCTTTGGCAACATCGGTATTGTATAACAACATCGGTATTGTATAACAACATCGGTATTGTATAACAACATCGGTATTGTATAACAACATCGGTATTGTATAACAACATCGGTATTGTATAACAACATCGGTATTGTATAACAACATCGGTATTGTATAACAACATCGGTATTGTATAACAACATCGGTATTGTATAAACATCGGTATTGTATAACAACATCGGTATTGTATAACAACATCGGTATTGTATAACAACATCGGTATTGTATAACAACATCGGTATTGTATAACAACATAAATTCTGAAGTGGAACACATCCTATCACCCTTTCCTTTCTCTGAAATCTCCAACTTAGGAGAATTCATTATTCACCACCACCAATGGCTCTCTTCTCATTGCACTGACTATTCTGGTGAAGGAGTTTACATCTTGTCTGTTCTAAATAACCTATAGCAGTTACCTCAGCACCCTACACGTATCCCTGGCTGCCTTGACGTATTTCTAACCTCTAATCTTGCTTTTTTTTTCTATGTGACTGAAGGAGACACAAGGCAAAGCTACCTCTAACAATTGTTCCCCCAAAGTCGAAAGAGTGAAAGAGAGCCGATTACAAGGTACGTTAAAGTCGACATGTCTGGACACACGGAGCTTGAAACAGTTTAAGTCATAGGTGAGGAAAAAACATTGAATGAGAGAGTTCCAGAGTTTACTTGTTGAGTAGAGGAAATACTGGGAAAATCGCTTCACTCTTGCGTTAGAGAGTTGGGCAGAATAGGGGTGGGAATGTGTTGGTAGGCGGGTGCTACCTACTCTCCGTAAAGGAGGAGATATACACTGAGAAATCTTTGAAGACAATTTATTATTGTAATAGCGGAGTGAGAGAGATGAAACACTGCGGTGTGTAGAGAGAGATTGTACGGAATTAGTAAGAGGAGATGAATTGATGAGATTAAATGCAGTTGTCTCTATTCTTTCGAGAAATACTGTAAAATACTGTAAACTAATAACAGAACTATGAAATATATTACAATATACTATTCATCCAGGAGAGTGTACATACACCATATCCTTTGAATGAATATTACTAAAAAATAATATTACTAAATAATATTACAAAAAAATAATATTACTAAATAATATTACTAAAAAATAATATTACTAAATAATATTACAAAAAAATAATATGTATTATAATATTGCCTCTAGGAGTCTATGCTCTAGGGTGATACGTCCCGGGTGATTCATTACGGTGGATTAATTCTCAAGGGTGACTCGTCCCCTTGGCAGAGTTTAGCTTATAATAATTATATTATATATATGTATGTGTGTGTGTGTGTGTGTGTGTGTGTGTGTGTGTGTGTGTGTGTGTGTGTGTGTGTGTGTGTGTGTGTGTGTGTGTGTGTGTGTGTGTGTGTGTGTGTGTGTGTGTGTGTGTGTGCAATGTACTGTACCTGTGAAACATGGGTAATTGAAAGTGTATTAATATTAAAGTTTTAAGTGTTTGGTGGTATAAGTTACGATGTTTTACCTCGTCAAAGTTTAACCACCAGAGAGATCAGAAGATAGTCGTACAATGGCCTTATCACAATGAGTGTTGACAAAATTGCGTGGTGGTTCGTTGTGGGAAAATTAGTTGAATAGTGTAAGGTAAAGTCATCAGCATATGAGTGGATAGGACTAGAGGTACAGCCTAAAAGATCTTTAATTAATATTTGAAAGAAAACTGGGGATAGGACAGAACGCTGAGGAACACCAGAGATGATAGGTTGAGGAAGTGAGTGATGATCTACAACCACAGCTATGGAGTGGCCAGAAACGAAATTTTAGATGAAGGCACAGATAGAGGGATAGAAACCGAAGGAGATAGTTTAGAAATTATAGATTTGTGCAGACTCTATCGAAGGCCTTCGATATGTCTAGCTCAATAGAAAAGGCCTCACTGAAGTCCCAAAAGGAGGATGACCAATAGTTAAGGTTAGTGCACACTAACACGACAGCCCCTTCAAGACTGGCACGAACACCTACGACTCGAAAACATTATGTGTCTTGCCGAATTGACTAGAGATCGCGGCGAAACCGGCTGGCATCGTTAGAGTCGTAACACGTCCACACGACTCGATAAGGCTCGATGCCGATACGGAGGAGAAACGAATGCTACGAAGAAGATAAGAAAAGTCGTGCTAAGGGCACACGAATAGTCCACGGAAAAGATACGACCCAGAAGACTGCGATACAACTCATAAGAATGGTATGCGAACATCCTAACGAAGCCTTGAGACACGCTGTTGCCTCGTCGCACGTTGCCAAATTTCCGAACGGAAGAGATACGATCCACTGCCGCACGGCAAGTTTACAAACTAGACGACTTTGATACGGACCATACGTACCGTTTACATTTACACTGGACTTCCCCTTTAAGCAGCCCATGTCACACAAATTATATGACCACTTTTTATGAGAGATATTCAGTCAGTTAGGTTATAATCAACTAATAATAGGTAGAATGAAATATTAAACCTGTTTTGATATGAAAAGTATTACAATAGCCAATTTGCTTGACCTTGATTACAAGTAATCATGCTTAAGCTTAGTATTATTACATAATGTTCGTCAAATAATAAATACAAATGGCACATACAGAAGTGAGTTAAATATAGGTACAAACACGCTCATGTTTTGGTTCTTAGCTTCACAACATAAATTATATACAGTATATATGTATACGGTATATATGTATACGGTATATATGTATACGGTATATATGTATACGGTATATATGTATACGGTATATATGTATACGGTATATATGTATACGGTATATATGTATACGGTATATATGTATACGGTATATGCAAGTAACAGCACCGTAATGATAGAACACGTTTATAGTTTTCAATCGTGACAATTTCGAATTTCCTTTCATATTTATTAAATCTAAAAATTATGATAGCATTGCATTATAACCAATTAGTTAATTGAAAAATATACTAATTAGATGCATTGAAGCAAAACAAACAAACTTAATCTGTTTGAAGTCCTGTTGTAACTGGCCTCCCAGTCTGAAAACCACCATTCTCATCAATACTAGGCAATTGCGAAACGTTAAGGGGAGGCTGGCCATTTGTTTGGTCTATTAATTCATTTATTCATATATTTTTTTAGTTTCCTCCCTAGACCTCCATCAAGTTTAGAAAAACACCCCCTAGACCACCCTTCAAGATAAATTTGTATATTTTTCGGTAGAAAACTTTCCCGGCCGAAGGCTGATTCCTCTTAAAATTGCAGGCTTGCCAGGAAATAATAGACACCTAAATGGCACGAAAGGTCTTAAAATTGACAACGAAATGGGGCGAAAGGTGTTAATATCGCCAAACTAATGGGCCGAACGTCTTATAATCTCAAAACTAGTGGGGCTAAACATTAGGGAAAAGGGGGTCCAGAAAGACGGTCAGCCTCTCCTTAAGTCACCCAATAAAATAGCAATGATTTTTACATATTGTTCACCTGGCCTGGTTATACCACCCGTCTTATTACCGAATACCTGCTCACAGTCCACTTGAACCCTTGCAAGCTCCAATACGCATTTCTGTTTTGTGTTCTGGTAATTATTAAACGATTTTATTCAGATTAGGAAGGGTATATGGAAGTCAGAGGGTTGAGTGAGAGATTCTTTACCCTTTTAATACCCACAGATCCTTCCTAAGCTGCATAAAATCGTCTCATGATAGCCAAAACATACTGCTAGAACGCGCCAGAGCTTCAAGGGGTAATGTTTTCTCTTGGCACGCGCAACACCTTCACCATTCCCTTGTGGTTTTAAAGGGACATGGGCCGGTTTTCTGGACCACTTTCTCCCTCATGCTTAGCCCCATTAGTTTTCATATGTTAAGATGTTTGCCCCATTAGTTAGTTGATTTTAAGACTTTTCGCCCCATTTCTTTGTCAATATTTAGACCTTTCGTGCTATTTAGGTGTCTATTTTTTCCTTGGCGAACGATAGTGAGCCTGTAATGTTGGAAGAACCGGCCTTCGGCCGGGAAATTTTTCTACCGAAAAATTTGCAAATTAATCTAAAAGGGGGATCTAATGGATGTTTTTTTAAGCTTGATGGAGGTATAGGGAGGAAACTAAGAAAATCATATAAAGATCATTAAAAAGGCAATTAAACAGCCCATCTCCCCTTAACTGGTAGACCATACAACATAATACCATATATTACACTCTTTTTTATATTATTTGTTAATTAGTATTCGGAATAGCTATCATTTGTTATTTAGTAATTTCAATTCAACTTTTAATGTAGTTAAAATTACAATGGCATGTTTTGCTTTAATACATGCAATTTAAATAATTAACAATTAATTTCATTATTTCATATATATTATTATCATTCTTCTTAGGTCTGATGATGATATAAATAGTGTCGAAGCTGTCAAGACTCAATATATATATTTTGTCATCATTAAGTTTGCGTTACTTGCCGCTGTTCGTTTTAGCTTCCCATCTGGGGTATATACTGTATATATATATAATTATTATATATACATAATGTACATATGGACCATAACAGAATATTAACGCCATTTTCATCGTTGATACTAGGTAGGTAGCAAAGGCAAACACTAATGAAAGAGAGGAATCCTTTTGATCATATCTGTACTCCTTCTCTCGATCTAACATTTACCCTGACAGCATCGATACTAGGAATTGTATCCTGTTGTAACTGGCCTGCCAGTCTGAAAACCACCATTCTCATCAATACTCTGTAAATGTACATAAATGGTTGCAAGGGGGAATTATTCTGTCCAGGGCTGCACCGCCGAGCGCCAGGCTTAAGGGGAGGCAGACCGTTTTTCTGGACCCCCTTCTCCCTCATGTTAACCCCACTAGTTTTGAGATTATAAGACGTTCGGCCCATTAGTTTGGCGATTTTAACACCTTTCGCCCAATTTCGTTGTCAATTTTAAGACCTTTCGTGCCATTTAGGTGTCTATTATTTCCAGGCAAGCGATAGCGAGCCTGCAATTTTAAGAGGAACCGGCCTTTGGCCGGGAACATTTTCTAGCGAAAACTATACAAATTTAATTTGAAGGGGGGTCTAGGGGGTGTTTTTCTAAGCTTGATGGAGGTCTAGGGAGGAAACTAAAAAAAAAATCTATGAATAAATAAATTAATAGACCAAACACACGGTCAGTCCCCCCTTAAATTGAATTTTGCATATATTTACATAACAACTTGAACCCGCTAATAGGTTGCGCAAAGGACAGAAGCAAAACTAGGACTTTTTGGCAAATGTTTTTTGAAATATTGTAGTGAAGCTAAATCCTTTGATGAACCAAGTGGAAGTAAATTGGTTTATATAGAAAACTTAACGAATAAATTGTAATTCTCTTTCATCCAGTTCTTTAGTCTTCGTATGCTGTAGCACAGATTCGCGTAAATCACTCTTCCATATTATTACTGATTAAACGAACCTTAGAAATGCAAATATCTGTTCAATAATTAATGAGGTTCCGTAGTTATCATACAGAGAGGGTTAACCCGTTCAGTACCAGGGACATCCTTTTCATCATATTCTTGCAAACTATTAGATGAGATTATTCAGCTTAGGAAAAACCTGTAGCAATAAGGCTTCAAATGATCTCGACCAACCTTTTTAACTACCACAGACCTCTCCTAAGCTGCTTAATATCGTCTAAAATAACTAGCATAAAATACAACACACGTCGCTGGTACTCAAAGGGTTAACCAGCACCAGCAGCAGCAGCCATGGCCTCAAAAGCTGACTACCCACAACGTGACTTCTTCCTCACCAACATTTTCCCCGCCGTTAAGGGGAGGCAGACCGTTTGTTTGGTCTATTAATTCATTTATTCATATATTTTTTTAGTTTCCTCCCTAGACCTCCATCAAGCTTAGAAAAACACCCCCTAGACCCCCTTCAAGATAAATTTGTAAATTTTTCTGAAGAAAATTTTCCCGGCCGATGGCCGTTTCCTCTTAAAATTGCAGGCTCGCTATCGCTCGCCAGGAGATAATTGACACCTAAATGGCACGAAAGGTCTTAAAATTGACAACGAAATTGGGTGAAAGGTGTTAAAATCGCCAAACTAATGGGCCGAACGGCATATAATCTCAAAACTAGTGGGGCTAAACATTAGGGAGAAGGGGGTTCAGAAAAACGGTCTTCCTCCCCTTAAAAACCGGTGTCACACGAGCGATTTTTCAGTCAATTATTATGGGCAATTGTAGTCTGGCAGCTTCAAAACGCAAGTTCCGTAAGAATTGAACTAGCTTACGTAATCTACTGTCGATCTAGTTTCCAATTCCAATGCGAAAGAGCCTCAAAATAGTACGAGGAAACAAACTTGCTCATTGAAAATTGACGGAAAATGCGCTCGTGTGACACCGCCTTTACACATGCTCCGGCTGCACCACCACCACACCCCTCCCCCCACACAAAGACGATAAAAGCGCGGGTGGAATTGGAAGAGTGGCTTTGTTAAGGTTAAATTGTAAAGTATATTTGCTTCATCTCTTACCTAGTTTCTGACAGATTATTCGATAGTCTTATTGGGATATATATATATTGTATATACTGTATATATATATATTATATACAGTATATATATATGATAAATGACTTCGTACATATCCCTTCCCTTATCAATATAGGAACATTGTACTGAGTGTTACACTAAACCCATCCTTATTATGACAGTCAAATGGAAGTAATGACACACGTAAAGTAATATGAAAGAAATGCCAGAGAACACACACACACACACACACACACACACACACACACACACACACACGGCTGTTTTGCGAGTTTTTGCCATGTGTATCCCTTTGTGTCCTCTAAATGAAAGAAATGCATATACAAATGAGAAGTGTATGATGGAGTATGGTATAAATACTTTAAAGAGGCATAATAAACTCCTCTGTAACTTGTTTTCATCTGCCCGTGGCAATGCGGTGAATATACAATTTTGTATTTAATTTGTAATATCCAATTCCTCGTCACGGGAGAATGAAGAAAGCTACAGAGTATGTGTTGGTGTTTCTATGAAGAATTGGTAGAGTAATTTATCATCACTACTTAATTTCTTCTTTATACCAATTTACTAGAGGGAAAACTGCAAAAAAAAAAAAAAAAAAAAAAAATGTCTACTTTATTGGACCATAACTGCAACAAAATTCCCCCAAAAGCGTATGTGTGTAGAACATGTTTTACTTAGAATTCTTTCATTTCTGAAAGTATTTGACAACACTCGAGGGACACCCTGTATTGCCAACTACTATCTAATAGATTTGTTTTATTTTTATTTTTATGTTTTAAATCTAAAATGTAAAACTTGCAAACTAAACAAACCAAAATTGGGACAAGGACAATATAAAGTCAAATTAAATTATCAAAATCGCCCTGCACGTTTCCGGTCCAAACCTGTGTTGGTAGTAAAGTGTCATTAGTGCACGACAAGGCTAACTGAAGCAAGTTAAGGGGGGTCACCTGCCTTTTTTTTTTCTCTCTTTCTCTGGCTTGTATCCATTCGGCCCCATTCTGCCAACTGTTTGAAGACGTTTATCCCATTCAGGTGTCGATTTCTTCCTGGCGAGCGATAGCGAGCCATCATTGTATGGAGAAATCTGGCTTCGCCGGAGACATTTTTCTATCGAAAAATGTACAGATTTAGCCTGCTGTAAACAAAATATATAAATATGCTAGCTCGCTACCGCTCGCCAGGAAAATATTGACACCTGAATGGGGGTAAACGTCTTAAAACAGTAGGCTGAATGGGGCCGAATGGATGCAACCCAGAGAGAGAGACAGAGAGAGAGAGAGATAAACAGAGAAACCAACGAGGCGGGCCCCGTCAAGGTGGTGTCCCACGGACAAATTAACACCGGGTTTTTTTATTATCTTATTAGCGATTCTGGCTATCACTTTTCACATAATATCGTTTATAATTAATTATATTTAATTGATGCAGAATCGTTATGAAATCAAGGTAATAACTTAATAGAGTGGGGCACTTAAGGGGAGGCTGGCCGTTTATTTGGTCTATTAATTCATTTATTCATATATTCTTTTAGTTTCCTCTCTAGACCTCCATCAAGCTTAGAAAAACACCCCCTAGACCCCCCTTCAAGATAAATTTGTACATTTTTCGGTAGAAAAATATCCCCGGCCGAAGGCCGGTTCCTCTTAAAATTGCAGGCTCGCTATCGCTCGCCAGGAAATAATCGACACCTAAATGGCACGAAAGGTCCTAAAATTGACAACGAAATGGGGCGAAAGGTGTTGAAATCGCCAAACTAATGGGCAGAACGTCTTATAATCACAAAACTAGTGGGGGCTAAACATTAGGGAGAAGGGGGTTCAGAAAAACGGTCTGCCTCCCCTTAATTTGTGTCATTTGTGTGACATGAATGTTGTTATCCAAGAATCACAATTCATAATCCAACATTGGCTAGTAAAAACGCCACATTAAGGGGGGATGGGCCAGTTTTCTGGACCACTTTCTCCCTCATGCTTAGCCCCAGTATTGTTCAGATGTTAAGATGTTTGCCCCCATTAGTTAGTCGATTTTAAGACCTTTTGCCCCATTTATTCGGCAATATTTAGACCTTTCGTGTTTTTTAGGTGTCTTTTTTCTCTGGCGAGCGATAGTGAGCCTGTAATATTGGAAGAAACGGCCTTCGGCCGGGACATTTTTCTACCGAAAAATGTACAAATTAATTTAGAAGGGGGATCTAATGGATGATTTTTTAAATTTGAAAGAGGTCTATGGAGGAAACTAGAAAAAATAATGAATACATGCAAAAATCGCCCAAAAAGTGAACCATCCCCAACTTATTACTACCTTACTGAGCAAACAAAAACGTATTATGTATTATATAAATATGTGTAGTTACGCTTGCATACCATTAGATAACAGTTATACAATGTGAGAGATATTACTAGTAGTATTATAACGGAAAGTAGAAATACAAAGGACTTACAAACTGCAACATACCTCTTGGTCCTTACAGGGCAGTTTGGACATCTACACTGCTAAGCTACTAACTACTAGGTAAATAATAAATGAAGATAGTAAAGCAGAAGGCTCTTCCCCACCCACCACTCCCTCCAGCTAACGCTGGCGTGGGGCTTCAATAGAATTAAATCGCTTTCCTATAATCTTACAACCATTGTTTCGAGTGAAGTATGATCGGTTGATAGTGAAGTAATCACTTACATTTAGGTTGCTGAATCCTTTAAAAATCTTGAAAACCTATATTAGATCACTTCTCAATCTGCGTTTGGAACAGCGGGTATCACACGGGCACTAATCTGGCCAACCAACTGGAATCTGGGCAATCTGTTGCCGAGATTGTGTTGCTCCGGCGTCAATCGGAGCAACCAACTGTTGTCGGTCGTGAGCGAAAACCGTTGGCCAAGTCGCCAACCTGTAGTCAAATAAATCGGTTAGCATTGGTATTTACTGATATATTATGCTATGCTAAGCAATTCAGTCTTTACTTTAACTAAATAATGCCTAGTCTGTCGAAGTACACAGCGTAATCCTCATCCTCATACCAAGCCCACGGTGGTATGGCAACCCTCCAAGCAAACATCGACCACCGGCTGCATGAAATTGCCTCTTCGTGGGGTCTAAGGTTTGCCACGGAAAAATGTGCTCACATGCGCTTCTCCCGCCACAAAACGAACCAGCCTACACAACCCATCTACTTCCTCCAAAACCTGCCCATCCAGCCATCAAACCTGCAGAAGGACCTTGGGGTATTCGTCCCAACAACCCTCAAATTTCACCACCATATCCGCCAGGCGGTAAACAAAGCGGGAGGAGTCGCCCAAAACCTGCTCAAGAGTACTGTAAACCGCTCCCCCCAATTCATGCTATCCCTCCTAAAGGTCGACCTAAGACCCATCCTCGACTTTGCGTCCCCACTCTGGAACCAAGACTACCTGACCGACAGCAGACTCACAGAGTCTGTCCAGAGAAGATGGACGAAGCAGATCTCCGGCCTTAGCGACTACCCATACGACGAGCGCCTACAAAGACTCAAACTCCACTCAGTCAGGGGCAGACTGATCAGGTACGACCAAATCTACTGCTACAAGATCTTCCATGGCCTCTCACCCATCAACCCCACCGACCTCTTCACCATGGCCCCTAGGACTGGCACCAGAGGCCACAGTTACAAAATCCAAGTACAGCACTGCTCCTCTGAAGCCAGAAGAAGATTTTTCCCACAGAGTCATCAAGAGGTGGAACTCACTTTCAGAGGACACCGTTACTGCACCAAATCTCAGACTCTTCAAGCAACGCCTCCAAGCAGAAATACACGACTCCCTCCACGAATTTCGCTAAAACACTAAAAAAACACACATCTAAAACACCTAACATACATCTCAAACAAACTAACACAACTAAAAAGCTAGTCTCCAACGAGGGCACAATATAAACTAACTATCTCTGCCGGACTCCCAGTAACTGCTACTAATCGTGCATCTAGTTAGAGTGCCCGTATTCATGTCTTGGGCCCCCACTGAACACAGCTGCTCCGTGGACAGTGCGTGGCCCTACCTGGTAAGTAAACCTGGTAAGTAAATAAATATATCTAGTACGAACGTTCGGGAAAATATGATTAAACTCGTCATATCACGAAAGACGGCAAGCATTGCCACAACTGTCAGGGGATATTGTCTTATTTAAAATTATAAATGCTTTATTTGTTATCTGTGACCTTGGAGACATGTTATGGTGATATATAGTGATATTATATCAGCAGCAGATGTCGTTAACTGACTTCCTATACAGTATTTTCATACATAATGCACTGCTTGTTATTAGGCTATAGCCTAGCCTACTACATGCAGCCTCTCTAGGCTTCACTCGCTGCTGCATTTCTTTTACACAATACTAGCAGATACATTTAAATATATCATAATTATGACAGTGTTATATTAGTTCATTCATTGTTATACATACATTCGTTTGACTTAAATAGTGTACGTTATAATAATAATTGTATAATGTACGTTACAGGATAGATTACCATAAACTGAGATAGGTTTCTCTAGGTTAGTTTGTATTTAATGTAATAGAAATTAAGAAACTAAAACCCACATAGATATTATATATTAGATATTATAGCATTGGGTACAAATTAGTCTAGATAAGATGAATATGCATAGCGTTATTCTATAAAAATGTGTAATTAGTAGTCTACCAAACATTTCATCGCCGAATGCACACTGTAGCCTAACCATCATCTTATATAGTTCATATATGCATTTATGTAGACAGAACCGAGTAATAGCTAGGCTGTCTTATATATATTTACAATATACCATATTTTACATAATAATTATAAGGCATTGATATTTTATAAGCATTCCCTATGTAGCCTAAGGAGTGACTAATATCGTATTATTATTATTCCCTGCCTTTGAGTTATCAGCAGGTGTGTTTTCATGTAGTCCCTCTGGTAGAGCTATTAACCATAATACGCTCTTGATCGACCAGTAGTAAAAGGATTGTTACAAAATAATATAGTTAGGCAGGGTTTTTGCGCGATCAGTTAAACTCCATGAGTAGGCTATGCGAGCCTCTCTCAAAAAAAAAAGCATGTCTACGTCGCCGAGAACTGTTTTGTAATGCCATAGTTATCAATGTATTCAGATTGGTAAATAGTGTTAGGTGGTCATTCCAATAAACTAGTTTACTCATCCACGGCCTTGACTATAGAATTATGTACACATCTTATAAAATGCAGTACATAAGCTAAGGAACCGTAGATGCGCAATCCTTCAATTTTTCAAACTCTGAATACTAACCTCCCGTAAGCGATATTTAACATTTATATTTTACATTTCCTCTATAATTTCATGTATTAGATATGATTATGTATAGTTATTACAATTACATAAACAAGTATTGCGTGTTTTAAGCAGGTTTTGGAGCTAGAACACAGTGTCGTCTGCAGTTGGTCGGTGATAGTACGATGCCGTGTGCTAATTATTAGGCTACCAACGTCGATCGTCCCGATGCAAGTTGGTTGGTCAATTTGTCGGTCGGATAAGTGCTCGTGTGATACCCGCTAATTGAGCTAAACAAAATTAGTTCTTTTAGATGTTCCTCGTATGTGTTTTTTCTCTCGCAATCTAGGTATAATTGTTGTGACTGAGTTGCGGAGGAGGCGGCGTAAGAGGAGAAAGAGAAGAGGAGCGGGAGGAGGAAGAGGAAAGAAAGGGAGGAGGACGAAAAGAAGGAAAGGAGGGGGATGAAATAGGATAAATGAAGATCGTGAAATGAGATTTACTTTATATACACTGGCCATACAAATATTTCGATCCTAGTGAGATGGGCAGGACTTAATCCTAAATTAGAGAATGTAACCCTAAGAATAAGGAAACGTGAAAGGACAGGATAGCAAATAGTAAGGCTTTCTCCCACCCTCCGATCCCTCTGGCAATCTGGCGTAGGCTACATGGTATCAGTTGTAAGTGAATATTTTTGCCGGGGCTTGAAAGTCGCTTAAATAAATGTATAGAATAGTTAGCAATAGAGATAATCAGAGAGAATGATGAGAGAGTGAGAGTGATGAGAGTGGGGAGTGGAGAGGGGGGAAGAGTGGGAAGGGAGGAGGGTGGGGGAGGAACCAAGGAACATGTGGAGAGGTAAGGATACGTGTGTCCCCACGCCTAGTTGTCAGATGCATGATAACCTGCACTTTCCTTAATACCTATCAATAATATTTACAAACATTCGATTCAGGTAAAAATACTTTTGATTTTGCTTTAACAAATGTATTCCTTCTCCGTAATCAAGCTGCAGACAAGGTATTTCCCGCCTATAAAGTACGAAGGTTGGGTGTTGCGGGTAATGTGACGCTTAGGACCGCATGATGCACTACGGGTCATTACACGTGTTTTATGTATTGCTATTGGCTTCTGTATGCATGGCGGGCTGGCTTGGTAGGCCTAGCGGCACGATCTTAACATTAGTACGGTCACTCACGCTCTTTTATAATATTTATTACTACTCCATTGATGCCCATATTGGTGTTATACGCGGCGTTTTGTGTATATGAGAGAAATGTACGTTTGTGGTCTGTGGTGTTTAAAGCCGATAAATGGAAATTAGCAAGATGGGTAATAAATCTTAACGTAGTATTGACCTTCGGCCACTCATCTCGCCCCCACACTCTCCGTCTTTCCTTCCCTTTCTCGCCGTGAGGGTGAAAAGACGCGTTAAGTTTGTTATGCTTTGTGTTCGTATACTTTGCGTGCGCGAGTGCTTCTACCATCACTGAAATACTGACGGACGGACGGACGGACGGAGCAGCGGTGGCATTTAAGGTAGGTTGCATTAGCGTTTTATTGAAGGATACTAGGCTACCCCCCAGGAATTTAGACAAGTGAGCCTGCAGTCCCCGAAATGCTCCTCTGGTAAACACGCCATGACGCATATGTTTTATCACTACTCACAGCGGCGTTTCATAATTACAGAAGTTATTGTGACTTTGTACAGTGATTTTTTTTGTAAGATACACTATTATGGTTGTGTACTTCTGCTTATTTACGGATGTTACATGATATTATGCATCCACGTGTTATTATTTGTAGCGGTGTGTATATATTTATAATATATATATATATATATATATATATATATATATATATATATATATATATATATATATATATATATATATATATATATATATATATATATATATATATATATATATATATATATATATATATATATATATACTGTCTATCACAAATACACGTGTGCTAATAAATATTTATATACTCCCAGCCGGAAAGAGATAGAGAATAAAAGAGAAAGAGAGTTTTGTGAGTGAGAAAAGCAAGACTGGGAAGAAAGGAGGAGAGTACAAAGGAGTACAAAGAAAATCAAGCAATAACAGATCTAGTGACACCTCTAGGCTGCTTGTCCTCCAAAACACTGAGGATCAAGTGTCCAAACAGTGGCTTAGAGTGGGTAAGGGAAAATTGGAAAGGGAACTACTGCCCTGGAACTCATGCCCGTGGCAGGATTAGGAAGTTAGTAGGGGACAGATGGGTTAGTAACATAAAAGTTATGTGATTTTTTGTATATCTGGGAAAAAGAGATTAACGTCTTAGTAATATATTTACGCAATAATTCTTGATGAATCTGATAACATAGGCCTAAAGTTATTAATTTACAAACGCAGTCAATCGCGGGTTTGATGCAAGATATTTGTCTAGCACTCTAGGCGAAGTTTAAAAGAATTAACGGTGCTACAGTCTATAACGTCTAGGGGAAGCCCATTCCACAAGTTGACAACTCGATTGAAGAAGAAATTCTTAGATACGTGCGAGTTAAAAGATTTAGGCCTACCAATAATTTTGCAAAAGTTTCCCCGCGTGTAATTAGATTGGTCGATAGTGAAGTACTTACAACAGTTCATATTGTCGATGCCTTTGATGATTTTGAACACTTGAATTAAGTCGCCTCTTAATCTGCGCGGGGTTAAAGGAAATATATTGAATTATCTAAGACGCTCCTCGGTTGGTTTGTTCTTTAGGCTAGGTATAATTTTGGTAACTCTACGTTGAACTCGTTCTAATGTGTTCTTAATGTGTTCCCAAACACATATCTGACTCGGTACTATAGTAAGTTTCTTTTCATCCTGAAACCCTTCCATTGTAAATATAATCTTAGTTTACAGATACAGTATCTATAAAGTACTACAAGTAATTATTGACTTGCAAAACTAGTTTACAATAAATCTTCTCACTATTGAAATTGTTATTTCTAAGAAACATCATATTTAGTAACCAGACATACCGTATCTGCTTTAACTTGGGGGGGGGGGGGGGGGGCCTGTTTTCCTGCACACATACACCTACTTACAAGCATGACGTTCTATATTTAAACTAGTCATCTTATTCAGAGGATAACAGTCGTAGCGAATCCTCCTTTTCTCTGTGAGGTTCATGATGCATTTTAACAATTTATGTTGGTTGTCATTAGACGTTTTTTGTTCTCGTTTTTGTCTATGTGAGTGAGGGAGACAAAAGGCAGAACTGCCTGTAGTGAGTGCCTCCCCCATAGATGAAAGAGTTATTTAGAACTATTAGATTACAAAGAGGAAGAGTTACGTTTCTAGGGATAGCTAACTTCAAAGGGGTATTAGAGTAGAATTATAGTCAAGACACCGAAACAATTAACTTTATCGACGGGACAATGGGAACTCTATATGTATATAGGCCTACTTGTAGGGGCTTTTACAGTGGCGCGTAACAATATCCAATTCTATACGAAATATACGATTATGCTACAGGTACCAGGAAATATTATGGTAGCGAGGCAAGGTGGCTCTGGACTTCCAATTCAACAATCAGACACTTGAACAATAATGACATTACTTCTATGATGAATGTAATTAAACTATTATGAAACCACGGAGAGGAATCGTAATTCCTAATTACAAACAACTCGGGAATATGGATTTCTTTCGCCTCACAAACATATACAATCAAATGACAAAATACACAGCCGTACGTGACTACCAATTCGCCTAAAAGAGAAAGGTGAATATTCAATTGTGGGATCGGTACCTCTCGAAAATGGTCACCGTCAAACTACGGGTCCTATTGCACTCACAATGACAATTCTAAGTCTAGTTCCTATTTTAGCACATAGATATCGTTCTCACGCCACTTTTACCTGAGGGACTACTATTACTTTACCAGACTGACAATAACGTGATTCGTACATTTTCGCCCTCTGCTTGTTCATTACTTTACTCTTAAAAGACATTAGAAGGTTAATTGTAACAATGATTATGTCGGCTAGACCTTGTAATCCGGTGATGACACTCTTATGCCCCTTTCACACATACAGGACTAGGGTGCCGCATGCAGCAGAGTAGCTACTCAGCTGCATGCGGCACCCGAGTCGGCACCTAGTCCTGACCATGCGGCTGTAGTCGTCTGTAGTCTGGTGAAGTCCTGGCAATGCGTGTCAAGTCGTGGCCCCAGAACAAAATGTTTGTGAGTTTCAAAATTTCGTCCAGACTTGACATTTGTCTGGTGGATGCGGGGAGTAGTCTGCGCTAGTCGTCACTAGTTTTCTGTATGCGGCTGTAGTCCTTGAGTATAGCGTAGCGAATTGTGTGTCATGTGTAGCATGAAGACTACAGCCGCATACACCAGAATACACCCGACAGACACGAGTACAGCCGCATAGGTCTACTTCCTTTCCTCCGCCTTCGCTTTCCTTCTCCTCCTCTCTGCTTCTCCTTCTCCTCCCTCCCTCCCTTCTCCTCCTCCTCCTCCTCTCTGCTTCTCATTCTCCTCCCTCCCTCCCTTCTCCTCCTCTCTTCTTCTCATTCTCCTCCCTCCCTCCCTTCTCCTCCTCCTCTCTGCTTCTCATGCTCATCCCTCCCTCCCTTCTCCTCCTCCACTCTCCTTCTCATTCTCCTCCCTCCCTCCCTTCTCCTCCTCCTCTCTGCTTCTCCTCCCTCCCTCCCTTCTCCTCCTCCTCTCTGTTTCTCATTCTCCTCCCTCCCTTCTTTTCCTCCTCTCTCCCTTCTTCTCCTCCTGTCTTCGTTCTTTTCCTCCTTCTTCTTCTCCTCCACCTCTTCCCTCCCTCACTACCTCCCTACTACCCCCTGTTCTTCTCTTCCTACTCTCTTCCCTCTCATTTAACCCGCTGAGTGCCAGCCAATTTTGACGGTGTGCTTCTGCCAGAGCCAGATTTTTTTTTTTTGGCTAAATCTATCAAGTTGGGAGAGAAAGGAAGGATAATGGTAAAAAATACACTCCCCTTGTCCATTTTCGCCAGAAATCAGGTCCCCGATGGTCCCGAAAGTAGCTGAAAAGACACTATAGACTACAGAGACTTTTATGGTATCGGAATGTATGGGTGGGAGGGTGGTTTTGGGGTTGGTGGGGGGAAGGTAGAAGGGTAATAATTGACTTGTGTTACACATATGAAGCCGATTGGTGAGGTAGTTTCGCCACCACGGATTTTCCTTTTTTTCCTTTTTTTCGTACGGATACGCTGGAAGTGGGTGGTGGGAGGCAGTTGGGGGTGTGGTGGGGGAAGGCAGAAGGGTAAGGGACTTGTCACACAAATATGGAACCGATTGGTGCAGTCGTTTCGCCGCCACAGATTTTCCTTTTTTTTCCTTCTGACGGGACCGACAGTAAGCGAGTGGGTGGGAGGAGGGATTTGGGATTTTTGTGGTGGGTAGCCAAAAGGGTAAGGTACATGTGGTAAACATATGAAAGCCATAGGTGCAGTCGTTTCGCTGCTACGATTTTTTTTTCGGCGAGGACGTAGTCGACTGTAATGATGTCCACCCCTGGTCGAGCGCCCTTCATATACCTCCGTTGGCCACAGAACCTGTATGTGTCGGCTTTATGCGAGTGTATGATGCGGATCGACTCTGAAGTCGATCGTCTGAAGTCTTATAGATGCGGGTGTAGTCGGCATGTACAAATGACCGTTATTTCCATTGTCGGTTCGAGTCTCAAGACTTCTCCGGAGTCAAGACGACAACGTCGGCTGTATGCGGCTGTAGTCTTCTGTAGTCTGGTGAAGTCCTTTGGATACGGCATTACCGAGCCAGCTCCACCAAGTCGGGGAAACAAACGCCACGACTAGCTACTCTGCTGCATGCGGCACCCGAGTCCTGTATGTGTGAAAGGGGCATTAGTAGTCTTAACAAACCAGACTTAACACTATTATAATTATACTTTGGTCTTAGACGCACCAACTTAACTATACATTCTCACACAAGTCTACTGCAGCTCGAAGAATTTAAAGGGGCAGATTACCGAGCTAGTCACGTACTCAGACGAAAAGGAAAAGTTTTTATATTCGGTTCACCACTATGTTATTTTGTTGTTATTGAATTTAAAGATCCTGTCACGGTACTGCCGTGAAATTCAATTCTGCTCTCGCTCGTGACGGACACTATTACACTGGGTCATAGGAGGGTACTCACAGTCGTCTCCCACGTGTCGATCTGTTAGGCTCTGCTACTTTGTTCTTCGGGGACGCACTAGCACTGTTGCAACTCTCCCTCAACACTCTGGGGGTTTGTAGTCTGGGGTGGCTCCTCTCACACTCCACTCTTCTTCATTGTCTTCACTGCCACGGACATTAGTTCCAGGGCAGTAATTCCCTTTCCAATGTTCCCTTACCCACTCTAAACCACTGTTTGGACACTTGATCCTCAGTGTTTTGGAGGACAAGCAACCTAGAAGGGTCACTAGATCTGTTGTTGCTTGATTTCCTTTGTACTCCTTTGTACTCTCCTCACACCTTCCGGAAATGCAGCGTCTTTACTGCCTCTTCAACTTCCTTCACGGGATTGGAATCTTTTGTAGTTTAATCTTTAATTATCAGATATATTTTAACCTTTTATTGAATAGTTGTCCATCATGTAAATCAGATGGAAGCAAACTGTATTGTAATATCTATACAATTAAGTTTCAATGATGTTATGATTGTATTTTTAGCTTTGAATAATGTACAGTTAGTTTGCCCATTTATATCTATAAGTGCTATACAATTACTCATTATTACTAGTAGCAATTTACATAATATCATTAATATGTATTATTCGTAGTAATGAATAAAATTAAAAATAACTGCCCTTGGGTGTAATAGTTCCCCATCACATCTCTTCTGTCTTCCCTGTAGCTATATCCAAAACCCTGAGCGAGCCACCTCACCAGGATGTTATGCGCTAACCACCGATTTGATGTTTCTTTCACTTATGTTCGGCCTCCACATCAACAAATCGCTTGTTGATTGACTTATCAGAGAGAGAGAGAGCGAGATTCTTTGATGTATTTGCCAAGAAGGTTAGATATGTGCAGTAGTTTGTGGGTTTACTAATATATTGGATTAAATGTTTGCAAATGTAATGGGTTTTGACCATGTGTTCTTCCATGTGTTACAAGCGTAACGGAATATGACTTCATTAAAATATCGGAGCATCATAATATTTGATTTAGAGAACCAATGAAAAATTATGATATTTACCTTGCAACAAGTTGTCCTCCCCTTCAGACCTCTTAACAGGTCTAACCCCTCCTCTCCCCCATCACCCTCTGCCCTCACAACTACACACTTCACAGTGTGCCATATGTAGGCAGAAATATGCACGTTTTGTAAACCTAGTCTATGAATATCGCGGTTCATGGTGTGGCAGGAGAGGGGACAAAACTTTTGCCGCCGTTTGAACATAATTTAGTTAGTTAAAATAGGACTTCAGAGGCTATCAACCCTATTGGATTATTAAGCCAGCACACTGTAAGTCAAGAATAACGTCAGGACTGGAGCCTCTCTGCGAAAACTCGAGTTCCTTGACCCTGAACATAAGCATATACACAACTTATTAAAAGTGCAGTACGGTACCGCAAACGGGATTGTAATAATGCATGTCACTATCAATACTGTAACCTGCATGAAATCTAAAGGGAGTTAATGCCTAGGCACTATGCTGAATATAGACAGTTATATTGATGATGGAATTGTGTGAGATCAGCGAGACCAAATGGAAAATGTGTATTATCATTTATACATGGATGAATGTAATTATCGCGATCTTAATCCCTCTACCATTCAATGTATCTATTTTTACTTCACACCGTTTCTTCCTCTCGTAATATATACTGTATAATGACTCAGAACCGACCCACCGAAATCTCTTACTCTCCATAATAAGCGTCTTTTTCACAAGTCTCCGAGTGTTAATATGATAAATAATTAATCGAAGGAGCTCAATAATGAAGCTCAACTACAGGAGACTACAAAAACACCAAATGATCAATACTATAAAGCTACAGGAGACTACAAAAACAAACAAAACACAAACAAACATTAATATAAACATGTTTTATATAGTGCCCATATAATGAATTTCCGACGGGAATTACATATATAGCACACACACACACACACACACATATATATATATATATATATATATATATATATATATATATATATATATATATATATATATATATATATATAAAACTGAAGCTACTGACACTCTCGGGAAGTATAGGCGGATCATAAGGATGAAAATCAATGTCAGGAAATAATATATATATATATATTTTTTTTTTGTGACGTTTCGATCACCAACTTGGATCATCATCAGACGTATGTAAGATACAAACTGTCTAAGACCTAGGTTTAATTTAACATGATTACGATCAATATAACTGTTTAACTAAAGTAGGCTACAGGGAAATAATGTTCACATAGAAGAGTAAGGCATTGCTATGAGTAGCCGTAGATTAATGAGTTATGAGAATCACAATGGTGTACCTGAAAAATAACTGCTATGCATGCACAATGTAAGAAACTAAATACCTTAAACTCAGCTAAAAACATAGTAGTGGTGTTGAGGACTCGTGAGTGCCAAGGGAAGGGCGAAGATGGCGGGTGAGGAGGGATCACTCTCGTCATGGTGTTAGAACTACTGAACAATATTCGTTAAACTAGGACTTCAGAGGCTATCAACCCGTCAGGACCGGAGCCCCTTTTCGAGACCTCCAGTCCCTTCTTTATGATGTGGTCCAAGGCTTCACTGTGATCTCTTATCGCAGAATATGCTGGTTTGGTTAGAGTTTTATTCGTACGGTGCATAGAGTAAATAAGGATAGAGTTTAAAGTGTGACGTTACACGGTTATTTCCTCGCGCGAACTAGGAGTGTCAGCACTATCGTGGGGCATAATATTATAAGCAAAATACCCCAGTGTTTATTCCTTATTAAATACTCCTTGATATCTGCGCGCCTGGCTTGTCTACAGTGTTACCACAGTTAAAGGAAAGTCCGCAAAATGAGGGGCGATAGATTAAATAGGGAACGTCTTTTAAGAGTGAATTAATGTTGGTAAAAACAGCTGTAAATTATTTAATATAAAATAGATATATAAAAGCAAGAGGAAAACATACATATACACTATAACAAATACTTATATATGATGCAAGTTGTATAACTCAAAGCAACACAACAAGAATGAAAATGTAAGTTTGAATATATATTATAATATAATATAAATAGATAAATATACCAACAAATAACCACTACCCCCTTAACAATGTAATCCAAAGGGATAACACTGAGCCAGAGACAAGAACTCGAACCAGTACTTTGGAGGGGAGTCAGCAACGAGTCCCTAATGTATGCGGCTTGAGACTTGACTTGGACTTGTAAACAGTTTGACTTGGCTTGGGACTTGTCTTACTTGACTTGCGACTTCACTTGAGGAAGGCAAGGGACTGGAGTTCTCGAAAAGGGGCCCCAGTCCTGACAGTGTGCTGGCTTAATGATCCGGAAGGTTAATAGCCTCTGAATTCCTATTATAACTAACTAACTTGACTTGAGACACGTAGTATTTGGTCTTACTTCTTAGCTGACATAACATAACATAACATGATCGGAGAAGATAATGGTATTTTCAAGTTGATGCAAATAGCTCAACTCTCTCAGTACACGCTGATGCCTTTTCCCATAAATTGTGGCTATGATTTGAAGATTTTATTAAGATTAGGAAAGACTTGTAGGAGTTTGAAGGTTAATAGAGTTTGAGTTTTTACCCCCTTGATTCCGTAAACTCCATCCACATGTTTAATGATAACCAGAATATAATGAAAAAACGCGTCGTCAAATACGGAGAGTATTAAGGGGAGGTATTCAGTTTGTTCCCTAAACCTCCATCAAGCTTAAAATTACACCCCCTTGACCCCCTTTCAAGATAAATTTGTACATTTTTCGGTAGAAAAATGTCCCGGCCAAAGGCCGGTATCTCTTAAAATACAGGCTCGCTATCGCTTGCCAGGAAAAAATTGACACCTAAATGGGACGAAAGGTCTTAAAAGTGACATAAATGGGGTGAAAGTTCTTGAAATCTCCAAACTAATGGGGTGAACGTCTGAAAATCTGAAAAGCAATGGGGCTAAACATGTGTGAGAAAAGGGTCCAGAAAAAAAAAATCAAGTGGAAATCTCCCCTTAAGGGGGGTCACCGTTATTTTTTCTTCATCTTTCTCTTCTTTTCTGTTTCCCTGACTTGTATCCATTCGGCCCCATTCAGCCAACTGTTTTAAGACGTTTATCCCCATCCAGGTGTCGATTTCTTTCTGGCGAGCGATAGCGAGCCAGCATTGTATGGAGAAATCCGGCTTCGCCGGAGAAATTTTTCTATCGAAAAATGTACAAATTTAGCTTGCTGTCACAACACAAATATATATATGCTGGCTCGTTACCGCTCGCCAGGAAAATATTGACACCTGGATGGGGATAAACGTCTTAAAACAGTAGGCTGAATGGGGCCGAATGGATACCAGGCAAAGAGAGAGGGAGAGAAAGTGAAAAAAGCGAGGTGGGCTCCCTTAAAATGAAGCACCAAATATCCCTAGGATCTACTACTTACAATGATACAAGCAAACAGATAAACGAAAGTCTGTTAGAAGTTAGACATTTGTTTACTGTCTTAATAGCGTAATGCATAAGTGCGCGGAATTTCGGTGTGAGTATCCTAGGTTCGAGTCCTTGGAGTGCCACATGTATTTGTTGATTTAATTAATTGAGTTTTGAGGTGAAGTTGGTCGGTGGAAAAAACATAATAATAATTAGATAATTAGAACTAGGTTTCCACTTGCGAATTGCCTCTGGGATAGCAACCTTTTCATGCACCGGCGGTTGCTGTTTAGTATTCAGATTAAAATTTACTGAATATGTGCAATGGTGCACGAAACGCTTAGTAAATAAAATATATGAAACAATAATATGAAGGTTATTTAACACCTGATGGAAATACATAATATTATACTATATATAGAAAAAATAGAGTAAATATTTAGTGAAAAATACATGGCTTGGTCTTTAACAAATCTTGCTTAATGTATACATAAGGTATATATATATATATATATATATATATATATATATATATATATATATATACAGTATATATATATGTGTGTGTGTTTCAAAATCTAGACTAAAAATATATGGTTGGTGTCTTACTTTCTGTAATTATGTAAGCACAGACGGTCCTCTTTCTTAATGAACTCGGCTAATGAGTAGACTAATTGCCTTGAAATGTAATTAAAATGAGCTAATTAGGGTACATGTGAAGTAGCGCTTGTAATTAAACACATGTACATAATGTTCTTCCAGAAGTACTGTAGATAATACTCCTTGCGAATAGAATTATATTTATGAAAATTTAACATCGTTGAAGGGAAGGTTTTTAGTGGGTTCCCTAGAAATCCATCAAGCTGAAAATTACACCCTCTTTACCCCATTTCAAGATAAATTTATACATTTTTCGATATCAAAATTTATCAGCCGAAGGCCGATTCCACTTAAATTACAGGCTCGCTATAGCTTGCTAGGAAAGAAATCGTCATCTAAATGACATGAAAGGTCTTGAAATTGACAGAAATGGAGCGAACACTCTTAAAATCACCAAACTACTGGGACGAACATCTTAAAATCTAAAAATCAATGGGGCTAAACATGAGGGAGAAAGGGGTCAAGACAAAAATCCCTCAAGTGGAAATCTCCCCTTAATACTTAATAGAATGACTCCTTTCTTATTTCTATTCTAGGTATTATTAGACGATGTCATTCAGGTTAGGAAGGACATCATGGAATCAAAGGGGTAAAAGACAATCAATTACCCTTCTAAGATCCTTCTAAAACTGAATACAATTGTCCAATGCTAGCCAGGAGGAGGGAAATCGTCATAATATAGTGAATGGGTCTATATATCTTTCTCTCCTCTTCTCTCTTTCCCTGGCTTGTATCCATTCGGCCCCATTCAGCCAACTGTTTTATAACGTGTATCCCCATCTCTCTCTCTCTCTCTCTCTCTCTCTCTCTCTCTCTCTCTCTCTCTCTCTCTCTCTCTCTCTCTCTCTCTCTCTCTCTCTCTCTCTCTCTCTCTCTCTCTCTCTCTCTCTCTCTCTCTCTCTCTCTCTCTCTCTCTCTCTCTCTCTCTCTCTCTCTCTCTCTCTCTCTCTCTCTCTCTGTATAATTATACATACATACAGATATATTGATTGTCATGGTAATATTGCCTTGCATGACTGTTAACCCTTTCTGTACCGGCCACGTCTTTTCTATTTCATTTCAGATGCGTTTAGACTATTTCATTTAGCTTAGGAAGTATATAATGGTAGCTGGAAAGACGAGTTGAGATAGTCTGTAGCCTTTTTATTGGTAGACATCCTTCCTAAACTGAATCTAACAGTCTAATAGTTGCCAGAGTATAAGGAGAAGGAGGTCAACGGTATTGCATGAGTTAATATTGTTATAAGCTACGTTTCCAGGATCATATTGAAAGTCAATTGGTTTGGTTTCACAGCTCTGGTCTCGCTGCTTTGTCTTGGCCTCTCTTCCGAAGGTAGATTAGTTTAATGCTGCCTTGTGATAATGTTATTGGTGTGGCACGGCCTTGTGATGGTGTTATTGGTGTAGCACGGCCTTGTGATGGTGTTATTGGTGTAGCACGGCCTTGTGATGATGTTATTGGTGTGGTACGGCCTTGTGATAATGTTATTGGTGTAGAACGGCCTAGTGATGGTGTTATTGGTGTAGCACGGCATAGTGATGGTGTTATTGGTGTAGCACGGCCTAGTGATGGTGTTATTGGTGTGGCACGGCCTAGTGATGGTGTTATTGGTGTGGCACGGCCTTGTGATGGTGTTATTGGTGTAGCACGGCCTTGTGATGGTGTTATTGGTGTAGCACGGCCTTGTGATGGTGTTATTGGTGTGGCACGGCCTTGTGATGATGTTATTGGTGTAGAACGGTCTAGTGATGGTGTTATTGGTGTAGCACGGCATAGTGATGGTGTTATTGGTGTAGCACGGCATAGTGATGGTGTTATTGGTGTGGCACGGCCTAGTGATGGTGTTATTGGTGTAGCACGGCCTTGTGATGGTGTTATTGGTGTGGCACGGCCTTGTGATGGTGTTATTGGTGTGGCACGGCCTTGTGATGGTGTTATTGGTGTAATGAAGGTGCTGGTATGGAAGGCACCGGCACAGTACATCTGGAGGGGCTTGAGGTGTTGACGACTGGGGCTGCAAGTGGTTGTGGTGGTGGGGGATGAGGGTTGTGTTGTTTAGGTGTTAGCTTATAGTCTAATTAATTCATTTCACTCCCAACACCAAACACCTCCCTATAACATTAACCCCTCCAGCACCATTACGTATGTTTACCTTTGATTCTGGCGAGGATTAGAAGATTTTATGCCGTTTTGAGAAGGACCTATGTTACTAAGAGGGTTTATTGAGATCGTATTTACCTATTTGAGTCGTATAGGTAGACGACAAGCTAAAGCAAATCGTCTAATGGTAACTAGACTATGATGAAAATTACGTCATGGTGGTGAAGGGGTTAATGAAAGCATGTGATCCTCCCGGGATTCGAACCTGTGATACCACATACAGATCTTAAACACTCTAATTATTACATCACCAAGACCGTTAAAGATTAAGTACATGACTACAATTAATATGCATTTATTGAATACTGGATATCAATCTAATCATGTACTCAGACCCAACTGTACGTTATAACAGGATTAAATAACCCTTTCAGTATTTGAGGAAGCATTTATTAAGCTTATTTTGACTATCATAAGTTGGCTTGATAGAGCTTAGGCATGCCCACTAGAAATCTAAGGATTCAAAACTTAAATGAAGTATGCCTCTAACTGCCACTGATCCTTGAATTAAGTATGCCTCTAACTGCCACTGATCCTTGAATTCTTATACTGAATGAAATCTGAATAAAATCTGGCTGTGGTGGTGAGAACGAGGGTAGTGTTATCTATATAAAGCTTAGAATTTGTTTTTTTCTATGTGAATGAGGGAGACAAAAGGCATAACTGCCTGCAGCGAGTGCCTCCTCCAGTTTTGAAAGAGTGACAGGGCCAAAATCAAGGGACGTTCGAGCTAAAATGCCTGGACACACGGAGTTTGAAGCATTTTAAGTCATAGGAAGAGGGAAAGACTGATTCTGGGAGAGAGTTCTAGAGCTCAGCAGTTGAATAGAAGAAAGTCTGAGAATAGCGTTTCACTCTTGGGTTGGAGAGTTGCTCAGAGTAGGGGTGGAATTGTGTTGCAAGGCGGGTACGTAGAGGAGGTGGTATACACTGGGAAAGCTCTGAGGAACACTGATTATTGTAGTAGCGATAGAATAGCGAGAGATATGCAACATTGCGGCGAAGAGAGAGATATTGCAGAGAGTTGGTGAGTGGACGGGAGTTAATTATGCGAAAGGCTTTCCTTTCTACTTTGTCTAGGAGTGTGGTGTGAGAGGATCCTCCCCACACATGTGAACAATACTCAATACAAGGACGCACTGTGCCCCTGTACAGAGCAAGGAGCTGCGCAGGGGTAAAGAACCCCTTGAGGCAGTTGAGCACACCCAGCTTCTGGGAGGCTGCCTTAGCAAGACTGGTAATATGGTCCTTCCAAGTGAGAGCAGAAGAAAAAGAGGCCTCGAGAATATTGAGAGAAGATGAAGGATTGATTTTTGTATTGTTGAAGAATAGGGGATAGTCCTCTGGAGGTTCCTGACGGGTAGTAAGATGGATAAATTGGGTCTTGGAAGCATTAAATGCAATAAGGTTTTCTCTACCCCGATTGGAAATAGTAGCTAGATCAGAAGATAAGTGTTTTATGGCTTCATTACGTTTGATTTTGAGGGACTGCTGGCTGGGGCATTCTGGAAAACTAATCAAGTAGTGTAAGGTAGAGTCGTCTGCATATGAATGGATAGGACTGGATGTACAGTTGAGAAGATCATTTATGAAAATTATAAAGATAATAGGAGATAGTACAGAACCCTGGGGAACACCGGAGTTGATAGGATGAGAAAGTGAGCGATGACCATCCACAACTGCAGCTATGGAATGGCCGGAAAGGAAATTAGAGATAAAGGCACAGATGGAGGGATAGAAACCGAAGGAGGGTAGTTTGGAAATTATATATGATAGCTAAAAGTATGCATTGAGATAGTCTGTAACCCTTTAATTGTTAGACTTCCTTCCTAATCTGAAAACAAAAAATCATCTAATGGTTGCCAGAGCATCAGGGAAAAAGGATGTCAGCGGCACTGAGTGGGTTAACGATGTGATGAAGGTGCAGGTACATTCCCAGGGGCTTCAGGTGTTGACGACTGAGAGCAAGTGGATGTGGATGGGGTGGTGGAGACGAGGGGTGTGTTGATCGAGACCCTGTTCTAAGAAGGGAAGTGTTATGGCCATGTCACTCCATCAGCCATATTATTAATACGTATTGCAGCTGGTTGAGATACAGGTAGTTGATTATATTTCTTTCACAACAGTTACTATATGTATTGTATATATTGTATAAAGGGTGCAAAACTTATTATCAACGACACAAATACATGCAAAATACGAAAGAATAAAAGAAAGGAAAACACCTGATGAGGCATACATGCACATAGTATGTTTTCATTCACTTACATACCACACACACACACACACACACACACACACACACACACACACACACACACACACACACACACACACACACACACACACACATATCATTGGAATTGCAGAAACATATATAGGTAGTTCAAGTTTATAACAAAAAAATCGTGTTTTTATATAAGTGATTTCCATTTGTATAGGCTACTCCAGGTTTTGTTGACTAAAAAAAAAAAAAAAAAAAAAAAACTCCTCTACACCAGCTCTCTCTACCAACTTACTAGATTGATGACTGGCCATATTCTGAGTCTGTGAAGGGCGGTATGGCAATCTATAGTCATTATATTATTAAGGGGCAGGTACTCGCATATTCTGGACCCCCCTCTCCCTCATGTTTAGCCCTATTAGTTTTGCGATTTTAAGACGTTTGGTCACTAGTTTGGCGATTTTGAGACCTTTCACCCCATTTTACGTTGTCAATATTAGGATCTTTCGTGCCGCTTAGGTGTCGATTTTTTTCCTGGCGAGTGATAGCGAGCGTGTAATTTTTTAAGGAAACAAATATATCTTGAAAGGGGGTATAGGGGGTGCTTTTTAAAGCTTGATGAAGGTCCAACGAGGAAACTGAAACATATATTAATAAATTAATTAGTAGCCCCCCCCCCCCCCGAAAAAAGCACTAGCCCCTTAAATGGTGTGGTGTGTGTATAAGCTACTTGCTGTTTTTCTACATTATAGTGACAGTTTTACGTTTATGAGCCCCATACACAACCAAGATAGGATCTTATTCATGAAGTAAAACACACACACACACACACACATATACAAACAAACATGAAGTACAGCAATCCCTCAAACACAAACGTAATGAAGCCATGCAACACTTATCTTCTGATCTAACTACTATTTCCAATTGGGGCAGAGAAAACTGTGTTGCCTTTAATGCTTCCAAAACCCAATTTCTTTATTTTACTACCCGTTCAAAACTCCCAGAGGACTATCCCTTACACTTCAACAATACAAAAATCAAGCTTTCATCTTCTCTCAATATTCTCGGTGCCTCTTTTTCTTCTGCTCTCACTTGGAAGGACCATATTACCAGTCTTGCTAAGGCAGCCTCCCAGAAGCTGGGTGTGCTCAACCGCCTCAAGGGGTTCTTTACCTCTGCACAGCTTCTTGCTCTGTACAGTGGGACAGTGCGTCCTTGTATTGAGTATTGTTCACATGTGTGGGGAGGCTTCTCTCACACCGCACTCTTAGACAAAGTAGAATGAAAAGCCTTTCGTATCATTAACTCCCGCCCACTCACCAACTCTCTGCAACCTCTCTCTCTCTTCGCCGCAATGTTGCAGCTCTCTCGCTATTCTATAATATAATAATCAATGTTCCTCAGAGCTTTCCCAGTGTATACCACCTCCTCTACGTAGGGTACTTAGTACCCGCTTTGCAACACAATCCCACCCCTACTCTGTGCAACTCTCCAACTCAAGAGTGAAACGGTATTCTCAGACTTTCTTTTATTCAACTACTGAGCTCTGGAACTCTCTCCCAGAATCAGTCTTTCCCTCTTTCTATAACTGAAATTGCTTCAAACTCCGTGTGTCCAGACATTTTGGCTCGAACGCCCCTTGATTTTGACCCTGTTACTCTTTCAACTCTGGGGGCGGCACTCAATACAGGCAGTTCTGCCTTTTGTCTCCCTCACTCACATAGAAAAAACTATTCACTACAAACACACGCAATGATACTCAGTTACCACACACACACACACACACACACACACACACACACACACACACACACACAATCGATACAAGAAGGAGCTATTGAACAAACACCGCGAAAACCTGAAGGAGCGTCTGGGGTTCGATCGGGGCCAATAGAGTGAGCGAGAAGGACCACTCGTCACCCACTTCGGCCATCGACTGAGGCCGGTGTCACACGAGCGCATTTTCCGGCAATTTTCCATGAGCAAGTTTATTCTCTTGATATTTTGACACTTTTTGGTATTGGAATCGGAAACTAAGCCTGTTGCAGATTCCTCATAGTTATGCAATCTTATGAAATACTTAGGGTGACTTGTGATTGTTGAATACCTTGATATTTTAAGATATCTATATGGAAGGTGTAGATTGTAGGTGTGTGAACCTTTTAGAATAATGTAGCGAAGTTGGAGTGAAATACGATCTTAAATGTTAAATAGTGTTAAGGGGACAGTGGTTGTTTGTTTGGTCTATTAATTCATTTATTCATATATTGTTTTAGTTTCCTCCCTAGACCTCCATCAAGCTTAGAAAAACACCCTTCAAGATAGGTTTTTACATTTTTCTACCGAAAAATGTCCCGGCCAAAGGCCGATTCCTCCTAAAATTACAGGCTCGCCATCGCTCTCCAGGAAAAAATCGACACCTAAATGGCATGAAGGGTCCTAATATTGACAAAGAAATGAGGTGAAAGGTCATCAAATCCTCAAACTATTTTTTTTTTTTTTTTTTTTTTTTTCTATATTCCAACTACTCCCTCTCGGGCATAGGCTGAGAGCCTGTACATTCCACCGCTCAACACGGTGAAGCCCGTGAGGTCTTGTTCCAGCCTGGGGAGTGAGACATGTGAAGCATCCATCATGGCTCAAAGCAGCTCCATCTCTGAAGCGGCTGGTTGCTTCGCTCAAGTGCTTCACCGTCTCACCCTCCAGACTCAGACCCTCACTCTCAGAACGCCACCTATTGAGCAGTGAACTCACTAGGCATTGTCCCCCTGTAACATATTTTGAATATGGGAATATTCATACAGTGTTATTTAATCAGGGAACAATGAGGGTATTTTTTTGGCATTTCGGTGGGCTTTGTGGTAATGCACTGATACTAGGTACAGCACAAATTCAATCCCAATAATATCTTCCCATTGACATATCGGGATTTGAACCCGGGTCCATTGGATTACCAATCCAGTGGCATGGCCACTCCACCACACCTCCCCGTCTTAAAATCTCAAAACCAGTGGGGCTAAACATTAGGGAGAAGGGGGTCCAGAAAAACGGTCGGTCTCCCCTTAAGTCCATCGTATCTTGAACATCGATCGACTGGCGCCCCTGTACTACTAGTGGGTGGGGGTCTCTGTATTGATTACCTCTCTTGGTTCGGGTTGGGGGTCCTATGGGTGACTTGGTCTTAAAATTGATTACCTCTCTTGGTTCGGGTTGGGGGTCCTATGGGTGACTTGGTCTTAAAATTGATTACCTCTCTTGGTTCGGGTTGGGGGTCCTATGGGTGACTTAAAATTGAATGGGTGACTTGTAAAATTGATTACCTCTATTTGGTTCGGGTTGGGGGTCCTATGGGTGACTTGGTCTTAAAATTGATTACCTCTCTTGGTTCGGGTTGGGGGTCCTATGGGTGACTTGGTCTTAAAATTGTATAGCGTAAACATAAACAATCATTTGCCTATGAAGCATTTAGGGGAGATTTCCACACATGAGGGATTTTTTTTTTCTTGACCTCTTTCTCCCTCATGTTTAGCCCCATTGCTTTTGAGTTTTTAAGATGTTCACCCCATTAGTTTGGCGATTTTAAGAACGTTCGCCCGATTTTTTTCAATTTTAAGACCTTTCGTACCATTTAGGTGGCGATTTTTTCCTGGCGAACGATAGTGAGCCTGTAATTTAAGAGTAACCGGCCTTCGGCCGGGAAATTTTTCTACCGAAAAATTTACAAATTTATCTTGAAAGGGGGTCAAGGGGGTTTAATTTTAAGCTTGATGGAGGTCTAGGGAATAAACTAGAGACCTCCCCTTAAGAAAATACGACTACCTGATTACATTTAATTACTCAATAATGGGAGGGTCCTTTTTCGGTATGAAATTGCCAAGACTACTACCCCATACATAACGAAGAAGCTTATAACAATATCTCTACACCTAATATACACATATTGCACATGTGGAAAGTAAGTCATTAGATTCTCTCTGCAAATATTATACATAGAAACAAGTGAGCATACAAATTGTAGAAAAACAAATCTTTTAAACTATTATTATTATTACTTGGCGGTTTCATAATGTATTTTGTTTCTTTATATTTTAGTGAAACTTACACAACTGATATTTAAATTATGTGCATATATACATCCTTTGCATAATAAGCATATATGCATTTTCGAAGGGTAACAAAAATTCAGATTAATTTTTCAATTTCACATACAGAAAAACACACATTTAATTTTAACTCAGAGTCGGATTCACAGGAATGAATTTCCTGCGTTATGTCGACAATTCTGGTGTCAACTTCTGAATGAAACTTACGTATGTGTTTATTTATTCGTGTTTTACTCTCAGATGTTATCTCCGCCAATGAAGTTGGACGGGAGATTATGTTTTTGCCACATTAGTTTATTTGTGTGTTTGTTTGTTTGTTTGTAAACAGGATATCTCGCATCCTGCGAAGGCAAGATGGCAGGGGCTGGTTGCAGCTAAAAGTGCTTCACATGTATCACCCCCTAGACTGTAACGAGATCTCATGGGCTTCACCGTTCAATGATTAGCAGTTGAATATACAGGCTCTCATCCTATGCCCGAGAGGGAGTAGTTGGAATATATAGACAAAAAATATATATTAAGGGGGCAGGTGATATTAATTTGTTTATTTATTTATTACTATTTTAGTTTCCTCGCTAGGCCACCATCAAGCGTAAAAAAAACAAAAAACAAAAAACACATAAACACACACACACACACACACACACACACACACACACACACACACACACACACACACACACACACACACACACACACACATACACATACATACATACACACACACACACACCTAAACACACACACACACACACACACACACACACATACACATACACACACACACACACACACACACACACACACACACACACATGCTCAAGATCCCTTTTCGAGATCAATGTGTACATTTTTCGGTAGAACATGTCCCGGCTGAAGGCCGATTCCTCCTACATTACAGGCTTGCTAACGCTCGCCAGGAAAACATTGACACCTAAATGGCACGAAAGGTCTTCATACAGATACAAAAATGGGACGAAAGGTTTTAAAATCGACAAGCTAATAGGGCGAACGTCTTATAATCTCAAAACTAATGGGGCTAAACATGAGGGAGAAGGCAATCCAGTAAAAGCAACTATACATACCTCTCCCTAATTAGACAAAGCCATATAGAGGAGTGTCAGGTAGGTGCACACATACCGCAGAAACGTGGGCATATGTGTAGTAAAAACACACATACGCCTTCCTTAAGGGGAGGTTTTTAGTTCGGTCCCTAGACTTCCATCAAGCTTAAAATTACACCCCCTTGACCCCCTTTCAAGATAAATTTGTACATTTTTCGGTAGAAAAATGTCCAGGCCGAAGGCCGATTCCTCTTAAATTACAGGCTCGCTATCGCTCGCCAGGAAAAAATCGACACCTAAATGGCACGATAGGTCTTAAAATTGACAGAAATGGGGCGAAAGTTCTTAAAATCACTAAACTAATGGGGCGAACGTCTTAAATTCTCAAAAGCAATGAGGCTAAACATGAGGGAGAAAGGGGTCAAGAAAAAAAAATCCCTCAAGTGGAAATCTCCCCTTAACCCTTTCCGTACCGGCGCTATCTTTTTCATATTATTCGTGTTATATATTTAGACGATTTTGGTTGAGTTTAAGGGGAGATCTCCACTCGAGGGATTTTTTCTGGACTCCTTTCTCGCTCATGTCTAGCCTCATTGCTTTTGAGATTTTAAGACGTTTGCCCCATTAGTTGAGCGATTTTAAGAACTTTCACCCCATATTAAGACCTTTCGTGCCATTCAGGTGTCGATTTTATCCTGGCGAGCGATAGCGAGCCTGTAATTTAAGAGGAACCGGCCTTCGGCCGGGAAATTTTTCTACCGAAAAATGTACAAATTTATCTTGAAAGGGACTCGAGGGGGTGTAATTTTAAGCTTGATGGAGGTCTAGGGAACAAACTAAATACCTCCCCTTAAGAAGGATCTGTGGTAGTAAAAATGGGTTAAGGGAGTTAGTTCGAAGCCTATTAATTGCTGGAGACCTTTTTTAAACTGAATGGAATCGTCTAATAGTATAGCCACAATAAAGTTAAACGGAGGTCACCGGTACGGAAGGGGTTAAGGGGAGATGGGCCGCTTTGTTGGTCTATTATTGGCTTGGTTTCTGGGTTTCCTCGCTAGACCTCCTCCATCAAGCTTAGAAAAACACCCCGTAGACACCCTTTCAAGATAAATGTGTACATTTTTCGGTAGAAAAATTTCCCGGCTGAAGGCCGATTCCTCTTAAAATTTCAGGCTCGCTATCGCTCGCCAGGAAAAATGTGACACCTAAATGGCACGAAAGGTCTTAAAATTTATAACGAAATGGGGTGAAAGGTGTAAAAATCGCCAAACTAATGGGCCAAACGTCTTATAATGTCAAAACTAATGGGGCTAAACACGAGGGAGAAAGTGTTCCAGCAAACCGGCCCGGCCATCTCTCCTTAAGACACATACACAGTTACAAACACGCCATAGCCAACGTTTCAAAGGGAAGTGATTGAGTTGGGAGCAATAAGCGAACAAACACTCGGAACAAACGTACTCAGGCATACGCACATACTAACATACGCACATACGCACATACTAACTTACAGACACACAAGTTTAAGGGGACACCGACTGCATTTTTGGCCTATCAATCCATTCTTTCATAAATTCTTAGTTTTCTCGCTAGATATCCCTCAAACTTAGAAAAACATCCCCTAGGCCTAGACCCTCTTCAAGATAGATTTGTACATTTTTCGGTAGAACAAATTTCCGGCCGAAGGCCGGTTCCTCTTACAATAACAGTGTCGCTTTCGCTCGCCAGGAAAAAATCGACACCTAAATGGCACGATAGGTCTTAACATTTAAAGCAAAATGGGACGATAGGTCATAAAATCACCAAACAAATGGGGCGAACGTCCACAAATCTCAAAACTAATGGGACTAAACATTAGGGAGAAAGGGGACCAGAAAAACGACCGTCTCCCCTTAACCAGATACACGTTCAATTATGTCACATTCTCAGTGTCTGTCTGTCTATCTGTTCTAGCCACAC
>CM064579.1:45524615-45709993 GCA_032716605.1 Paralithodes platypus | reverse complement strand
GTTAATTAAAATCGGCTCGTGTTCTGGTCCCGACACCTTGCTACAATGATGCTAAACATTTCGCTTCCTGGGCACCTCGCTCACAAGTACTAACAGTCATTACAAAACTTAATACACCGTATTATATATAACATAATTATATACCATACCAAATCGTAACGTATCCTGACCTAAATTTGTCAGATATGATTCTGTAATAGCCACTTAAGGGGAGGTTTTTAGTTTGTTCCCTAAGCTTCCATCAAGCTTAAAATTACATCCCCTAGACCCCCTTTCAAGATCAATTTGTAAATTTTTCGGTAGGAAAATGTTCCTCTTAAATCAAAGGCTCGCTATCGCTCGCCAGGAAAAAATCGACACCTCAATGTCACGAAAGGTCTAAATATTGACAACAAAGTGGGGCAAAAGGTGTTAAAATCGTCAAACTAATGGGGCGAACGCCTTAAAATCTCAAAACTAATGGGGCTAGGGTACGAGGGAGAAATTGGTCAAGAAAACCGGCCCAGCTCTCTTTAGGTGTATAATTTTATGGTAAACATTATCGAACAGAGAAAGGGGTTATTTAGGTGGCCATATGTCAGAGCTGTCTTCGATTATAATATATGTATTACTATATTTATGACTCTCATGGATAACATTTATAATCTAACATAGCATAGCCTTATTTTAGGGTAAGTAATAAACTGCAAATTATTATTATTATTATTATTATTCTATTATTATTATTATTATTATTATTATTATTATTATTATTATATATATATACCGTATATATATATATATATATATATATATATATATATTTTTTTTTTTGCGGATTTTCATAGTGTTCGGTTTTTGGTAGCGAGGTCGTGAGGTAACGAAATGTTTAGCGCCTTCTTCCCACCACGTCCACCCACCGTAGCCTAATAATTTTACCTCCAAAGTTTTAGGGGGAGGTTCCCTAAATGAAAAAGTTTAAATTACACTATTTCCTGGGTATAATGAGCTGTAATTAATTATTGTCTCTGAGAGGTCGTATTCGTAGTAGCAGGGGTGACATGATACGGTGCTGATATTTATGTAATTAGCAGGAAATTAGGTTACTTTAAGAAACGTCAGCATTTTATCTCTGTGTCTCCGGCTTCTTCTTCTTCCTCTTCTTCTTCTCGAAAAAACATACAGATGCAATGTTTATAATATTATGGATAACTCACTACTGGATACAAAACTGGTTTACTGATAGGAAAGAAAGAGTTGTGATAATTGGGGCAGGGTCAGACTGGGCCCCAGTAACGAGTGGCGTGCCCCAGGGCTCGGTACTTGGCCCGAGGATGTTCCTGATATACATTAACCCTTTGAGTACCAGCGACGTGTGTTATTATTTATTCTAGCTATATTCACACGATATTATGCTGCTTAGGAAGGATCTGCAGTAGTCAAAAGGGCTGGTTGAGATAGTTTAAAGCGTTATTATTGCAACAGGTCATTCCTAATCTGCATAAATTCGTCTAATAGTTACCACGATATAATGGAAAGGACGTCACCGGTCCTCAGACTAATGAGGAAGTAAGAAGGAGGTGTGGTGTGGAGGTAGATGTGCTGGAAAGTGTGAAAAGGAACAACTTGAGATGGTTCGGCCATATGGAACGTATGGAAAGCGAGAGAATGACTAAGAGGGTGTACGAGAGCGAGGTGGAGGGACAGAGGGGGAGAGGTAGACCAAATATGAGGTGGAAGGATGGAGTGAGGAACTACATGAACGAAGGCGGTGCTGGTTGGGGGGAGGGGCGTCGACTGACTGGGGACAGAGGTGCATGGGGGCGGTTCGTTCGTGGCCACCCCTTCGGGGATCACGGCGTCAGGCAATAGATAGACGTCACCGGTACGGTACTGTGTGGGTTAATGATGTCAATGTCGGCCTAAATATCCTAATTTTCAAATCTGCAGATGATACCAAGATAGGAAATTCAATATTGACCAAAGAAGATAGGATTAGCCTGCAATCAGTTATAAATAAAATATCTGAGTAATCAGATAAATTGCCTTTCAATGTCAGGTCCTCAATTATGGAAAGAAACCAAATACATATGAGCAAGAAATGAATGGCAGCGTAAATGAAAAATAGCATCGATAAATACAGATTTGGGCATAATCATAATAGAAAACCATAAATCATCTACATTTAGCAACAGTTAACAAAGCAAAATGAGTATTAGGATTAATAGTAAATATATATATATATATATATATATATATATATATATATATATATATATATATATATATATATATAATTATACTGTATATATTATATAGAAGAACAAACTTTAAAACATTAGAATATCATCTTACCATCACATTAAAGTATTGTTAGGCCTCACTTTGATTGTGCCGTACAGTTCTGGGTCCCATCTCGAAATAACAACATAGAAAAGCATGAAGCAGTTCAGCGCAGCGCAAGAAACCTAATCCCAGGGCTTAGGAACAAATGGTACTATGAGAGACTGCAGGAACTTGATCTGTTCTTGCTTTAGGGGGGTATGGTGTTTTTTGCTCTGGCCCTCCTTCTCCCTCATGTTCAGCCTCATTATTTTTCAGATATTAAGAGGTTCGGCCCATTAGTTTGGCGATTTTAAGATCTTTCACCCCATTTCTTTGTCAATATTAAGACCTTTCAGGCCATTTAGGTGTTCATTTTTCCTAGCGAGCTATAGCGAGCATGTAATTTAGGAGGAACTGGCCTTCAGCTGGGACACTTTTCTACCGAAAAATGTACAAATTTATCTTGAAGGGTGGTGTAAGGGGTGTTTTTGTTAAACTTGATGGAGGTCTAACGAGGAAACTAAGCAATAATTAAATTAATAAAGAAATAAACCAACAAAGCAACCATCTTCCCTTAAGAAGAGAAGATTGAGGGGAAAATTAATTGAATGCCTAAAAATACTCACAGGTTTTATCAACAGACTATAATTCAAAGGAAATATTCGCTTTGATCAAGTAGGATTTCATTGCTTGTGTGTGTGATCATTGTACTGGAATATCCAATAAGTGTGCCTAATTTGATAATTCAGTAATTAGTTTCGGAGATATTAGAGGACTAGTTGACCATGCCCAATATCTTGACCTTTATGGTATTTGTTTGAAAACTTAAGCGTTAATATATGAATTACTAATCTATCTATATCTATATCTATCTATATCTATCTATCAATCTATTGCCGGACACTGTGATCCCCGAAGGGCTGGCCACGAACGAAACGCCCCCATGCACCTCTGTCCCCAGTCAGTCGATGCCCCTCCTCCCATCCAGCACCGCTTTCGCTCATATACTTCTTAACCCCATCCACCTCTCACTCGGCTACCTCTCCTTCTCTGTCCTTCCACCTCAGTCTCGTACACTCTCTTTGTCATTCGCTCGCTTCCCATACGTTCCACATGGCCGAACTATCTCAAGGTGTTCCTTTTCACCTTTTCATACTTTCCAGTACATCTACATCCAAACCACACCTCTCTCATACTTCCTCATTCGTCTGTCTATCCCTCCATGTAACTCCGCACGCGCTTCTCAAGTAACTCATTTCCACCACTCTTACTCTTGGTCTGAGTCTCTCCACCAACGACCCTGCTTCGCTCCCACAAGTCAATGTCGGGATTACCACATCACAAAAACAGTATGATAGCCAATTTTCAGACAAATAATTTCAAAGTCACATGTTAAGGTCAAAATTAAATCTATACGTTACAGCATTCTTTTCATAATAGACCTATTTGGAAATCGAACAGCCTATTTGTAAAAATCATAAAAAACCTAGCCTTTTTTTTTACACTTAATGTCTGGCGTATTTACAAAATGGCTAGCATATTACCTTGTTGTAAAATTGCATGTGCCTTTATGCAACATGACACTACACGTCTGGCCAATTTACAAAAAGCCCATTGGCTATTTTGTAACATTATCAATAATTGTAAAACAAATATGTTGTCAACATTACCGGGATAAAATAACATCAACAGACATGGAAGGCACGGGAATGGTAAACAAGTGGTAATGATAGAAAAGAAAGTATATATATGTATGTATATATATATATATATATATATATATATATATATATATATATATATATATATATATATATATATAGGAGTACAAAGGAAGGAAGGAAATCAAGCAACAACAGGTATAGTGACCCTTCTAGGCTGCTTGTCCTCCAAAACACTGAGGATCAAGTGTCCAAACAGTGGTTTAGAGTGGGTAAGGGAACATTGGAAAGGGAACTACTGCCCTGGAACTAATGTCCGTGGCAGGATTAGGAAGTTAGTAGGGGACAGATGGGTTAGTAACTGAGGGGGGGATAAAATAAAGTTATTCATTTACAACCGCAGTCAGTCGCGGGTTTGATGCGAGATATTTGTCTAAGCGGAGTTTAAATGAATCAACGGTGCTGCAGAGAGAGAGAGAGAGAAAAAAAAAAGGTGGAGTGAGAGTGAGAGAGCACAAAACCCTATGTATAGGTTTGAACGAGCTGAAGGTCTACGCCGTGCGTGTCTAAGAAACGTACCTTCTTTTGTGGGGCGTATATGTCTGTGGGTGCGGTTATGTGTACATGTTTGTATGTGTACATGGAAGTGTGTGTGTGAGTGTTGTCCATGAGTGTATATGTGTGTGTGTATGTAAGTGAGAGTGTGTGTATGTGTGTGTGTGTTTGTATGTGTGTGTTTACCTATATGTATATACTTATAAGCCTAATCTCATGGTGTTTACTCTTTCCATTTGATCATATTTATACTGAAAGGAAAGCTGTATGTGTGTGTGTGTGTGTGTGCATAAGTGTGCGTGTGTGTGTGTGCGTGCGTGTCTCTCAGTACTCCGCTCAGGGCCCGAACATAAATATGATGAAATGTGGCCGCACACTCAAAAATGGTGAGGCTGCTGGCCCTCTTTTTATCTACCTCGGCCTTTTTATTTGCTCATTTTTCATTTGTATTAGCATTATTTTTTGTTTCCATATCTCTCTCTCTCTCTCTCTCTCTCTCTCTCTCTCTCTCTCTCTCTCTCTCTCTCTCTCTCTCTCTCTCTTATGCGTATGGCCCTCTCTCTCTCTCTCTCTCTCTCTCTGCTCTATCTTCTTAGGCGTATGGCCCTATTTCCTAATTTATTGTTTTGTTTTGTATTTCGCTTTCTGTCTCCATCTCTGTTCGACTCTAGTTCTCTACCAGTCCTTGTGTACGGGCTCTATTGCTCTGTTTTCATTCTCTTATTCTATATATCTACCTATTTTTCGCTCTCTGTCTCTATTTCTGTTTGCCTCTAATTCTACACAACTGCTGCCTGTGGACCATGTTTCTCTCTCTATTGCTAGTGAAGTGTGTTCTCGTTTTCTGTCTATCTCTATTTGACTCTACACTGTAACACTTCTAGGCTTAACCCCTTCTGTACCGGTGATGTACTTTTCAATTTATTCTGGCAATGATTAGACTATGTGGCTCAGCTTAGGAAGGACGTCTACTCGTTAAAAGGCTACAGGCTATCTCGATTAATCCTTTTTGCTACCCTATATCCTTCCTAAGCTGCATAAAATAGTCTAAATGTTGCTAGAATAGAATAGAAAATACGTCGCCGGTACAGAAGGGGTTAAGGGGAAAAAAAGGTGTGGTCCATTTATATATTTTGTATTATTTTAGTATTATGTATTATGTATTATTGTAGTATTATGTATTATTTGTATTGTTGTATGTATTATTGTAGTATTATGTATTATTTGTATTGTAGTATGTATTATTGTAGTATTATGTATTATTTTTATTATTGTAGTATTATGTATTATTTGTATTGTAGTATGTATTATTGTAGTATTATGTATTATTTTTATTATTGTAGTATTATGTATTATTTGTATTGTAGTATGTATTATTGTAGTATTATGTATTATTTGTATTGTAGTATGTATTATTGTAGTATTATGTATTATTGTAGTATTATGTATTATGTATTATTGTAGTATTATGTATTATTGTAGTATTATGTATTATGTATTATTGTAGTATTATGTATTATTGTAGTATTATGTATTATTGTAGTATTATGTATTATGTATTATTGTAGTATTATGTATTATTGTAGTATTATGTATTATGTATTATTGTAGTATTATGTATTATTGTAGTATTATGTATTATTGTAGTATTATGTATTATTGTAGTATTATGTATTATTGTAGTATTATGTATTATTGTAGTATTATGTATTATTGTAGTATTATGTATTATTGTAGTATTATGTATTATTGTAGTATTATGTATTATGTATTATTGTAGTATTATGTATTATGTATTATGTATTATTGTAGTATTATGTATTATTGTAGTATTATGTATTATTGTAGTATTATGTATTATTGTAGTATTATGTATTATTGTAGTATTATGTATTATGTATTATTGTAGTATTATGTATTATTGTAGTATTATGTATTATTGTAGTATTATGTATTATTGTAGTATTATGTATTATTGTAGTATTATGTATTATTGTAGTATTATGTATTATTGTAGTATTATGTATTATGTATTATTGTAGTATTATGTATTATGTATTATTGTAGTATTATGTATTATTGTAGTATTATGTATTATGTATTATTGTAGTATTATGTATTATTGTAGTATTATGTATTATTGTAGTATTATGTATTATTGTAGTATTATGTATTATTGTAGTATTATGTATTATTGTAGTATTATGTATTATTGTAGTATTATGTATTATGTATTATTGTAGTATTATGTATTATTTTAAGTATGCTACCTACACCTCTATCAAGCTTTGAAAAACACCACCAAGACCCCAATTTGAAATAAATTTGAACATTTTTCGGTTGATAATGTCCCGGTTGAAGGTTGGTTCCTGCTAAATTACAGGCTCTCTATCGCTCGCCAGGAATAAAATCGCCACCTAAATGGCATATAAAGTCCTAATATTGGCGACGAAATGGAGCAAAAGGTCTTAAAATCGCCAAACTTATTACAATTTCACATAACTAACAGGGCTAAACATGAGGGAGAAAGGGGTCGAGATAAACCCCATACCTCCAATTAAAGTAACTATGGTAAATATAATAATTAAGTGTGTAGGATAACTTAACCTTTCAAGTGTACAGTCGGTCAAATAAGTAATCTGGAATCTGGGCACCAAGTATATTTTGATTAATAATTGGCATCAGCAGTATCTAAGACTTTAATATTATATTCATCAGTATCTAAGACTTTAATATTATATTCATCAGTATCTAAGACTTTAATATTATATTCATCAGTATCTAAGACTTTAATATTATATTCATCAGTATCTAAGACTTTAATATTATATTCATCAGTATCTAAGACTTTAATATTATATTCATCAGTATCTAAGACTTTAATATTATATTCGTTTCGAGTGAGATTTACAAACATGATCTTACACTAACTCACCCTATCAGTATCTCTGACAGACATTAATACAGCACAGATCGAGCCAAACATAATAACAGCTGAGACATGACTTATGAGCGCCTCCGTACTGGTAATTAATCTATTTAACCCGTTCAGTATACCGGTGACAGTCATTTGTAATTTTGATGTCAGCTGCATTTAGACGATTTTATGAAGCTTACGCAGGATATAAGGTAGCTAAAATTATTAATTGAGATAGTCTGTCCCCTTTTAATTGGTTGACATCCTTCCTAAGCAGAATAAAATCGCTTAATACTCACCAGACTATATAAATGATGAATGACCTCCATCAAACTTAAAACAAACATTCATTATACCCCCTTCTAGATTAATTTGTAAATTTTTCGGTAGAATTTTTTTCCGGCCCAAGGCCGGTTCTTCCAAAATTACAGGCTCACTATCGTTCGCCAGGAAAACATCGACACCTAAATAGCACGAAAGGTCTTAATATTAACAAATAAATGGGGCGAAAGGTCTTAAAATAATGAGGCAAACATCCTGAAAACTAACCTAAACACGAGGGAGAAGGGGGTCTAGAAAAACGACCCATCTCCCCTTAATCCCGCCTGTATACGCATTGCTCACGGGGTAAATATGTTATGTATGGTTTGTTTACGGAGGAAGGTGCCTGAAGAAACATATCATAAATTCGTGTTTTTTTTTTTTTTTTTTATATAAGTTATGAGATTGAATGGGTATAGTCTATTCACTGTAAGTAGGCGAGAAATCACGACCTCTATCCTCTGTAACTCAAAAACGACTAGAGTAATCGAGCTAATATGTCTACCATTTGGGAAGAGTCAGTCAAGGAATACATGTGGAAATTTACAGCCAATTTATTCTAGCCCTTTTTCAGTTACAGAGGATAGAGGTTATGATTGTTCGCCTACTTACAGCGAATAGACTATAGTGCGTGACTTTCTGGCCTCGACTCTACATACCTGCACGAAGTCAATACAATGTTTATGGAGTCATACATCTTAATAAACATACCATATATTCACGATTTTTTCCTGTAAGTTATATCTAGCACCTCGCGGGGGGAATATACTCTTATAGGATAAATCACACGAATGCTTTTCCAACATTATTATTTTTTCCCACACAGGTCGGGAACATTCTGAATATAATCTCTGACTTACAGTACTCTTTCTGTTAAGGGGAGGTATTTAGTTTGTTCCCTAGACCTCCATCAAGCTTAAAATTACACCCCCTTGAGTCCCTTTCAAGATATATTTGTACATTTTTCGGTAGAAAAATGTCCCGGCCGAAGGCCGGTTCCTCTTAAATTACAGGCTCGCTATCGCTCGCCAGGATAAAATTTACACCTGAATGGCACGAAAGGTCTTTATATGGGGTGAAAGTTCTTAAAATCGCTAAACTAATGGGGCAAACGCTTTATAATATCAAAAACAATGGGGCTAAACATGAGGGAGAAAGGGGTCAAGAAAAAAATCCCTTAAGTGGAGATCTCCCCTTAAGGGGGAAGGGTTTATTTTTTGGTCGAATATTTCATATACCGGGTATTTATTATTTTCAGATTCCTCCCTCAAACTTAAAAAAAACCCCATCCATTTGATCCCCTTCTAGATTCATTTGATCCCCCTTCTAGATCCATTTGATCCCCCTTCTAGATTCATTTGATCCCCCTTCTAGATTCATTTGATCCCCCTTCTAGATTCATTTGATCCCCCTTCTAGATTCATTTGATCCCCCTTCTAGATTCATTTGATCCCCTTCTAGATTCATTTGATCCCCCTTCTAGATTCATTTGATCCCCCTTCTAGATTCATTTGATCCCCCTTCTAGATTCATTTGATCCCCCTTCTAGATCCATTTGATCCCCCTTCTAGATCCATTTGATCCCCCTTCTAGATTCATTTACAAATTTGTCTTCCAAAATTACAGGCTCACTATCGTTCGCCAGGAAAATATAGATTCCTAAATAGCACGAAAGGTCTTAATGTTCACAAAGAAATGGAGCGAGAGGTCTTAAAATCGACAAACTAATGGGGTAAATCTGAAAACTAATGGGGCTTAGCATAAGGAAGAAGGGGGGGGGGGGGTCTAGAAAAACTACCCATCTCCCCTTAACCCATTCAATACCGGTGACATCCTTTTTATATCCTATTCTGCCAATGATTAAACGATTTTAGTCAGCTTAGGAATTACCTATTACAAGGCTACAGACTATCTCAATGAATCCTTTTAGCTACCATATACCTCTTCTAAACTTCGAGAGAGACTCGATACACAAATGAACAAATGTATAAAGACCCCTTAAAGCGTCAATGAGGATCTACCCTTTAAGGGGACATGGGCTGTTTTTATGGTCACCCTTCTTCCTCATGTTTACCCCCAATAGTTTTCAGATTTTATGACGTTCGGCCCATTAGTTTGGCGATTTTAATACCTTTTGCTCCATTTCGTTGTCAATTTTAAGACGTTTCGTGCCATTTAGATGTCGATTTTTTCCTGGCGAACGATAGTGAGCCTGTAATGTTGGAAGAATCGGCCTTCGGCCGGGACATTTGTCTACCGTAAAATGTACAAATTAATCTAGAAGGGGGATCTAATGGATGTTTTTTTTGTTTTTTTATGGAGGTCTAGGGAGGTAAATAGAAAAATAACGAATATATGCAATAATCGCCCAACAAGTGAACCACCTCCCCTTAAAGGGTTACTGGTAGTATAGTGACAAACCGATCAAAACAAGAATCACACGGTATATCAAATAATCCGAGGTAAATCACTAACAATTTACCCAACTTGATTATATTTACCTCTCTTAATTAAAATTAAAATGTAAAACTTGCAAACTAAACAAACCAAAATTGGGACAAGGACAATATAATGTCAAATTAAATGATCAAAATCGCTATGTGGAAACAACGCTTACTAAAATGAAAATTATTAAATAAAAGAACACAATCCACCACATAGGGAGCCCTCCTCGCTTTTTCCCTCTTTCCCTCTTTCTCTCTTTGGCTTGTATCCATTCGGCCCCATTCAGCCTACTGTTTTAATACGTTTACCCCCATCTAGGTGTCAATATTTTCCTGGCAAGCGGTAGCGAGCCAGCGTATATATATTTTTGTTTTGACAGCAGATACATTTGTACATTTTTCGATAGGAAAATGTCTCCGGCAAAGGCGGATTTCTCCATACAATGCTGGCTCGCTATCGCTCGCCAGGAAGAAATCGACACCTGGATGGGGATAAACGTCTTAAAACAGTTGGCTGAATGGGGCCGAATGGATACAAGCCAGGAAAGGAGAGAAAGATACAACAAAAAAGCCGGTGACCCACCTTAAACTTTCCACGGTTTACTTTGTACTGCATAAAGTATAAACAACAATCTATACTACATAAACACCTAACTCCCTTGGCTCCTTACTATCACACCGGAACACTATCACACCGGAACACTATCACACCGGAACACTATCACACCAAGCTATCACACCGGAACACTATCACACCGGAACACTATCACACCGGAACACTATCACACCAAGCTATCACACCGGAACATTATCACACCGGAACACTATCACACCAAGCTATCACACCGGAACATTCCCTCTCGCAGCTCTCCGACAATATTAACAACCAGTAATAGTATTCATTAATGCATACCTGCATTTCTTGACTGACAACGTGCACTTAAACCCAATATTCCCGCAGTAACCTAGACTCACTGACACCTATAACCCAGGAATGTTGACACCCGCGGCCCAAGAGCAATATTCTAGGAGTAACATTATCAGATTTATTATACCCCTTATGTACAGTCGCGTTAATAAGTCATGTCTAGGCACCATGTATGTTTTGATCAATAATTGGTATGAGCAATATGTAAGCTTCATTTATTTATATCGAGTGAAATATGCAAACACGTCCCTACACTTACCCACCCTATTCAACATCTGACAGACATTAATACAGCACAGAGCAAGCCAAACGTAATGACAGCCGAGACATCACGACATCAGTCGGTGCGACTGTACCGACGACGCCTTTATTCAATTCTAGCTGTGTGAAAGGAGCAGGTCAGGTCAGGTGAAGGTATTGAGGGATATAAGCCTTTATAACGGCACCTCGTAGCTAATTTCTACTTTTCCTATTTTCTGAAGAGTGTCGAGAGGGGAGAAGGGGTGTTGGAAAGAGAGGAAGCTGTTGAAGTGGCTTTATTACGTGTGTTATTAGGCTGTATACGTCGTCGACTATATACTGTATAAGTGAAAAGGGTCTCTTCAACCTGAGAACTGCGAAGATGAGCTATTTCAGGATGAACGCTGGTGTGAATAGGCTATAGTAAGGTCACAGTAATAAGGAGGTGTAGGAATCTTTTGGAAGGGAAGAGCAAGATGGCATTGAACGTGGAGTGGTGGATTAAATAAAGAGAAGTGCGTGGTACGGTTATGTTCAGAGACTGGATATAATAATGATAATAATGATAATAATAATAATAATAATAATAATAATAATAATAAGTTTAGTGTTATATGTTCCTTTACATGTTTACACATATATAAATATTACTCATATAACAAAAGAACCAGATACCCAGCGGTAAATGTCCTTATAATACTCTATTCATGAAATTACATTTTGATGGCGTATTGAGCAGACAAAGAGGAACTGGTTAAACCTTAATAAGAAAATACAAACAAATCAATAACAAAGGCCAATACGAAATTATACTATATAGCCTACAAGAGAATTTAAAAAAAACATAAAAAAGTTACCTGGAAGTTAGGTCAGTAGAGCAGCTAGTAGTGGAAGATCACCTATGGTATGGGAGAAGAAAAAATAAAAAATACATTGAGTGTAGCGCGGGCAAAGGGGTATTGTAGTGAAAGGGGTATTGTAGCGCGGGCAAAGGGGTATTGTAGTGAAAGGGGTATTGTAGCGCGGGCAAAGGGGTATTGTAGTGAAAGGGGTATTGTAGCGCGGGCAAAGGGGTGTTGTAGTGAAAGGGGTATTGTAGCGTGGGCAAAGGGGTATTGTAGTGAAAGGGGTATTGTAGCGCGGGCAAAGGGGTATTGTAGTGAAAGGGGTATTGTAGCGTGGGCAAAGGGGTATTGTAGTGAAAGGGGTATTGTAGCGCGGGCAAAGGGGTATTGTAGTGAAAGGGGTATTGTAGTGAAAGGGGTATTGTAGCGCGGGCAAAGGGGTATTGTAGTGAAAGGGGTATTGTAGTGAAAGGGGTATTGTAGCGAAAGGGGTATTGTAGCGCGGGCAAAGGGGTATTGTAGTGAAAGGGGTATTGTAGCACGGGCAAAGGGGTATTGTAGTGAAAGGGGTATTGTAGCGCGGGCAAAGGGGTATTGTAGTGAAAGGGGTATTGTAGTGAAAGGGGTATTGTAGTGAAAGGGGTATTGTAGCGCGGGCAAAGGAAGCTAAGCAGATTTAAGGGGGGAAGGGGTATATTATTTGGAGGATTTATTCATTTATGTATATATATTAATTAGTTTCCTCCCTAGACCACCAAACTTTTAAAAACACATTCCCAAGACCAATCTTCTAGATATATTTGTATATTTTCGGTAGAAAAGTGTCCCGGCCGAAGGCCAATCCTTCTTGATTACAGGCTCACAATCGCTCGCCAGGAAAAAAATTGACACCTAATTGACACGAAATGTCTTAATATAGACAAGGAAATTAAGCGATAGGTCATACAACTGCCAAACTAACGGGCCGAACGATTTACAATCTGAAAACTAATGGGGCTAAACATGAAGGAGAAGTGAGTCTAGAAAAACGACATACCTCCCTTAAGGTGTTTCTGCCACGGTCATCCTTTAGATGGGGTTTCTCAGGAGGAAGCAAGGCATCGGATATAATGATGATGATGATGATGATGATTACGACAACATTCATATTAATATTTAACTAAAAAGACCATAGTTGCTGATAAAAGTTAACCCCTTCCGTACCGGTGACGTCTTATTTTATTATATTCTAGCTATATTTAGACGATTTTGTGAAGCTAAAGAAGGATACGTGGTAGTAAAAGAGGTTCAGCGAGATTGTTCGAAGTATGATAATTGCTGAAGGCCATTATTAAACTGATTACAATGGCTGAGGGATGATCTCGAAATAAATAGATAAATTAGTAAATAAATAAATATATATACCGGTATATATATATATATAGACAGATTTGTGTGGTTTTTCTAATGCTATGATGTTTTTCGATTCCTCAGAGTCTATAGGTGCAGAATAACATGCTGGCTGCTGCAGAAAATGAACAAACAAAAACAAATAAAGAAGATTTATTTTCTTTTAGAAAGAGAAAAGTGCCTCAGCTTGGAACGCAGGTCCTAATAGATCTCGAAATAAATGACGAAAAGAAATTTGAGCTATTGTCTTGGGTTGAATGGAGACTTAATCATCCATTTTAATTTCGACAGAAAAATTATAGTTTTCACCAAAAAGCGGATGCTACAGGCTTCCAGCGTTGAGATGCGCAATATTTTCTGATCTTACTTTTCTTAAGATATTAAATGAAATCTCTATAACCCGAGTTGCGTGGGGAAACTTGTAAAAATCCCTGTATTCCTGGAATATGGATCGCAGGACTTGTGTATGAATTGAACTATATTCTCCAAGTAGGATTTACCTTCTCCTTAATATAAATTGGATAAGGTTAAGTTTCCTTAATCACGCCGTGGTGTAGTGGATTAAAGCATGGACATTCGTCCTGACTGTCGAAGGTTCTAGTCCGGCTGGGAGTATAGAAACATATATTAGCTTACGCTCATGTGTATTTGTGAGCTATACCTGATATATATATATATATATATATATATATATATATATATATATATATATATATATATATATATATATATATATATATATACCGGTATATATATATATATATATATATATTAATATTCAGCGCTACAAAGCTGTGTAATCTTCGTAGGCTTTATTATCATACTGCTGCCTGTCGGATCGCGGGATTACTCTTTAATCTCGGCTAGTAACAAATAATGCTTAATATTTGATGTTATTTGTTGTATACTGGCAGTGGAAATAATTTAGCAATAGTAATATACAATTTGATAAAAGGCATTACACAATCATAACCGTACAGTAATTTGTAGTAAAAGAGAAAACAATTAGCAGTGAAGAGGATTATAATTTTATTTAGACATTATCATTAAACCACAAACAACAAAACAAACAAAATCAATCTGTTAAAGTTAAATGGGTTAAATGCTACACACAGATTTAGAAGCACAAATTATCCATAACAAAGATTGTGACAAGCGCGTATATGATATATTTCTTGCACGACACCTGCGTCATACCATGGCGTTAAATATATTGTCCTAATTTACGACTAAAACCAGTAGCACACGACCGTTTTTTCCCTCAACGTTTATTGGCAGCTCTGGCCTTATTAATTAATTACAATTTTGTTTAACCAGACCACTGAGTCTAGAACAAGACTCTCACAGGGCTGGTTGCTTGAGTTTAACTATATAATGATTCCATGACCCAACCTTTTCTGTACCGGGGCCGTCCTTTTAACTTTATTCTGGCTCCTGTTAGACGATTGTATGCATTCAGGTATCATAGGCTACTGTATATACTATATATATATATATATATATATATATATATATATATATATATATATATATATATATATATATATATATATATATATATAACTCTCCAAGTCATCGGATCAGCTAGTGTAAGAAAGAACAGATCTGTTTCTACATAACTTTCCGAAAAAGAAAAAAAAACAAAAAAAACATGGTGTAACCTTCCCAGGGACATATATATTTAAGTCTCACGAATGTCACCACTGCGTCTTAAGGGAGCCCACTTCGCTTTTGTTCTCTTTCTCTTCCTCTCTCTTTGGATTGTATTCAATTCGGCCCCATTCAGCCTACTGTTTTTAAGACGTTTACCCCCATTCAGGTGTCAATATTTTCCTGGCGAGCGGTAGCGAGCCAGCATATATATATATATATATATATATATATATATTTTTTTTTTTACAGCAAGCTAATTTTGTACATTTTTCGATAGAAAAATTTCTCCGGCGAAGCCGGATTTCTCCATACAACGCTGAAGAAATCGACACCTGGATGGGGATAAACGTCTTACAACAGTTGGCTGAATGAGGCCGAATGGATACAAGTCAGAGAAAGAGAGAAAAGGAGAGAAAGGTAAAAAAAAAGCCGGTGACCCCCTTTAACGTATTCGGTCAAGGCTGTGATTACCTGTGGCTAATTGGCTTTGGGGGAGTTTTATAGTATTGTACTTTAAATGACGAGAAGTGGTTTTTTGTTGTAATGACATCTGGGTGAAATTAATTGTAGTTTAAATGACCAGATATATTTGCTAGGTTTAGGTGCTTGTGTTCTGGGTGTGGTGTCCCAAGTTCGAATCCCGAGAGGACCATGTGCTTTCACTAGTGTGTTCAAGTACATTGGGGTATGTTGTTGATGATGAATGTTAAGAACGGGGTGTTACTTATTGTTATAAAATATTCTTCAAATTACAAGATATGCTTTTGGCTGAGGTCTTTGAGTGATAATAAATATATGTTAACCCCTTCTGTACCGGTGATGTACTTTTCATTGTATTCTGGCAACTATTAGACGATTTTGTTCAGCTTAGGAAGGATATCTACTCATTAAAAGGCTACAGACTATCTCAGTTAATCCTTTTAGCTGCAATATATCCTTCCTACGCTTTATAAAATCGTCTAGATGTAGCTGAAATCAAATAATAAAGACGTCGCCGGTACAGAAGGGGTTAAATGAGGAGATGTGGGTGGGTGCTGTTGGTTTAAATGTGGAGAGGTGGGTGGTTGCTGTTGGTTTAAATGAGGAGAGGTGGGTGGTTGCTGTTGGTTTAAATGAGGAGAGGTGGGTGGTTGCTGTTGGTTTAAATGAGGAGAGGTGGGTGGTTTGCTGTTGGTTTAAATGAGGAGAGGTGGGTGGTTGCTGTTGGTTTAAATGAGGAGAGGTGGGTGGTTGCTGTTGGTTTAAATGAGGAGAGGTGGGTGGTTGCTGTGGTTTAAATGAGGAGAGGTGGGTGGTTGCTGTTGGTTTAAATGAGGAGAGGTGGGTGGTTGCTGTTGGTTTAAATGAGGAGAGGTGGGTGGTTGCTGTTGGTTTAAATGAGGAGAGGTGGGTGGTTGCTGTTGGTTTAAATGAGGAGAGGTGGGTGGTGGCTGTTGGTTTAAATGAGGAGAGGTGGGTGGTTGCTGTTGGTTTAATTTGTTGGTGAAATTAATTGTACTCTAATGGGCAAGAGGTGTTTGGTGTTGCAAGACTTTGGGTGAAATTAATTGTTCTTTAAATTACCAGAGGTAACTGTTGTTGACTTGTTGTAATGACTTTGGTGTTGATGTAATGACTTTTGGGTAAAATTAATTATTGTTCATTAAATGACAAGAAATAGTTGATATAATATCTTTGGGGTAAAATATATCCCTCTTTAAATGACAAGAAGTATTTGATATTTGGTATTGCAATAAGTGGGTGAAATTAATTGCTTGTATATGAAATGAGGTCGTTCGTGTTGTAATGGTTTGTGGGTGAAATTAATTGTAGTTTAAGGGGAGATGGGGGGTTTTTCTGGTCCCTTTTCTCCCTCGTGTTAAGCCTCATTTGTTTTGAGATTATAAGACGTTCGGCCCACTAGTTTGACGATTTTAACACCTTTCGCCTCATTTCGTTGTCAATTTTAAGACCTTTCGTGCCATTTAGGTCTCGAATATTTCCTGGCGAGCGATAGCGAACCTGAAGATTTAAGAGGAACCGGCCTTCGGCTGGGAAATTTTGCAACCGAAAAATGTACACATTTATCTTGAAGGGGGATTTAGGGGGTGTTTTTCGAAGCTTGATGTAGGTCTAGGGAGGAAACTAAGAAATCTAGGAATACATGAATTAATAGACAACAAAAAGAAAACTGCCTATCTCCCCTTAAAGCCTAGGACGTGGCTGTTGTTGTGAGGCATTGTTCTTTAAATGATAAGAGGTTGTTGTTGTTTCAATGACTGGGTGATATTTTGAAGATTAAGGGAACCCACCTTGCTTTTTTTCTCTTGCTCTCCCTCTCTCTTTGGCTTGTATCCATTCGGCCCCATTCAGCCTACTGTTTTAAGACGTTTACCCCATCCAGGTGTCAATATTTTCCTGGCGAGCGGGAGCGAGCCAGCATATATATATTTTTGTTATGACAGCAAGCTAAATTTGTAAATTTTTCGATAGAAAAATTTCTCCGGCGAAGCCGGATTTTCCATACAATGATGGCTCGCTATCCCTCGCCAGGAAGAAATCGACGCCTGGATAGTAATAAGCGTCTTAATAATAAGCGTCTAATAAGCGTCTTAAGATAATAAGCGTCTTAAAACAGTTGGCTGAATGGGGCTGAATGGATACAAGCCAGGGAAAGAGAGAAAGATAAAAAAAAAAACGGTGACCCCCCTAAATTAATTGTAATTTACAGGAAATTATGTAGTTGATGCTTTCATGACTTTGTGTGAAATTAAATTAATTAAATTGACAAGAGGTGCTTAATGTCGTAATGGCTTGTGGATGAACTGTTAAGTGGCTAAATCAATGTGGGCATAATATACCGTGTAAATAGGTGCAGTTTGTAATGTTTTATATTCATGTTTGTATGTGTGGATTCGTGTTCGTACGTATGTGTGTATGAGTGTATATGGAAGAGGCACTTCAAGGCCCTAGCTGGATTGTGTCCATATGGGAAAGTGCAACAACGCGATGCACTTTATACCCAAAGGTCCCCAAGTGGACAGTTACCCAAGTCTTGAAAATGCCTTGGGCAGACTGTGGCTTCTGAGCAAGACAACCTCTAGGCCTACCCACAAACCCATTTTCTTGCTCAAGGGAGACAATATCAGCTTACATTGATTGAAAAAGAATACCAAGCAAAATAAAAAACAAAGTCGCCTTGAGCTGAACTCCATCTCAGGACAAGTCGGTAGCACTAGTGGACCAGTACGCTGCAATAAACATTAATTTCAGCGCATGCCAAAGTTAGACAAAAAGTGAAATATTAAATGGTACGGTACTCACTTAGTCTCTCCCCCCGTCGTAACTTATGACCGTGACTGAGTGTGGATGTGCAGGTAATACAAATGATACTCACTTAGTCTCTCCCCCCCGTCGTAACTTATGACCGTGACTGACTGGCTGTGCAGGTAATAACAATGGTACTCACTTAGTCTCTCCCCCCGTTGTAACTTATGACTGTGGGTGTGCAGGTAATAACAATGGTACTCACTTAGTCTCTCCCCCCGTCGTAACTTATGACTGTGACTGACTGTGGGTGTGCAGGTAATAACAATGGTACTCACTTAGTCTCTCCCCCCGTCGTAACTTATGACTGTGACTGACTGTGGGTGTGCAGGTAATAACAATGGTACTCACTTAGTCTCTCCCCCCGTCGTAACTTATGACTGTGACTGACTGTGGGTGTGCAGGTAATAACAATGGTACTCACTTAGTCTCTCCCCCCGTCGTAACTTATGACTGTGACTGACTGTGGGTTTGCAGGTAATAACAATGGTACTCACTTAGTCTCTCCCCTCGTCGTAACTTATGAGTGTGTGTGTGCAGGTAATAACAATGGTACTCACTTAGTCTCTCCCCTCGTCGTAACTTATGAGTGTGTGTGTGCAGGTAATAACAATGGTACTCACTTAGTCTCTTCCCTCGTCGTAACTTCTGAGTGTGGCTGTGCAGGTAATAACAATGGAACTCACTTAGTCTCCCCCACCCGTCGTAACTTATGACTGTGACGGAGTGTGGGGGCGCAAGACATAACAATGGTACTCACTTAGTCTCTCTCTCTCCTCTCCCCCCCCCCCCCGTCGTAACTTCTGAGTGTGAGTGTACAGGTAACACAAAGGGTACTCACTTATTCTCTCACCTAACTTTGCCTCTCCCCTCGTCGTAACTTATGACTGTGACTGAGTGTGTGTGTGTGTGTGGGTGGGTGTGCCGGTAATAAGTAAGGCAGTGAGCGCGGTGACCTCCTCCTCCTATATTATCCTTGCAACCTAGAAGGGTCACTAGACCTGTTGTTGCTTGATTTCCTTTGTACTCCTTTGTACTCCTACATTAATTATGCTGACGTCATGGGAGCTAGAAGGTCATCATGGGAAGACTAACCAATTCTTCACGGTGGTGGCATTCCTATTGTATCATTAGTTTATTCAAGTACATTGGGGTTTGTAATTGATGATTAATGTTAAGAACGGGGTGTAACTTATTACTAGGGCTATTATTGGACGATTTCATGAAGCTTAGTAGGGGTACGTGGGATTCAAAGGAAGAAGTAAGATCTTTAACAACCATAATAAATATATTATATATTATCCTTGTGCAATATAATAAGCATTTAAGCTTTAGTAGTTTTTTTCTCGTTGTATCTTTTAATCAAATATTTTGTTATTGTCAACTCAGTCTCAATTATGTACATAATGTCCTATAAAACTTGCGTCATATGTAATGCTCCAATTGTGTAAGGTCAATATACAATGTATTTTAAAGATTATATGTGAGTTATATTTTGTCTATTAGACATCTATCTGCTATTAAGGGGCACTTTCTGTCTGTTTGTTCACGAACTACTCCCTCAGTTTTCAAGATGGAGAGCCCAGACTTAGCATGCATACTAAGGGGGTGCCATAATTGGTTTTAAGCCCCTCACCCCCTGGGGTGGGTGGTGGGGGGTGGACTCCCTGTCTGTCTGTTTGTTCACGAACTACTTCCTCTGTTTTCAAGATGGAGAACTCATACTTGGCATGCATACTAAGGGGTTCCCAGAATAGGTTTTAACCCTCAATTCGCGGTGACCGTCATATGACGGACGCCATTTCGAAGCTATTATGAACGATGATAGAGAGACCGGGCGTTGCAGGGACGATCATAGGCGGGCTTCACCTGCTCGCCACGGTCAACCATACATCCTTTACCTTCCACCCTAAGCTACGTCCACCCCTCAGCTAGTCTATCCATCCCTCAGCTAGTCTATCCATCCCTCAGCTAGTCTATCCATCCCTCAGCTAGTCTATCGATTCCTTACATCTTGTTTCCCTCCCTTTCTGTCTCCATTCCTCTCTCTCAGCTATCACCCCTTTCCTCAAGTTATATCTCAATCTCTCCCTCTTTCTCACAGCTCCTACCACCCTCTCCCAATTCTTCCCTCCGTATCTCCCTCCTTCAGTCCCCCCCCCCCTCCCACCAGCTGCTTCCCAATTCCCTCCCTTTTAACTCTTCCTTTCATCCTTCCTTCCTTCCTTCCTTCCTCTCTCCTACCATCTGTTAATTATCTCCCTCAATTACTCTTCTCTCTCACTCTCTCTCTCTCTCTCTCTCTCTCTCTCTCTCTCTCTCTCTCTCTCTCTCTCTCTCTCTCTCTCTCTCTCTCTCTCTCTCTCTCTCTCTCTCTCTCTCTCTCTCTCTCTCTCTCTCTCTCTCTCTCTCCCTTCCCCTTCCCTAGTTCCTCTCTTCCTCCTTCCTCTCAGCTGGTCCGCCTGGTGTGACATTTTCAGAGCGTTCCGTGTGGTAATTTTTAATGTCGCTCCCACGGCGCGAAAGAACGCGAACGTGGATGTCACCGTTATTAAATTTTGTTAAGAAATTTTTCTTGGTGCGTCTTGATCAATGTTGCATGTGTGTATATATATATATATACACACACACACACACACACACACACATATATATATAATTATGTATACCGCACTTCTCGAAAGAGTAGAGTCCAAAGCATATCGTCTCATCAAATCACTTCATCTTAATAGTTCCCTACAATCTATTTCTACACGCCGCAATGTTGCATCTCTTTCACTCTACTATTGCTATTACAACAATCAGTTTTCATCAGAATTCTCTCAGTGCATACCCCTTGCGGCGAGTGCGAGGCTCCCGCCTTTCAACACAATCCCACTTTTATTCTGTCCAGCTCTCCAACCCAAGAATTGGCAAATTTGTTCAGTCTTTCTTCTACTCAACAAGTGAACTCTGGAACTCTCTCCCTCAATCAATCTTTCCTTCATCCTATGACTTAAACTGCTATAAACTTCGTGCGTCCAGGCATTTTAACCCCAACGTAACTTGAATTTGCCTGTAGCACCCTTTTGGCTTTGGGGGAGGGGAGACACTCGTTTCAGGCAACCTGCCTTTTTGTCTCCTTCATGCACATAGAAAAAAAAAATAAGTATTTGATTACACTTATAACATTTCTTGCACTTTATTCTCCAGACTTTATCTTTCACACAGGTTTAGATAAGTATAACCTTAAATGATTCCCCTTCTGTTGCCAAAACCAAAAACTCGAGTCTCGAATGATTGACATTCTGACAACTTATTTTGAGCCAGCGCCGTAACCTTTATCTCTAACCTACTTTTAGCAACGGCCCTCATCGATTATTGCACACCTTCTAAAGCCGGTATCACACGAGCGCTTTTTCCCTCAACATTTATCCTCAACACTGGTCTGGCAGCTTAGTAGGTCAACATTTAAAATATTTCGGGCACCTAAATTCATCTGCCATCAGTCTAGTTTCCGATACCAGTGCAAAATATTCCAGAACTGTTACCAGAAACATGTTGATCATCGAATGTTGACTATAAAAGCTGTCGTGTGATATCGGCTTAACATTGTCAAGTCTGAGCTGAAAGACGTCAAACAATTCTACGTTGTATTTTATCTCTCCAGGCTTATAGTGCATATATATGGGTGTGTGGTGTCCCGAGTTCGAATCCCGGGAGGGCCACATGCTTTCATTAGTTTATTCAAGTACATTGGGGTTTGTATTTGATATTAATGTTAAAGAACGGGGTGTTAATTACTTATATTATTTAGCAGATCTGATCCAAGCATAACTATAAACAATATATTCACGAGTTTTGTTGAAATATTTTTATGTGTGGCATGGAGGGAAATTAACCCCTTCATTACCGGTGCCGTACTTTCAACTTTATTCTGGCTACTATTAGACGATTTTATTCAGTTTAAAAAGGGCCTCCAGCAATACATTATTTCGAACTATCTCACTTAACCCTTTTTACCACCGCAGATCCTTCTTAAGCTGCACAAAATAGTTTAAGGGGAGATCTCCACTTGAGGGACTTTTTTCTTGACCCTTTTCTCCCTCATGTTTAGCCCCATTGCTTTTGATATTATACAATGTTTGCCCCATTAGTTTAGCGATTTTAAGAACTTTCACCCCATATTAAGACCTTTCGTGCCATTTAGGTGTCGATTTTATCCTGGCGAGCGATAGCGAGCCTGTAATTTAAGAGGAACCGGCCTTCGACCGGGACATTTTTCTACCGAAAAATGTACAAATTTATCTTGAAAAGGACTCAAGGGGGTGTAATTTTAAGGTTGATGGAGGTCTAGGGAACAAACTAAATACCTCCCCTTAAGTATTGCAAAGATCAAATTAAAAAGACGTCGCCGGTAAGGAAGGGGTTGAGAGCCTTCTACTCTACCGCAATTGTCTTTCACCTGCCATTATTTGGGCCTTTGTTATCCTTACTAGATAATTTATAAAGTTTGGTCATTATACTTGGATCGTAAGGTCTGCGTGGTCGGTATATATAAGTAACACCCCGTTCTTAACATTAATCATCAATTGCAAACCCCAATGTACTTGAATAAACTAATGAAAGCATATGGTCCTCCCGGGATTCGAACTCGGGGCACCACACCCAGAACATAAGCACCTATACCATCACACCACCAACAGTAATTTATGTAATTATGTATGTGTTGAGACACATGAAGGCATATTCCTCTGTCAGTAACGTCATAGGCAACTGACATATACTAATAAACCTTCCCAAGTTGGCATTATATCAAAATAGAACATAGCGGAATGCATTGGTGTCAAGGAAGCACACACACACACACACACACACACACACACACACACACACACACTAGGTTTAGCCAAGTGGTTTAGGCGCCGTGCTTCAAGTCCCCAAGGTTATTTCGGCTATTCCGATGGAGAGGATTGTATTGTGATCATCCGTAACCAAGCTGCTCAGTTAACAGCTCGTGTTACCCTACACATACTCTCACCAATGCATCTGCATATTTACTATGGTGGGAACTCAGGCACCTCACGGTCGCCATAGGTCATATGTGACCTTGAGCTTTACCTAGGCTATGTAAAACTCAGTAGATTTTTAGCCTCACCCTGCAATCACAATATTGTACAAACGTCCTTAACATTAAAGACGTGTGTAGAATAGAGTGATACAAACATAATGTCGAGTTCATTGATATTTCTTTCATAATGATATATCTACGTATTTCAGTACTACTATTTGAGTGTCATTGTGAGGTTGGGTTAAGTGTAACACTCAGTCTATGCATCCTATATATAGAAAAGGGATATGTACGAAGAGTGTGTACTTCACCTTTAACCTTCTTGGCAGTAGTGGTAGAACACTGTCGTCCTGTTTGGGGGTCCTGAGTTCGATTCTCGGCAGTCAAAATCACATACCATTTATTAATCTTACAATGTACTTTGTGTGAAATGGTTAAATGTTAACAACGTTATTTGAATATAGTGATATACAATTTTAAACAATGTTTTCATTGTAATTTCTTTCATTAGATAGATATATAGATAAAGAGAGAGAGAGAGAGAGAGAGAGAGAGAGAGAGAGAGAGAGAGATGCACTAATACACACACACACACACACTAGGTTGTAAATACAAACATAAGCTACACGTAAGCCGAGCAAAGCCTGCCAGTTTTCTCATTGTATAATACAGCTGTTTGTATGCACAGTCTACATTTAGGCGTGTATTTAGAATATTATACTAAACGTTTACTCACCACTTGAAAACAAAACAGAACAAAGAAAAGGAATACCTTGATTCAAAGCTCATTATCTAAATTATTATATATATATATATATATATATATATATATATATATATATATATACCGGTATATATATATATATATATATATATATATATATATATATATATATATATATATATATATATATATATATATATATATCTATATATATATATATATATATATATAATATATATATATATATATATATATATATTATATATATATATATATATATATATATATATATATATATATGTTTATATATATTTTTGTTTCTTTTTCTTTTCTATTTGTATGAACGAGGTAGAAAGTAGAGCTGCCTGTAATATGAGTCTCCTTCAAAGCTGAAAGAGCGATAAAAAGACAACTTCAAGGTGCGTTGGGGTCTAACTGCCTGGGCACAAGACATGTGAAGCAGTTCAAGTCATAAGCTGAAGGAAAGATAGATTTAATGAATAAGTTCCAGAGTTTGCTTGTTGAGTAAAAGCGTGTCTGGGAGAATATTTAATTGTATTCCTATGTTTTTGTTTTAGATAGCTGGACATAATAGGGGTGGGAATGTGTTGAAAAGATAGTGCCACCAACTCGTCGTAAGGGAGGGGGTATGAACTGAGAGAGCTCTGAAGAACACTGATCATTGTAGTAGGGGTAGAAGAGGGAGAATGATGCAACATTGTGGCGTGTGGAAAAAGACTAGGGAATTAGGAAGAGGTGGTGAGATAACAAGACGGAAACCTTAGGACTTTACCCGTTCAAGAAGTGTGGTATGGAGAGAACCTCCCCACACATGTGAACAGTACTCGATACATGGGCGGACACTGCCCCTGTAAAGAGCAAGAAGCTGTGCAGGAAACAAAACAAAGAAACACTGAAACGGTTGGGTATACCTAACTTTTGGGAAGAGGTTTCAGCAAGAGTAGTGATTTGATCTTTTCAGGAAAGGTTAGAAGAAAATGAGACGCAATAAGATAATGTCTCTCTCTCTCTCTCTCTCTCTCTCTCTCTCTCTCTCTCTCTCTCTCTCTCTCTCTCTCTCTCTCTCTCTCTCTCTCTCTATATATATATATATATATATATATATATATATATATATATATCCAAGGGGAAATAGCATTATCTCTTTTAGTTTATTATATATTTTAAAACCTTAAAATCGTTTGCGGTACATATGGTAGACGTGAATCTATATATCGAATATACGTACATAAAGTGGTATATCTTATGGTAGCCAGGATCAATTAGGCCATTCCATCATTCGTGTGGTGGGTATAATTATACAGTATATCAATATGAGTATTGATTTCCTTTGCCATATGTTCATAAAAGACTATAAAAAGCACCCACTTACATTTCTAGGAACTATCTACTATAACTAATCTCTATATTATAATCACTGTTATAACCAATCACTACTGGGTGAAGGCTGGTCCTATCCAGAGAGAGGTTTGGCATCCTCTACCCTACCTTAGCCGTTTGTGTCTGTCTCTTTTACTGTACTACTTTTTTATTCTAGGTGCTGGCGAGATCGCCCGATTGGGTGGCACTGCAAGGGGTGCTGCGGATGGTGGGGGCATTGGTCCGGGGGTGCAAGCCCGTGGGCTGATGATCCCCTCCCCCGCTGCCCTATCAGAGACAGATCTAATTTTGTTTTCCCTTTCCCTTCAACTTTCTCTTCATAAGTCTTAAGGGGCACAGGGCCCTAGGAGGGGCACAGGGCCCTAGGAGGGGCTTCGGTGTCCCGAGCGTTTCCGCACACTCCTCAGCCCCTCGCCTGGGAGTGGCTTGGGTCACCTGGACATTCTTTTGTGGTAAAGCTGGGAGGGTTCTGTGGGGGCGCTCGATTATGGCCTTGGCCTTGCTCGGGACCTTGGGGTTGCTCGGCCAGATAGCCTTGGGATCAACGACAACAACAACCAATCACTATTTCAAATAAATTGCAATGGTAATACAGAAAATATCTTCCATATTCTTGAATGGAAAATACTTTTGGAATATGCAAAATGGAGTATCTACATTTGAAAAGTAGTTCACTAGTAAATTAATTAATAAATACTTAACTAGACATTATTTATATATAGGATATCAACCTTCAAATAGTTATAAAATATATAATCGATGGCTGAATCTTTACGTAACAATTGAGAGTATTAACCTTCTTTAACATAAAAGAATGAAAAAGGGAAACAAAATCAATTAAACGAACTCTATGCAACAAATGGTATCTTCCGTTCATGAATGAACTTATGATAACTTGATTTAAACTGGCGTAGAATGAAAGTTAGTGAAAAAATACTCTGTGAATTGGAATTTCAGAGAGAGGTGGTTTTGGGTATAAATTAATTATTAAAAGCAGGGGGTTCTGCAATGTGGAGGAGGGATATATATATACTGTATATATATATATATATATATATATATATATATATATATATATATATATATTTATTTTTTATTTTTTATTTTTTTATTTTTTATTTTTTGTTTTTTTTGTGTGTTTTTTTTTTAAGGTGGTGTGATGCCGGCTGCAGGTCCCCCAGTGGTGTGGGTCTAATGGATGTTTTTTTTTTAAAGTTTGATAGAGGTCTAGGGAGGAAACTAAAAAAATAATATATATATGAAATAATCAACCATAAAATATACCCTTCCCCCTTAGCCCTTCATATATACATTATAACCATGACGCAATATGTCCTTTAAGTACGGCAATTATTCAACGATATATGTACATTTCAGAAACCACTATTGCAGTCAAAAGGTTTAAGGGACCTATAGCCGTTTTGTTATTACGCTAGCGAAAATTTGACTCATCCCCATCGTAAGGACAGATTTTAGTTTGCTCCCTAGACCTCCATCAAGCTTGAAAAACACCTTATGACCCCCTTCAAGGTAAATTTGTACATTTGTCGGTAGAAAAGTGTTCCGGCCGAAGGCCGGCTCCTCAAGTTACAGGCTCGCTATCGCTCGCATGGAAAAATTTGACGCCTATATTGCACGAAAGGTCTTGATATTGACAAATAAATGGGGTGAAAGCTTTAAAATCGCTAAACTATTGAGCCGAGCGTCTGAAAATCTGAAAACAAATGGGGCTGTATATAAAGTAGAAGGGGGACTAGGAAAGCGACATTACTCCCCTTAATCGCTACTACAATAACCAGTGTTCCTCAGAGCTATCCCGGTGCATACCACCTCCTTTACGTAGGGCACGTGGTACCCGTCTTGCAACACAATCCCACCCCTACTCTGTGCAACTCTCCAACCCAAGAGTGAAACGTTACTCTCAAACTTTCTTCTACTCAACAGCTGAGCTCTGGAACTCTCTCCCAGAATCAGTCTTTCCCTCTTCCTATGACTTAAATTGCTTCAAACTCCGTGTGTCCAGGCATTTTGGCTCGAACGTCCCTTGATGTTGGCCCTGTCACTCTTTCAACTATGGGGGAGGCACTCGCTATAGGCAGTAATGCCTTTTGCCTCCCTCAATCACATAGAAAAAAAAAAAAAAAAAAAAGGGGAGGTTGTTAGTGTTTCCTAGACTTCCATCAAGCTTGAAATTACACCCCCTTGACCCCCTTTCAAGATAAATTTGTACATTTTTCGGTAGAAAAATTTCCCGGCCGAAGGCCGGTTCTTCTTAAATTACAGGCTCGCTATCGCTCGCCAGGAAAAACTCGACACCTAAATGGGACGAAAGGTCTTAAAAGTGACATAAATGGGGTGAAAGTTCTTAAAATCGCCAAACTAATGGGTCGAACGTCTTAAAATCTCAAAAGCAATGGGACTAAACATGAGGGAGAAAGGGGTCAAGAAAAAATTCCCTCAAGTGGAGATCCCCCCTTAAGTTGTCCATTACCTCAAGGGGTTCTTTACCCCTGCGCAGCTTCTTGCTCTGTACAGGGGCACAGTGCGTCCTTGTATTGAGTATTGTTCACATGTGTGGGTAGGATCCTCTCACACCGCACTCCTAGACAAAGTAGAAGGAAAAGCCTTTCGTATCATTAACTCCCGTCCACTCACCAACTTTCTGCAATCTCTCTCACCTCGCCGCAATGTTGCATCTCTCTCGCTATTCTACCGCTACTACAATAATCAGTGTTCCTTGGAGCTTTCCCAGTGTATACCACCTCCTCTATGTAGGGTAGATAGTACCCGCCTTGCAACACAATCCTACCCCTACTCTGTGCAACTCTCCAACCCAAGAGTGAAACGCTATTCTCAGACATTCTTCCATTCAACTGCTGAGCTCTGGAACTCTCTCCCAGAATCAGTCTTTCCCTCTTCCTATGACTTAAATTGCTTCAAACTCTGTGTGTCCAGGCATTTTAGCTCGAACGTCCCTTGATGTTGGCCCTGTTACTCTTTCAAATCTGGGGGAGGCACTCGCTGCAGGCAGTTATGCCTTTTGTCTTTCTCATTCACATAGAAAAGAAAACTTATATATATATATATATATACATTCTTTCGCAGTCTAGTTTATTTGTTTACGTGACTACAGCCCCACCACTCAGTTTTACGGCCGATCCCGGATTTGAACGTACATTTTGGTTAGCATTTAGGAATATTGGCACAGTCGGTCAGTAGCCAATCTAAAAATATCTACAGCCTTTTTTTTATATATGTGATTTTTGTTTTACCTAATATATTAGTTGGCGTAACAGATTCTATGCTTTTAAGTCTTTAAATGTTTGATGTTTTCCTTAAATTTAGCTTATTACTGTATACACACACATTATATATATATTTATATATATACAGTATATATAATATATATATATATATATATATATATATATATATATATATATATATATATATATATATATATACTCATCTTTTGAGTACTATTATTACTACCACCACTACTATTACTACTACTACTACTACTCATAATAATTATAATAAAAACAAATAATTATAATAATAATAATTATTATTATTATTATTATTATTTATATTATTAAAATAAAGCTCGGTATCACCCGAGCGAATTTTCCCTCGACTTGTATCAACACAGGTCTGCTAGCTTATGATTTCAACTTTATAACTAATAATCGGTCGTCAGTATAGTTCCAGTATCAGTGCAACTGATCCCAAAAATGTTGCCAGAAAACTTAGAATATCTGATCGTGACGATAAATGATCTCGTTTGATACCCAATAAAATAACCAGGTTTCAGTACTTTATAGGAGAAAATAAATATATGATAACAAAAATTGAATGACAGTAGTTAATCTAGTCTACAATCGTCCATAAGCGCCTGAAGTAATTGGTTATACTACGTGTGGGATGCACTGTACTTTATGAAGCAATAACGATTTGTGATTGCCTGAATTCAGCATCACAGGAGCAATCCCGAAATTGAACAAGCATATTTCCAGATCCTTGTCATGGTTTGTATTAATTTAATCGTTTTACGAAACTATACATTATTTAAGCTACTTCAATATTGCGTTTAGCTGTCTCATTTTGGTTAGTAACGGTATCTTACGTGATATGTGAATATACAGTAATATATGGGTGGTGTTAGCATATTAAATAGGCAAACTTTTTTCAAATAGGGTGATATTTGTTTTCTTTTTTTCTGAAGGTTGGATTGAACTACTTTGCAACAACTATGACTACTCTAAATCGGCCAAGGAGGACATGGTGCTAGAGTAACTTTTAAGAATGACTAAACTAGTTGAAGTTATCTCCGCAAATACCATTTCCCGTGTGGAGATTATATACAGTATATATATGTATATATATATATATATATATATATATATATATATATATATATATATATATATATATATACTGTATATAGAGAGAGAGAGTATAATGATTCGAACTCCGTTTGATATATACTCTTCACAAATATACATACATATTTTATATTTGGTTTATATTTGGGAGGTACAGGTTTGTAGTAGTGGTGGTGGTGGTGGTGGTGGTGGTTGTTGTTTGGACTCTGAAATAAACGCCTCCCCAGATCCCCTTTAAACTAAACAAAAATCGCCACACAGATCCCCTGGAATATATGTAAAGTCTCAACACTCTCCCTACAAGCTAAACAAAGCCTCCCAGATCCCCCTTCAAGCTAAATTTTTATAGTTTTCGACAACAAATGTCCAGACCGAAAGCTTATTTCTCTCCAATGGCAGGCTCGCTATCTCTCGCCAGAAAAAAATCGACACCTGAATGGGGCTAAACATCTAAGAAAACCCCCAAACAAATCATGCAAATCACCTTAAAATCGCCAAGGTAATGGGGCGAAGCATTCTGTTGTTGTGCTGTGTGTTATTGTTTCCACCTTGCTGCCCACACCATGAAAGGCAAAGGCTTACAGCTGGTGGTGGTGGTGGTTGTTGTTGTTGTTGTTTCTCTAGGTATATCATGGAAAGTGGTGGATGTGTACCAGCTTAGCAAAGGTCAATGAACCCCTTCCCCTTCTGTATCACACACACACACACACACACACACATACACACACACACACATACACACAAATACACACACACACTTTATATATTGGAAAAAGAGTGGAACTAGTCAATATGGCTGCTATAAAAATACACAGGGCAATAATAATATAAAAGACAGACAATGGGTCCATATGATATATCATGCTGGGTTTAGAGTGGATGTTTAAGGGGGGTCACCGGCTTTTTTGTTCTCTTTCTCTCCGTTTTTCTCTTTCTCTGGCTTGTAGCCATTCGGCCCCATTCAGCCAACTGTTTTAAGACGTTTATCCCCATCCAAGTGTCGATTTTGACCTGGCGAGCGATAGCGAGCCACCATTGCATGGATAATTCCGGCTTCGCCGGAGAAATTTTTCTATCGAAAAATATACAAATTTAGCTTGCTGTCAAAACAAAACTATATATATGCTGGCTCGCTACCGCTCACCAGGAAATTATTGACACCTGGATGGGGGTAAAAGTCTAAAAACAGTAGGCTGAATGGGGCCGAATGGATACAAGCCAAGGAGTGAGGGAGTGAAAGAGAACTAAAGCGAGGTGGGCTCCCTTTACACCATCAAACTCCTGTAGTGGTGCGGCATGGCTCAAAGTATCAGAAGGATTGTACATTTTGTAATAATAGTATCAACATTGGCACACGCAAGCAAATAGTCAATATAATCAAATATATATATATTGGGACATCATAAGTGTACTCTACATTGGCTTTGGCAACCCCCTTTCAATTACTTTCCATTAGAGTTCTTATATATATATATATATATATATATATTTTATATATATATAATATATATATATATATACAGGTATATATATATATATATATATATATATATATATATATATACTGTATATACAGTATATATACTGTATATATATATATATATATATATATGTATATATATATATATATATATATATATACTGTATATACAGTATATATACTGTATATATATATATATAATATATGTATGTATATATATATATATATATATACCGTAGAGAGAGAGAGAGAGAGAGAGAGAGAGAGAGAGAGAGAGAGAGAGAGAGAGAGAGAGAGAGAGAGAGAACACGAGAGCACACCAGGACGAATAGAAAGATACTGGGGGAGTGTTAGACAAGGGTGGTGAGCAATGTGATGAAAACCCTTTGATTCCTTCCTTTCAAATGTCGCTGTATTACTTGAACCACCTCTCGCGCACGGAATTCCAAACTAGGGCATATCAAGCCTCTGTAAGGGGGGTCACCGGCTTTGTTTGATCTTTCTCTCCTTTTCTCTCTTTCCCTGGCTTGTATCCATTCGGCCCCATTCAGCCAACTGTTTTGAGACGTTTATCCCCATCCAGGTGTTGATTTCTTCGTGAGCCAGCATTGTATGGAGAAATCCGGCTTCGCGGGAGACATTTTTCTATCGAAAAATGTACAAATTTAGCTTGCTGGCAAAACAAAAATATATATATATATGCAGGCTCGCTACCGCTCGCCAGGAAAATATTGACACTTGGATGGGGGTAAACGTCTTAAAACAGTAGGCTGAATGGGGCCGAATGGATACAAGCCAAAGAGAGAGGGAGAGAAAGAGAAAACAAAAAAGCGAGGTGGGCTCCCTTAACAAGCTGGAATTTGTATGGGAGGGAAATATCCAAAGGGTGAACTGAGCTAGACCAATGTATTATGATTTGATTCAGAAAAAGTCGAATATATTTTTCTCCAGAAATATAATGTGAAAGAGATGGCTATAGGCCTATACGTCATATACTGTAGGCCTATACGTCATATTTGCAAATTTGAATACTTGTATGTAGAAGTACATGTATAGTGTAGATCATGTGTGCTGTATCAAATAAAAAAATACAAACATGCATATATGCGACATCGTACAGCACTAGCTTGTAATTACTTACAGGGGAGGTAGTTGCTTTTTCTGGACCCCATTCTCTCATGTTTAGCCCCATTAATCTTGATATTTTAAAACGTTCGCCCCATTAGACCATGTATAATGTAATCTCTTTGTATCTGTGGCAATACAGATATTTGAATTTAATTGAATTAGTTTGTCAAATTTAAGACCTTTCGTCCGATTTCCTTATTAATATCAAGACCTTTCGTGCCATTTAGTTGTCGATTATTTTCCTGGTGAGTGAGAGCGAGCCTGTAATTTTAGGAGAGGCTGGGACATTTTACTAATGAAAAAAACAAAACAATAATAAATTTATCTTGAAGGTGGGTCAAGGTGTGTTTTTTTAAGCTTGATGGAGGTTTAGTGAGAAAACTATATATATATATAAATATATATATATATATATATATATATATATATATATATATGTATACTGTATATATATATATATATATATATATACCGGTATATATATATATATACCGTATATATATATATATATATATATATATATATATATATATATATATATATATATATATATATATATATATATATATAAATAAACCAAAAAATATACCCTACCCCACTTAAATACACGAGCTAGGAGATAACTGAGAAAGTACTCTCCGCACGCTCTTTCTAGAGAAAAATCTTCGGTAGAAAATTGGATAAAGTGATTACTCCTGATGGATAGAAACTGGTCGTGTGTGGTGTGGGGCAGGCACAGTAAGTGGATTTAGTTGATTTGAATGGACCGTGGGTGGTGTGGGTGGATTTAGTGAGCTATAGTGCACCTGAATTCAATGGATAGGATGGATTAAATTGGGTTAGGTTAGGATAGATTAAGCTAAGTTAAGGGGGATCACCGTTTTTTTTTTTATCTTTCTCTCCTTTCTCTCTTTCCCATTCGGCCCCATTCAGCCAACTGTTTTGAAACGTTTATCCCCATCCAGGTGTCGATTTCTTCCTGGCGAGCGACAGCAAGCCAGCATTGTATGGAGAAATCCGGCTTCGCCGGAGAAATTTTTCTATCGAAAAATGTACAAATTTAGCTTGCTGTCAAAACAAAAATATATGTATGATGGCTCGCTACCATTTGCCAGGAACATATTGACACCTGGATTGGGGTAAACGTCTTAAAACAGTAGGCTGAATGGGGTCGATTGGATATAAGCCAAAGAGAGACGGAGAGAAAGAGAAAAAAAGCGAGGTGGGCTCGCTTAAGTTAGGTTAAGGTAAGTTAGGTTAAGATAATCAAACCAGTGATACACCACGGCAAGCTCAGTTATTTCGCAGTCATGTATTTGGCTTGACACATGGTTAAAAGAAAAAAATAATGCTAACGTACGGTAGCGCTAATAAGCCATGTCTCAGCTGTCATTACGTTTGGCTCGCTGTCTGCTGTATTTATGTCAGATGTTGAATATGGTGGGTAAGTATTTTGGAATCGCTCTAGGGATTCATGTCCTCAACCCTTGAATGGAATATTATATTATTTTTAGCATCCCTAGAGCGATTCCGAAACACTTTTCTAACCCTGTTATCCACGTGTAAACAAAGCCATTCTGCCCTGTGCTAGCTTTGAAATATTCGTGTTTACCCCTTAGACTGATTTGTTTTTGTATCTATCGATAACTTTCAATGTATAATATGTCCATAATAACAAATACTCACCCCGAACGTCATACAATAAAATAGTCTTATTATTGCCTGACGAATATATCCTGTCATTTATGAAAACATCAACTGAAACACCCTGTATATATATATATATATATATATATTATATATATGTGTGTGTGTGTGTGTGTGAATGTGTATGTGTGCTTTTGCACATCCTGTTCAAATGTTGATAATTGAGATAATAGCCATAAGGTATTAAGGTTAATTAGACCAATTAATTATATGGTATTGCCCATGTATATCACTGTGATGAGAAATTAATATTAATTATATCCTGCACTATCAATATTTTGGTATATTTGGTATATTCAATATACATTTTACACACATATATATATATATATATATATATATATATATATATATATATATATATATATATATATATATATATATATATATACGGTATATATATTATAAATAGCTATTTTGCGTGCAAGAACCAGATTTATTTTCAAAAGCCCTTTTGCTTAGGTAGGGTTTTATATATAATATGTTTTCCTCTTACTTGTCAGTGCAGTAAATTAATGTTTGCCTGTTATTAAGTCTGGCGAAAGGTTGGTAGGCCTGTACTGCGACCTCTGAATGACCTAGATAGAGTTGGGCAGGCTCTAATGGAAGCAACATCTGAGGTGGAGTGACGCGCTAACTATAGGCCAATATTTATACCTTGCTTAGTTTATTGTATGTAAGGAGAGGAGTTGTCCAGTTCTAAAACCCTCGTGAGGTATATATAATTTCTGATGTGTTAGGGGAGGTATTTAGTTTGTTCCCTAGACCTCCATCAAGCTTAAAATTACACCCCCTTGAGTCCCTTTCAAGATAAATTTGTAAATTTTTCGGTAGAAAAATGTCCCGGCTGAAAGCCGGTTCCTCTTAAATAACAGGCTCGCTATCGCTCGCCAGGATAAAATCGACACCTAAATGGCACGAAAGGTCTTAAAATTGACAGAAATGGGTCCAAAGTTCTTAAAATCGTCAAAATAATGGGGCGAACGTCTTAAAATTAGAAAAGCAATGGAGCTAAACATGAGGGAGAAAGGGGTCAAGAAAAAAATCCCTCAAGTGGATATCTCCCCTTAAGTATACAAAGGAAGTGTTAATTTGTACAGGAAAGGATTGTGAATATCGAGTGTTTTGTTTACGATTGGCCGGCTGTCTTATATCCACCTAAAATTTAGTAATTACTATAATTATTATGATAATTTATTCATAATATTTTTAAATTTATTATCGAGGGTTATAATTGCTTTTGTCATTTTTGAGTAATGCACTTTTAATTTGTCTCTTCGGAAAAAAAAACACGACTCCGCATACGCCCTTCAAGCTAATAATTATGTACAACATTTTCGGCATAAAAATTTCCCGGCTGAAGGTTGCTTGCTCCTAAATTACAGGATCATTATTGCGAACCTTGCGGTCCATTCCAGGGAGATACTTTATGTAGAAAAAGAAAGATTATGTTGTACACTGCACTCACGCCGGTATGCAGAATATTATCTATATATGAGAGAGAGAGAGAGAGAGAGAGAGAGAGAGAGAGAGAGAGAGAGAGAGAGAGAGAGAGAGAGAGAGAGAGAGAGAGAGAGAGAGAGAGAGAGAGAGAGAGAGAGAGAGAGAGAGAGAGTTGATCCCTTACATTCACACCATACCTGCCACACACACATACACGGCCATACCATGCCTCTCATACCAGTCACACACACAATCATACATGGCCACACACATGTACGTACATACACATATCCGTTACTGCCACACACGCACATATGTACATACGACCATACAAAACCCTTCACACCTGTCACACACACATACACGCTCAGGTACTGTACGCACACTGATATTCCCTTTGTTCTGCTACACACACACACACACACACACACACACACACACACACACACACACACACACACACACAAACAACACACTCCTGCCACACACGCACATATCACACTCTTAATACCTACAGTAATACACACACCTGCCACACACCCTTAACACCTGAAACACACGCACACTCCCACACACGGATCAATATGGCGAGCTGAGCGGTAATGTAAATTATGGAGATTGATAGCAGCGGCTGGAATTTTAAACAGCCTGGGTATATAGATGACGGGGAGCCGGGATTTTACAGGGGGGGGGGGGGGTTGAGTGAGGGAGAGGGAGGTAGGGTTGGTGAGGGTTGGTTTAAGGGGGGTGATGGGGATAGGAGGGTTTGGTGGGGGGCGGGAGGTAGGGTTGTTGTTGTTGTTCCCCAAGCTGCCTGGCCGAACAGCCCCAAGGCCCCGAGCAATTCCAAGGCCATAACCGAGCGCCCCCACAGAACCCTCCCTGCCGACCACAATAAAGCCTGGGTGACCGAAGCCACTCCATGGCGGGGAGCTGAGGAGGGTGCGGAAACGCCCGGGAAACCAAAGCACCCTCTGCCCCTCAGCAATTATGAAGAGAAAGTTGAGGGGCAAGGGAAAAATGTGACGCTTTGGCTTCCAATCTAGGTAGGGTAGGGAGGTAGGGTTGGTGAGGGTGGGTTGAGAGGGGTGTGAGGGAGGACGGAGGTAGGGTTGGTGAGGGTGGGTTGAGAGGGATGTGAGGGGGGCATGAGGTAGGGTTGTTGAAAATCGGTTGAGAGGGGTGTGAGGTAGGGTTGAGAGGGGTGTGAGGGGGGCATGAGGTAGGGTTGTTGAGGGGTGTGAGGTAGGGTTGGTGATGGTGGACTGTACAAAGGAGTACAAAGGAGTACAAAGGAAATCAAGCAACAACATATCTAGTGACCCTTCTAGGTTGCTTGTCCTCCAAAACACTGAGGATCAAGTGTCCAAACAGTGGTTTAGAGTGGGTAAGGGAACATTGGAAAGGGAATTACTGCCCTGGAACTAATGTCCGTGGCAGGATTAGGAAGTGACTGTGAGGGGGGGGGGGGGGGGTTTGAGGGTGACGTAGGGATGATGGTGTTGAAATATTTATCGGGTATTTAAAGCCCGCTGTGGGAGATTAACCCTTTGAAGCCTTTCCTGAATTTAGCATAATCGTTTATTGTTAGCCTGCATACAAGATTGGAAGTTGGCTTGGGATACGAGGAAATACAGTAGTTGAAAAGTCCTTCGTGAGGTCGTTTTATGAGTTTTATAAATTACAATGTTATGGTAGCCAGCCTACTAGACAATATATTCTCGTTAGACTAAAGGGGATATACGAGGTACGTCTTAAGGGGAGATCTCCACTTGAGGGATTTTTTTCTTGACCCCTTTCTCCCTCATGTTTAGCACCATTGCTTTTGATATTATAAAACGTTTGCCCAATTAGTTTAGCGATTTTAAGAACTTTCACCCCATATTAAGACCTTTCGTGCAATTCAGGTGTCGATTTTATCCTGGCGAGCGATAGCGAGCCTGCAATTTAAGAGGTACCGGCCTTCGGCCGTGAAATTTTTCTACCGAAAAATGTACAAATTTATCTTGAAAGGGACTCAAGGGGATGTAATTTTAAGCTTGATGGAGGTCTAGGGAACCAATTAAATACCTCCCCTTAAGCTCCTTAAGGGGGGTTACCGATTTTGTTTTTAACTTTCCCTCATTTTCTCTCTTTCTATGGCTTGTAACCATTCGGCCCCGTTCAGCCTACTGTTTTAAGAAGTGTATCCCCGTCCAGGTGTCGATTTCTTCCTGGCGATCGATAGCGAGCCAGCATTGTATGGAGAAATCCGGCTTCACCGGAGACATTTTTCTATCGAAAAATGTACAAATTTAGCTTGCTGTCAAAACAAAAATATATATATGCTGGCTCGCTACCGCTCGCCAGGAAAATATTGACACCTGGATGGGGGTAAGCGTCTTGAAACAGTAGGCTGAATGGGGCCGAATGGATACAAGCCAAAGAGAGAGGGAGAGAAAGAGAACAAAAAAGCAAGGTGGGCTCCCTTAAGGAGACGTTTTGATATCTGTGGGTCTGTCTATTTATGCAACCATTTACAGTATGTTTTTTCTGTCCTTGCTATTTCTCCATCAATCTATAAAAAACACTCCCAAGATAAATGTGTCCATTTTTCGGTAGAAGAATGTCCCGGCTGAAGGTCGACTCCTCTTAAAATTACAGGCTCGGTACTGCTCGCCTGGAAAAAAAATCGTCACCTATATGGCACGAAAGGTCTTAATATTGAAAACAATGGAGCGAAAGGCTTTAAAATCGTCAAACTAATGAGGTGAATGTCTTAAAATCTCATAACTAATGGGGCTAATCATGAGGGAGAAGGGAGTCCAAAAAAAACCTAACACCTCCCCTTAACTTTTGAGGTTTCTCTATGTACGTATTGCCCAATGTTAGCCAGAATAAAATGTAAATAGCATCATCAAGTTGAGCGGATTACATTTGAGTTGCCACAAACGGCCAAATATAACATGATAAATGGGGTCGTTTCACCGTTTGACCTTTGCTTTGAAATGACGATGCAAACAACATATATGAACATTCTATGCTAAAGCAATAACATACTATATCAACACATAGCTAAGGATTTGTTTTGTTAGAATATTAATGTTAATTATAAGAATATTAATGTTAATGAACGATGAGGTATATGAGTGGTAGTAGTGTTGGGTGGGATGAGAGGCGTCGGCTGGCAGAGGACAGAGTTGCATGGAGGCGATTCATTTATGGCCACCCCTTTGGGGATCATGGTGTCTAGATTAAGGGGAGATCTCCACTCGAGGGATTTTTTTCTTGACCCCTTTCTCCCTCATGTTTAGTCCCATTGCTTTTGATATTATAAAACGTTTGCCCCATTAGTTTAGCGATTTTAAGAACTTTCACCCCATATTAAGACCTTTCGTGCCATTCAGGTGTCAATTTTATCCTGGCGAGCGATAGCGAGCCTGTAATTTAAGAGGAACCGGCTTTCAGCCGGGACATTTTTCTACCGAAAAATGTACAAATTTATCTTGAAAGGGGGTCAAGAGGGTGTAATTTCAAGCTTGATGGAAGTCTGAGAAACACACTAAAAGCCTCCCCTTAATGGTAATCGTAACGAGTACTATTACTAAAATTAGTACCGGTAATGTTAATGGTAATTATAATATTAATAACAATAATAAGAATACAAATATTTAAATAATAATAATAATAATAATAATAATAATAATAATAATAATAATAATCAGCATAACAACAATACTAATATTAGTTATGCCAACAAATTAATTAAAACGGTGTAATGATACCTAAGCACATTTATTATGTTTCCTTCAATATTCAAAGTATTTCTCAACACCTGATGCCAATAGTAAGATATATATTAAACAGGCAAGGCTTTAGATCTTTGTTTGTAGTCACTCAAATGAAAACAAACAAAGGAGGTGAACCCCCCAACAAATTACCATGAAATAATTCAGGGGAGATTTCCACTTGAGGGATTTTTTTCTGGATCCCTTTCTATCTCGTGTTTAGTCCCATTGCTTTTGATGTTCTAAGACGTTCGCCCCATTAGTTTGGTGATTTTAAGAACTTTTGCCCCATTTCTGTCAATTTTAAGACCTTTCGTGCCATTTAGGTGTCGATTTTATCCTGGCGAGCGATAGCGAGCCTGTAATTTAAGAGGAACCGGCCTTTGGCCGGGACATTTTTCTACCGAAAAATGTACACATTTATCTTGAAAGGAGGTCTAGGGGGTGTAATTTTAAGCTTGATGGAATTATAGGGAACGAACTAAAAACCTCCCCTTAAGTGTATGAAGGGAAAATTTAGGCAATTGTATTCGTTCCATGAACCTAGTTTGGATCTTGTAAATCAAGAGTTCAGTATTACGCACAGTTCCAAATAATAGGTGATTGGCAGAGTGTAGCTGGTATAATAGATAACATTACTGATAAATAGTGTGAATAGAGTATGAATAGAGTGTGAATAAAGTGTGAATAGAGTGTGAATAGAGTGTGAATAGAGTGTAGCTGGCATAATAGATAACATTACTGATAAATAGTGTGAATAGAGTGTGAATAGAGTGTAGTTGGCATAACAGATAACATTACTGATAAATAGTGTGAATATCGATGTGATGGAGGAAGTGTAGAGCGGATGATTGTAGTGAGTATAGAGATTTCCAACGGTGTTCATCAATCTTTCCGCTCCTCCCTCCCTCCCTCCCTCCCTTCCCCTTCTAGTAGCCCCACTTTCCGTTTGGCAGTTCATTTATCTCTCCTTGTGATTGTCTGTACGTATCTGTCTGTTATTGTATACTTGCCTGTCTAGTTGTTACTGTAGATTAACAAGAGATCTCCTCAATCTTTTATCTGTCCGTACCTGTCTGTCGTTCTACTGTTTTAAGACGTTTACCCCCATCCAGGTGTCAATATTTTTCTGGCGAGTGGTAGCGAGCCAGCATACTGTATACAGTATATATTTTTGTTTTGACAGCAAGCTAAATATGCACATTTTTCGGTAGAAATTTTTTCCCGGCGAAGCCGGATTTCTCCATACAATGCTGGCTTGCTATCGCTCGCCAGGAAGAAATCGACACCTGGATGGGGATAAACGTCTTCAAAAAGTTGGCTGAATGGGGCCGAATGGATACAAGCCAGAGAAAGAGAGAAAAGGAGAGAAATATAAAAAATGCCGGTGACCCCCCCCTTAACCTGCAAGAAAGAATAATGATACGAACGCAAGAAGGCCTCTGTCTGTCTGTCTGTCTGTCTGTCTGTCTGTCAATGATCGGGGTATTTACAAGAAGTCTCGTTTATCTTCCTAACGCCGGATACTTGAATCTTTGACCACTTCGCATCGTCTTACGCACTTCGTATCTTGACAGCTGACATCGTAATTCACATACCAATCATACATAAAACATACCTTAACCCTTTCAAGCTCCGATACGCGTTTCTGTTCTGTTTTCTGGCTACTATTAGACGATATTATTCAGATTAGTAACGGTATACGGAAGTCAAAGGGTTGAATGAGATAGTATTTACCCTTTTAATACCAACAGATAATTTCTAAGCTGCATAAAATCGTCTAATGATAGCCACAATAAACTGCCAAAACGCGTCAGAGCTCCAAGGGGTTAATTTAGTATATTTCTTTACGACTGTAAATAATGACGTTGGAAGCACTTGAGGAAGCTATTTCATCAAAGGTCGCGAGTGTCTCAGCAGATCGTTAATTTTTGATTGACTTTCAGTATCTGGGCCCAGGTAAATCTGTTTGTCCGTCCGTTCAGTTTGAGAGTTCGTTTTAAGGGGAGCCGGACCGTTTTTTTTTTTTTTTTTTTTTTTTTTTTTTTTCTGTTAATTCATGTATTCCTTTATTTCTTAGTTTTCTCGCTAGACCTCCATCAAGCTTAGAAAAACACCCCCTAGACCCCCCTTCAAGATAAATGTGTACATTTTTCGGTAGAAAAATTTCCCAGCCGAAGGTCGCTTCCTCTTAAAATTTCAGGCTCGTTATCGCTCGCCAGGAAATAATCGACACCTATATGGCACGAAAGGTCTTAAAATTGACAACGAAATGGGGCGAAAGGTGTTAAAATCGCCAAACTAATGGGCCGAACGTCTAAAATGTCAAAACAATTGGGACCTAAGACAGTCCACGATCAGCCTCACTTTAACCGACAGCTATATTTTCATCTTCCTCGTGGACTGTATGTGTCAATCTGTCTATTCGCCCGTCACCGGAGATTTACTAGCGGTAATTAATCTGATAGTGTCCCTCCCTCTCTCCCGCCCCCACACCCCCACCCCCCTCTCCCTGCGTCTCCTCCGTTCCCCTACTAACTTCCTAATTCTGCCACGGACATTAGTTCTAGGGCAGTAGTTCCCTTTCCAATGTTCCCTTACCCACTCTAAACCACTGTTTGGACACTTGATCCTCAGTGTTTTGGAGGACAAGCAGCCTAGAAGGGTCACTAGACCTGTTGTTGCTTGATTTCCTTTGTACTCCTTTGTACTCCATGTGTGTTCGGCGTATATGGCCCTTCTGTACTCATCTGTTGTCTGTTCTTGTCTGTCTGTATTTAAGGGGGGGGGTCTTTTATTTATCTTTCTCTCCTTTTCTCTCTTTCCCTGGCTTGTATCCATTGGGCCCCATTTAGCCAACTGTTTTAAGACGTTTATCCCCATCCAGGTGTCGATTTCTTCCTGGCGAGCGATAGCGACCCAGCATTGTATGGAGAAATCCGGCTTCGCCGTAGACATTTTTCTATCGAAAAATGTACAAATTTAGCTTGCTGTCAAAACAAAAAAATATATATATGCTGGCTCGCTACCGCTCGCCAGGAAAATATTGACACCAGGATGGGGGTAAACGTCTTAAAACAGTAGGCTGAGTGGAGCCGATTGGATACAAGCCAAAGAAAGTGGGAGAGAAAGAGAAAACAAAAGCGAGGTGGGCTCCCTTAACCTCTGTACTGATAGTGTCCCCCCCCTCCCCCCCCCAGGTGTTTGGCGTATAACCCTTCTGTAATCACCTGTCTGTTATTGTTGGTCTGTATTTCTGTTGGTCTGTGTAACTGGAGATTTATAAGGTGTGTGGTGGATTGTGTTCATTTATTTCAACATTTCATATTATTAAGGGGAGGTATTCAGTTTATTCCCTAGACCTCCATCAAGCTTAAAATTACACCCCCTTGAATCCCTTTCAAGATAAATTTGTACATTTTTCGGTAGAAAAATTTCCCGGCCGAAGGCCGGTTCCTCTTAATTACAGGCTCGCTATCGCTCGCCAGGATAAAATTGACACCTGAATGGCACGAAAGGTCTTAATATGGGGTGAAAATTCTTAAAATCACTAAACTAATGGGGCAAACATTTTATAATATCAAAAGCAATGGGGCTAAACATGAAGGAGAAAGGGGTCAAGAAAAAAATCCCTCGAGTGGAGATCTCCCCTTAAGCGTTAGTTCCACATAGCGATTTTGGTAAGTTCTAGTGCCTTTATCTTGTGGCGTCCCAGTGTTGGTTTGTATATTTTGCAAGTTTTAAAATTGAATTAAATCACCTGTATGTATGTATGTATGTATGTATGTATGTATGTATGTATGTATGTACGTTACTTTGTGTCAGTAAAGTCTTTTGAATTGAATTGAATTGAAATTAATACATGCTTTATATGAGAGTGCACTATTATCTGACTGGTATATCTTATCATTGTGTGTGTCTGTCTGTCCGCTTATGGTTCACTAGAGGTCATCAATCTGTGTACCGGTATTGATAGAGACCACGGTACGATTGATGGCCTTCTCCTCCTGTGGCTGTCTGTTTCTTGAGATTTACAAGGAATAGATGTTTAATGTTTAATTTCAGAGCTTACTTAAAAGTCTGACACCTATTGTATTTCATCCTGTTTTGTCCGTCTACCTATATCTTAAGCTATCCATTATATCTATCCATCTCTATCTCTCTCTCTCTCTCTCTCTCTCTCTCTCTCTCTCTCTCTATATATATATATATATATATATATATATATATATATATATATATATATATATATATATATATATACGATATATATATATATCCTGTGTCTATCTATCTAGCGATTGATATATTTTTTTTTTTTTTTTTTTTTTTTTTTTTTTTTTTTGCTAGTTTAGTATAGTGAAATGAATAGCAGTAGGTGTTTGTGGGAGGTAACTTTGGAGGCTATCAACCCTTACGGATTATTAAACCAGCACACTGTAAGTCAAGAAGAGCGTCAAGACTGGAGCCCCTTTTCGAGAACTCCAGTCCCTTGTATTGAATAACAATATGATTTACCTATAATCTCTTTTAAATAAAGTCTTCTATCTCTCCTCGATTGGAAAGCAGCCACAGCCCCCCCCCCCCCCCCCCGAGAAACGAGTTAAGATTTCCCCCAGAAATCAGAGCCCAAGTTGAAGGAGCCGGCAAATTAAGGGCTGCATTTCCTACACTTGAGAACCTTCATTACTGGCCAGCTCAAATTACGAACCACTTCGGGCGATTCTTTCACGGCGCGGGATGTAAGCTATGAGTCTGGCACAGTTAGTCACAGGAGTTTGTAGCCAAGCGCAATATTTAAGGGGAGACTGACCGTTTGTTTGGTCTATTGATTAATTTATTCATATATTTGTTTTTTTAGTTTCCTCCCTAGACCTCCATCAAGCTTAGAAAAACACCCCCTAGACCCCCCTTCAAGATAAATTTGTACATTTTTCGGTAGAAAAATTTCCCAGCCGAAGGCCGGTTTCTCTTAAAATTGCAGGATCGCTATCGCTCGCCAGGAAATAATCGACACCTAAATGGCACGAAAGGTCTTAAAATTGACAACGAAATTGGGCGAAGGGTGTTAAAATCGCCAAACTAATGGGCCGAACGTCTTATAACCTCAAAACTAGTGGGGCTAAACAATAGGAAGAAGGGGGTCCAGAAAACCGGCCCATCCCCCCTTAAAACCGGCCCATCCTCCCTTAATTCATATGAGCAATACACGGTTTTATAGCGAATACTTCATTTTGAGTCATTCACGCTATTTTGTTTACATAATGTCATAGAACAGGCTGGGAAATGAGTTATAGCCATAGAACAGGCTGGGGAATGAGTTATAGCCATAGAACAGGCTGGGGAATGAGTTATAGTCATAGAACAGGCTGGGAAATGAGTTATAGCCATAGAACAGGCTGGGGAATGAGTTATAGTCATAGAACAAGCTGGGAAATGAGTTATAGCCATAGAACAGGCTGGGAAATGAGTTATAGTCATAGAACAGGCTGGGAAATGAGTTATAGCCATAGAACAGGCTGGGAAATGAGTTATAGCCATAAAACAGGCTGGGAAATGAGTTATAGCCATAGAACAGGCTGGGAAATGAGTTATAGCCATAGAACAGGCTGGGAAATGAGTTATAGCCATATAACAGGCTGGGAAATGAGTTATAGCCATAGCACAGGCTGGGGAATTAGTTATAGTCATAGAACAGGCTGGGAAATGAGTTATAGCCATAGAACAGGCTGGGAAATGAGTTATAGCCCGGCAGCCTGGACTATAGTCTATTCGCTGTAACTAGGCGAAAAATCATGACCCCTGAACTCTGTAACTAAACAACGACTAGAGTAATCGAGCTAATATTTCTACCATTTGGGAAGAGCTAGTCAGGGAATAGACTTGGAAATTTACAGCCAATTTTCTCTAGCCCTTTTTGAGTTACAGAGGATAGAAGTCATGATTTCTCGCCTACTTACAGCGATTAGACTATAGCCTGGATATGTTGCCAGGCTATAGTGATTTTTAATGTCACAGTTTATTCGCTGTGTGTAGGCGAGCAATCATGACGTCTATCCTCTGTAACTCAAAAAGGGCTAGAGCAAATTGTCTGTATAATTCCCCATCTTTTCCTTGACTGACTCTTCCCAAATGGTAGAAATATTAGCTCGATTAATCTAGTCGTTGTTGAGTTACAGAGGTTAGAGTTCATGATTTTTCACCTACTTACAGCCAATAGACTATAGTCTGCCCGGCAGTTGCTTGGGGTACAAGTGATTGTTTGTATTACTTCCTTACATAACGCTTCGATAAAATAAAAACATACATATATAATATATATATATATATATATATATATATATATAATATATATATATATATATATATATATATATATATCTATATAATATATATATATATATATATATTATATATATATATAAAATATTACCAAATATAGGTATATAATTAATGTAGGAAAATATCGCTGCGGTAACCCTTTAGTGAACAGAGTCCGACACCGACGCTACTCGGTGTGCGGTGACCCTTAAGGGGAGATGGGCCGTTTTTCTGGTCCACTTTCTTCCTCACGCTTATGCCCATTAGTTTTGAGATTTTAAGACGTTTGACCCATTAGTTTGTCCTGATTTCAAGACCTATCGCCCTCATTTCCTTGTCAATATTAAGACCTTTCGTTCCCTTTAGGTGTCAATATTTGTTTTTCCTGGCGAGCGATAACAAGCCTGTAATTGTGGAGGAACCAGCCTTCGGCCGAAGGGGGATCTAATGGATGTTTTTAAGCTAGATGGTGTTCGTGGCCTAGTTGTTGGTCTGTGGTCACAGTGTTACAGTATACTATAATTAGGCTAAATCCATAGATGCTGGTTGTGGGGTAGGAGATTGGCATTGTCTGCACCTACGCATGTCTCCACTTCGCCGATATTGACGTGCATTTTTTTTGTTTTTTGTTTTTTTTTTTAATTTCTCCCCATTTTAATGTTATTAATTCCTATCTCCAGAAATTGGGCTTTTGGGATTTTGGGATTATCCGTTTTCGAATTATCAGAATGTTACCATCCTTTGAGGTGGGAGGTTGTTATATCTTGCCATTTTGGCCACATTGCTTGGGACTGGGGGGGGGGGGGGGGACTTTTATGGTAGTACCCTATGGTACAGTAGGGGTTACGTGAGTGTTGTGATTTTGTATTCAGTATAGCCGTAAACACTCTCCCTGGTATTCAGTATAGCCGTAAACACTCTCCCTGGTATTCAGTATAGCCGTAAACACTCTCCCTGGTATTCAGTATAGCCGTAAACACTCTCCCTGGTATTCAGTATAGCCGTAAACACTCTCCCTGGTATTCAGTATAGCCGTAAACACTCTCCCTGGTATTCAGTATAGCCGTAAACACTCTCCCTGGTATTCAGTATAGCCGTAAACACACTCCCTGGTATTCAGTATAGCCGTAAACATTCTCCCTGGTATTCAGTATAGCCGTAAACACTCTCCCTGGTATTCAGTATAGCCGTAAACACTCTCCCTGGTATTCAGTATAGCCGTAAACACGCTCTCCCTGGTATACATCAATAATGAAGTATGAATTTGTAATGTGATGCCATGGACTAAGGCTGCCTGTTCCTAGAAATGTTATTCGCCGTATTCAACTTAATTGGTCTGCGTGCGAAGCGAAGGACGTTGTTGTTGTTCTGGAATTGAAGGGCGTTGTGGATCGACGTCCAATTCACCCTATCTGGGGGAAGCCAAGGACCTCAAGGGCTTACACATGTCGTTCTTGTTCATTTTTCGTTTTCTTCTTCTTGTTAGGGCGACGCTTATTAAAAATGGCTATTTTTTTGGTTATTACTGAAGTAACTGAACCAAATTTAATGATTTTTCTTATGCATATACTCTTATCTATCCGCTAGGGCGTAACGGAGCCTGTTTATTTTTTAATTTCGTCCTGTGCGACGCTTTACGCGCCTCTAAGAAAACACAATGTGTACATTTTTCGGAGTTGCATGTTTGCTAAAGCTTGCCAGGAAATATCGACATCGATGAACGTCATGTAATCGCCAAACTACTGGTGCGAAATAGTGGTGGAAAAAAACACATTAGAAAACGATTGAGTTAAGGGGATTAGGCTTTATTTATTAGTTTACTTATTGATTTATTTAATATTATCATAGTTTCCTCCCTAGAATTCCATCAAACTTATACAAATATCACCAACATCCTCCTGCCAGATAAATTTGTACATGTCCCTACCAAAGACCGGCTCCTCAAAAATTACAGGCTGTGAGGATTTTTTTTCCCAAGCGAGTGATAGCGAGCCGGTTCCTCCAAAATTACAGGCTCACTATCACACGCCAGGAATAAACATCCACACCTACTGTATATGACACGAAAGGTCTTAAAATTGACAAAGATATTGGGAAAAAAGGTCTCAAAATTGCCAAACTAGCCTAATGGGGCAAACGTCATAAAATATCGTAACTCATGGGGCTCAACATGAGAGAGAAGGGGGTCTAGAAGAAAACATATACCCCCTCCTTGCCCCTTAAGGCAGAATGTAATCAAACAGAAGCCTAATGAAGTGCAGCAGCAGCAGCAGCAGGAGTTTGTGTTTGTGGAGCAGCACGCAATGTATTAACGAGGCCAGAGTATGTTTGGTCAACTTACTGAAGATTAATTTCAAGTTGAGTGTATTGGCTCCAGCACCATACACTAACAACCCCCCCCCCCCCCCCCCCGGCTGCAAGACTCTAGTTTTCCTGCCGGGATGGGGCATAAATCATGGCCCAATTTTAACCCTCGAATATAACTAACGAACCTCTTAAATGTAAATATTTAGTATTGACTTAATGAGAAAATATATCCTGGGAAAACATCGAAAATATCAGGTCCGAGACCCAAGTAATCTGGCTTCACTCCCAAGAACACAACAGTTGTCTCCAGGTTTTTGTGGAATGGCATCTTGAGTGTTAAGAGGGGCTGCTTGCGGTTTATCTGCTCTCTAAAAGGCATTTGACTCAATGCATTGCAACCCATTATGGGTACTATCCCAACTTTGTGGGATACCTACAATGATTATTGATCTGGTATCAAGACTTCACACAGGTACAGAGAGTGCTGTCAAGTATGGCAGGCAGGCCTCCCTGTGAATTCAAGAGTGAGCCGGGGGTGTGTGTTGGCACCCTTCCTTTTCCATACAAACATGGACTGGTTACTGGGCCGATTGGCAATCTCAAGATCAATGGCCTTAATGTTGCAGGTAATGATGGGATCCTAGTGGGAGTTGCTAGAGGTTCTCACTTGTTTTTTAGCCATTACATGTGGAATCTAAAAGTAATTTGACTAAGACCAAAGTTCAATCATTTGGTGGCTTGTTGGGTGATGCAGTATATTTTGTGCAATATTTGCTTGTGTTAACATCATACATTATTTTATCTTGGTAGCATCCTCCGGCTGGGACTTCGTCGAGACCTTTTCTATTGTGATAGGCATATCGCTAGAGTCTGGCAGAAATGTCCAATTTCTAGACTACCCTCCTTCGGCTTCTATCCGTCTATCTATACCTTTATCCTTTCTGGCCGTTCCAAAGCTGAGGTTGAGGACGGCCATCATTCATTTCCTCAACCTATCAACTCTCATGTGTCTCATGTTTCTGTCCTCTCTCCAGTTCTCTTTCATTAAGGGGAGATCTCCACTTGAGGGATTTTTTTCTTGACCCCTTTCTCCCCCATGTTTAGCTTCATTGCTTTTGATATTATAAAACGTTTGCCCGATTAGTTTAGCGATTTTAAGAACTTTCACCCCATATTAAGACCTTTCGTGCAATTCAGGTGTCGATTTTATCCTGGCGAGCGATAGCGAGCCTGTAATTTAAGAGGAACCGGCCTTCGGCCGGGAAATTTTTCTACCGAAAAATTTACAAATTTATCTTGAAAGGGACTCAAGGGGGTGTAATTTTAAGCTTAATGGAGGTCTAGGGAACTAACTAAAAACCTCCCCTTAATGCTCTTCTCAAATGCACCTCTAGTTCTATATACGTGTATGCTGAGGTCTCCACCTTACACCATTCAAATTAAAAATTGAATAATTCAAGCCAAGTTCTAGAACATCTGGGATAAAATAAATAATTGTATTATCTCGATGTAGTTCGATGCACATTACATGAGTGTTTATTTATAAGTAATCACGATTGTATAAAAGTGAGCAATGATATGTAAATAGCACATCTAAAGCATCTTTAAATTTCTAAAACCAAAATATGAAGCATTTGGGGTAAAATAAAGCATTGTATTATATCGTTTGGGACCAGGACTTTAACCCGGTTGCTTAAAATAAAATTGCGGCCCTCCCTCCCCTCTCGCTGCCATCCATCACCTCAGCCTTCTAATTAAGGGAGCCCACCTCGTATTTTTATCTCTCTCTCCTTCTTTCTCTGGGTTGTATCTATTCGGCCCCATTCAGCCTACTGTTTTAAGACGTGTACCCCCATCCAAGTGTCAATATTTTCCTGGCGAGCGGTAGCGAGCCAGCATATATATATTTTTGTTTTGACAGCAAGCTAAATTTGTAAATGTTTCGATAGAAAATTTCTCCGGCGAAGCCGGATTTCTCCATACAATGCTGGCTCGCTATCGCTCGCCAGGAATAAATTGACACCTGGATGGGGATGAACGTCTTAAAACAGTTGGCTGAATGGGGCCGAATGGATACAAGTCAGAGAAAGAGAGAAAAGGAGAGAAAGATAAACCAAAAAAACCGGTGACCCCTATTAAGTTGATCAATAAATCAAACCGGTATTTATGGAGCTTCTTGCCAATTACTGCTGTAGCAGGCCAAGGGCAAAAGTGGAGGGAGATTGTTTTGACAGTAACTTAGCACCTGTTCAATAATTGCTCTCCTTCATATAATTAGCTTAACTGTTAGACTAGGACTAATAGCCTTTTACAGCCATTAACACATGTTCCCTTCACCAAGGGTATGTAATTGTTTATCGAGTAGCGGCTTAAGGGAAGGTATTTAGTTTGTTCCCTACGTTTTCATCAAGCTTAAAATTACACCCCCTAGACCACCTTTCAAGATAAATGTGTACATTTTTCGGTAGAAAAATGTCCCGGCCGGAGGCCGGTTGCTCTTAAATTACAGGCTCGCTATCGCTCGCCAGGAAAACATCGACACCTTAATTAATGGCACGAAAGGTCTTAAAATTGACAGAAATGGGTCAAAATGTCTTAAAATGTCAAAACTACTAGGGCGAACGTCTTAACATCTCAAAAGCAATGGGGCTAAACATGAGGGAGGAAGGGGTAAAGAAAAAAATCCATCAAGTAGAAATCTCCCCTTACGCAGGTAAGGACTTTTGCATGGCACATTAGCTTGTAATTCGATCTCTCTCTGTTAATGTCACGTCCATACAGTATATCACGGATATAACGACACAAGAAGCATGGATATAACGACACAAGAAGCATGGATATAACGACACAAGAAGCATGGATATAACGACACAAGAAGCATGGATATAACGACACAAGAAGCATGGATATAACGACACAAGAAGCATGCATAGGACAAGAGGAATTTGATAGATGCAGCAATGATAATCTGTTATGGTTGTGAGTATGCACACATAACAACTGGGATTGGTTAATAATTGTAATTCAAATTGAGTAAATAACATAGTGTGTAATAACTTCTGTGCATGAATCTATCACAATGGTCGTATTTTCATAACGATATACCTAAATCTTTACACTATAATATAAACGCATTTGATGAAGAGGAAATTGAAGCCAATTGTCATTATATTTTAGAGCTTTTTAAAAATATGTTCTTACAATAAATTAGTTCTTCGTTTAAATCATCACTTCGGGTCCTTGATTTTGATTTGTCTGACGAAACACACTTCTTAACCCCTTCCGTAGCGGCGAGGTGTTTTTGTTTTTATTCTAGCTATGCTTAGAGGATTTTTTGCAGTTTAATACCGATCTGTGGTTGTAAAATACGTTAAGTGAGATAGTCGATTTTCTTAGTATTCTACACTTCTCTTGAGCTAGCTCCCTAGACCTCTATCAAGCTTAAAACTACACCCCCAAGACCTTCCTTCAAGATAAATTTGTATTTTTTTCGATAGACACCTGGGTGGGGGTAAACGTCTTAAAACAGTAGGCTGAATGGGGCCGAATGAATACAAGTCAATGAGAGAGGGAGAGAAAGATATACTCAAGCGAGGTGGGCTCCCTTAAGCAGAATGTCCAATCTCCGTTGCTCCCGTATATGTGGATGTGGTGGCCGCGGAGACCGAAGCACCTGCTGCCTCGGCACTTACCAAAATTAAGGGGAGATGGGCCGTTTTTTGGGTCTTTTATTTAATGTATTCATTTATTTCTTAGCTTCCTCGCTACACCTCCATCAAACTTAGAAAAACACCCCGAAGATAAATGTGTACATTTTTCGGTAGAAAAATGTCCCGGCCGAAGGCCGATTCCTCTTAAAATTACAGGCTCGCTATCGCTCGCCAAGATTTTTTTACACCTAAATGGCACGAAAGGTCTTAAAATTGACAACAAAATGGAGCGAAAGGTGCTAAAATCGCCAAACTAATGGGCCGAATGTCTTATATAATCTCAAAACAAATGGGGCTTAACACGAGGGAGGAAGGGGACCAGAAAAACGACCCATCTCCCCTTAAGCACATTTTGCCGGTAGTGTAATTTCCTAGTGGCGCTGGGTCCGTAAGCTTAAAAGGCGGCCATAAAGTTACAACGTGCTGAGAGACTTATTACTTGTGCATAAGTGTATTTCTGGACAATAGTGTTTTGCACCCAATTATGCAGTTATTAATCATGCTTACGAAACAAGAAATTCTAATTTACAATTAAAACTCCCTAGATATCTCATGCCCAACAGCCAGTGTCATATCCCGGGTGTAAAGTAGGGACTTCTCACCTCTTGCCTTTCGTAAATGTTTGCCGAAGTCTACAATATAGAAACACAAACGCAAAAGTCATGGCTTCATTCTAGTGTAAGGTTATATATATATATATTATATCTGTAATTCCAATTTTGCTGTTTTTAGTATTTCATAACTGTTTCCCTCTTTTTGTCAAGTATTTCTCATTCATCGATAATAATTTGTATTTATTCATGCATTTATTTATTTTGTATTATGCTTTCCTATATTATCAGCGACAATGACCTATGCTGTTGAGCTGCCATGTGGAGTTTTTCCATTCATTCACAAAATATAAATTGCATATTGTAGTTGTTAATCAGATGTTCTCTAAAATACCCACGAACAAATCCTGGCCTTATATTGTCAAGTTTACATTAATGTTATAATATGACAACGATATTGTTGTCTATGTCAATACAGTATTTATAATTTGAATATATATATATATATATAAAGAGAGAGAGAGAGAGAGGGGGAGAGGGAGAGGGGAGGGGAAGGGGAGGATTTTATCGCTTAAAGATAAGAATGTGTTATCCATAAAGGTATAATCACTATCAGAAATTCTGGCGAGCCGCACTCTCCTATAATATATTTCTGGCGAGCCGCACTCTCCTATAATATATTTCTGGCGAGCCGCACTCTCCTATAATATATTTCTGGCGAGCCGCACTCTCCTATAATATTTCTGGCGAGCCGCACTCTCCTATAATATATTTCTGGCGAGCCGCACTCTCCTATAATATATTTCTGGCGAGCCGCACTCTCCTATAATATATTTCTGGCGAGCCGCACTCTCCTATAATATATTTCTGGCGAGCCGCACTCTCCTATAATATATTTCTGGCGAGCCGCACTCTCCTATAATATATTTCTGGCGAGCCGCACTCTCCTATAATATATTTCTGGCGAGCCGCACTCTCCTATAATATATTTCTGGCGAGCCGCACTCTCCTATAATATATTTCTGGCGAGCCGCCGCACTCTCCTATAATATATTTCTGGCGAGCCGCACTCTCCTATAATATATTTCTGGCGAGCCGCACTCTCCTATAATATATTTCTGGCGAGCCGCACTCTCCTATAATATATTTTGTATAGTTTGGGGCGGAAAAATATCAGCAATTTTGTACGAAAAGTATCGTAGCATATTTTCCAGGACGGTACTTGATTACAATTATCTTCTTCTAAAAAACAAAACAGGTAACTGAAGGAAGGTAAATGCAGAAATTAAAGTACAATTTATCTGGACGATATAGTAGTTTAAGGGGAAGTTGTTGTTTGTTTGTATATTTAATTATGTGTTATTATCATTATTATTTTTTCAGTTTTCTGACTAGACCTCCATCAAAATTTACAAAATACCCCCAAGACCCCCCCCCCTCCCCCCTTCGACATAATGTAATGCATTGTTTGGTAGAAAAAGGCTCCGACCCTAGGCCGGTTCCTCCTAAATTGCAGGCTCGCTATCGTTTGCCAATAACAAAATAGACACCTAAATGTTCCAAAAGATCAACACCAATGGGGCGAATGTCTTCAGATTTCAAAACTTAATGGAGAAGGGGGTCCAGAAAACTCCCGCTTTATAAAATCCAGTGAATAATAAATACGAATAATGACAAATGGTTGTAGACCACACCATAATATGTCGCTACGAGGCGTTTGGCATGAAAAGTTAACGACGAGAGTAGTGCCAATGGCCAATAATATCGCACATTAAATATTGGAAGCTACTGTACAGCGGTATGAACCAGGCTATGATCACTTTGTCCGTATATACCACCACACCATATATACCACCACACCATATATACCACCACACCATATATACCACCACACCATATATACCACCACACCGTATATACCACCACACCATATATACCACCACACCATATATACCACCACACCATATATATCACCACACCATATATACCACCACACCATATACCCCACACCATATACCCCACACCATATACCCCACACCATATACCCCACACCATATACCCCACACCATATACCCCACACCATATACCCACACACCATATATACCACCCCACCACACCGTATATACCACCACACCATATATACCACCACACCATATATACCACCACACAATATACCACCACACCGTATATACCACCAACCATATATACCACCACACCCGTATATACCTCCTCACCATTTAGACCACCACTCCGTATATACCAACACACCATATATACCACCACACCATATATACCACCACACCATATATACACCCACACACCGTATATACCACCACACCGTATATACCACCACACCATATATACCACCACACCGTATATACCACCACACCATATATACCACCACACCATATATACCACCACACCATATATACCACCACACCATATATACCACCACACCATATATACCACCACCCCATATATACCACCACACCATATATACCACCACACCATATATACCACCACACCATATATACCACCACACCATATATACCACCACACCATATATACCACCACACCATATATACCACCACCACACCATATATACCACCACACCATATATACCACCACACCATATATACCACCACACCATATATACCACCACACCATATATACCACCACACCATATATACCACCACACCATATATACCACCACACCATATATACCACCACACCATATATACCACCACACCATATATACCACCACACCATATATACCACCACACCATATATACCACCACACCATATATACCACCACACCATATATACCACCACACATATATACCACCACACCATATATACCACCACACCGTATATACCACCACACCATATATACCACCACACCATATATACCACCACACCATATATACCCACCACCACACCATATATACCACCACACCATATATACCACCACACCGTATATACCACCACACCGTATATACCACCACACCATATATACCACCACACCATATATACCACCACACCGTATATACCACCACACCGTATATACCACCACACCATATATACCACCACACCATATATACCACCACACCATATATACCACCACACCATATATACCACCACACCATATATACCACCACACCATATATACCACCACACCATATATACCACCACACCATATATACCACCACACCATATATACCACCACACCATATACCACCACACCATATATACCACCACACCATATATACCACCACACCATATATACCACCACACCATATATACCACCACACCATATATACCACCACACCATATATACCACCACACCGTATATACCACCACACCATATATACCACCACACCGTATATACCACCACACCGTATATACCACCACCACACCATATATACCACCACACCATATATACCACCACACCATATATACCACCACACCATATATACCACCACACCATATATACCCACACCCCATATATACCACCACACCATATATACCACCACACCATATATACCACCACACCATATATACCACCACACCATATATACCACCACACCATATATACCACCACACCGTATATACCACCACACCATATATACCACCACACCATATATACCACCACACCATATATACCACCACACCGTATATACCAGCACACCATATATATACCACCACACCATATATACCACCACACCGTATATACCACCACACCGTATATACCACCACACCATATATACCACCACACCATATACCCCACACCATATATACCACCACACCGTATATACCACCACACACCATATATACCACCACACCGTATATACCACCACACCATATATACCACCACACCATATATACCACCACACCGTATATACCACCACACCGTATATACCACCACACCATATATACCACCACACCATATATACCACCACACCATATATACCACCACACCATATATACCACCACACCATATATACCACCACACCATATATACCACCACACCATATATACCACCACACACCATATATACCACCACACACCGTATATACCACCACACCATATATACCACCACACCATATATACCACCACACACACCGTATATACCACCACACCATACACCACACCTATACCACCACACCATATATACCACCACACCATATATACCACCACACCATATATACCACCACACCGTATATACCACCACACCATATATACCGTTTGTACCGGTACCTCAAATGTATTATCTCTCTTGACATTAAGTAAGTACTCTTCTACACAGCGGAATATAGCGATGCATTGAAGAGGCATTGATCATATACTATTGGTTAATGGGGTAGTGGTAAGTTTTCGGTCTATATAATTATACTGTATATATATTTATATATATATTTATATATTTTAAAGTTTCCTCGCTAGATCTCCATCAAGCTTAGAAGAAAAGAACAAAACGTATACCCCCCTTCAAGATACAATTGTACATGTTTCGTTAGAAAAATGTCCAGGCCGAAGGTTGACTCCTAGAATAACAGGCTCGCTATCGCTCGCAAGGAAAAACATCGACACCTAAATAGCACGAAAGGTCTTTATATTGACAAAGAAATGAGAGATGAAGCCACCATTGCGCAAGATAGTCGTTAATTATGCCATTAGGTTTGTACTATGATGGTCTTTTAATAACTAATTTGCTAATATGCTTTCCATTATGGGTCAATTACACCTTCCTGATTACGAAACACCGTATATCCTTCTGACATTTCTGTGTCCTATATGCCCCTGTGTCCTCCCCCCCCCCCCCCCCCCCCCTTCTCTCTCTCTCTCTCTCTCTCTCTCTCTCTCTCTCTCTCTCTCTCTCTCTCTCTCTCTCTCTCTCTCTCTCTCTCTCTCTCTCTCTCTCTCATATTTACGGAGCAGTGAATACATTTTTGTCAGAATTTAATATTATATCTATATAGTGTGTTGTCACCCGAAGGCAGCGTACACACTGAGCCCGAAACAATGCTAGGAACATGTCAGGAGCGTGCTAGATACATGCCTCTAAACATGTCACACACATGTTCGTAAACATGCCGGACTAAATAGCTTCACAATGCTGCAAATAGGCTTCGAATAGGCTTCAAACATATGACAGTCGTCACCCGTGTACAGGACCTAGTGACTGATTGTGTAGGAAACCATACCAGTGATAAGGCTGACGCCCATGATATCCGTAATTAAATTAAAGAGTATTTTGTTTCCAATGAAGGTCGCTTACACTGGCAAGATCGTTGTGCTTAGATATGAACAGCACTTCCCGTTCTATATCCCCCCATACATAAACTGTATATATATATATATATATATATATATATATATATATATATATATATATATATATATAGGATACAATTTGTCACAAAATTGGTGTATTTATTCCTCATTATTAATATATTCATATCCTAGTTTGGCCTACTGTACATATATTCAATTATTGACTGTTGTTAATTTTAATACTATAATTTACTGTATATACACACATCCACCTGCAATGCAAATAATCATCAATGAGCTGTACTTATACAATATAAGGTAACTGTGTACGACATGTTACTTACCTCCATTCCAGCATCTGATGTTGAGTGTGGATTAATTTTGTGCAACAGGAAGGTTAGGCTATTGAAGGCAAACCAATTACCCCTATACTGTATATCGGCTCTGTTACTATTCCCAATTTACCCTTTATTTTCTTCACTTCTCTTCTAAACTGACCTACTAGTCTCTACCCTCTTCATAACTTCTATTTTGTCCACATCTATCTCCTCCCTTATCTCTTTCCACGCAGCACACTTCTTATTTCGATTCTTATAATCCTAGAATATGGAATGGGAGCAATAAGCGTCTATTACGCGCAATATTAATTCCTTTGCCCATTCCATACCAACACCCCGTTAACGTTCACTCACTACTTAGTTAAAATAGGACTTCATAGGCTATCAACCCGTCTGGATTATTAAGCCAGCACACTGTAAGTCAAGAATAGCGTCAGGATTGGAGCCCCTTTTCGAAAACTCTAGTCCCTTGCACTCACTACGTGTATTTCTTGTCAAGTGATTTTGCCCACGCTTGTTCCCGGCAAGAAACGTCCACACCATAGAGTAAAGATAGATAGAGGGGAAAGTGAGACGTCCACACCATAGAGTAAAGATAGATAGAGGGGAAAGTAAGACGTCCACACCATAGAGTAAAGATAGATAGAGGGGAAAGTGAGACGTCACAGATCTGAAAATAGTGATTACCGCCTTCGAGAGATGGCAGCACGATTGCAAAGGAAAATGGAAGGGTCCCTATTAATTTGTAATAATCCCTACCTTGTACTAATAATGCTATGAATAATCAATTCCACGCTATCCAGAGACTCTGTAAAAATTACAGAGTTAAATAGACATAAGTAGAGGCTCGTGAAAGAATTCTACCCTCAAATTGCAATTATGATAGTTTTTCAGATAATAATAAATTAAGGACCTGGTTTACGTTCAAAGATAAGATCCCACAAAGTTTGTAATCGTCATTTGTATACCAATATACGTGTAAGAGATGTAAGTCTCAGTACGTCGGCAAAACAACTTGGCAACTCCGGGCTCGTATTAGTGAACACTTTGGCTGTTCCTTCAGAACAGGTCAAATGCTTCAAAACCCATAATTTTTGGCCTTTAGAGATCACTCACATGCTCACGACCACTCGATGAGTGATTCAGAATTCAAAATTCTCGCCAGTTACAGACATGGAGTTGCGTATAGCGGAAGCTCTCCACACTAAAGTTGTCCAACCCAGTATAGGTACTCACGAATCTGCATGGAACCTACAATGTGTCTAAACTGGTGAGTTTTCACCCTAGGATTTATAGTGTTTTTTCCCTTATGATTTTGGTTTGCTCTTTTTTCACATTTACATTATGCTAGGTTTTATATTGTATGTTAGTTTTGTTTTTCTTGTATTTATTTTCTCACCATGACATACACCCAACTCAATTCGTTTAAGAATGTCACATTTTCGGAAGTATTTAGTCTTATCTCCAATAGATTTTCCATTTCTTTTAGTCTCATACATGTATATATTATCTATCAACCTCATGCACTCCATTTGTTTTATGTTTGCTTTCCTAAACCTTTTTTTTTTAGCTTTAATACATTTGATAATATAACCTATCGAGTAAAATATTTTAAGTACTTTGCATTACATAAACATATTAGTCTAAAATATTGTTTGTTCTCTTTGTAAACCTGAAGATGAGAATAGATTTCTCGAAACTTCGTCACAATGAGTTTCTCTACGTTTATCCCTACGTTGGTTCTACTATCATATATATATATATATATATATATATTCTATATTAATTTGTCTATCTATTTATTTATATACAGTAAATTAGGACGCGAACCAATGCAACTGAGAAGCATATTCCTTAAATGAGGAAGGAATCACACCCTCGTACTACATGTCTTTCACCGGGACGTCCCTATCTATCCTAATCTACATTGACTGAGCTTAAGCTAACCACACCTTACCTAAGCTAATATACCTTTACGGTTGGGACAGGTTAGGTTGGCTTGAGTTAGGATAAGACACCGTGATCAGCCAGGTAAAACCAAATTACGGTCAAAAATGAATTTGTCCAAATTTCGGGAATGTGCCGTTGTGATAAAGTGTAGTGGCATTAATTATGAATATAAACGTTAGTTATACAGCATGGCAGGATTTCACGATATGCGAGTATGCACGTTATAAGAAATGTTTAATAACACCTAAACTTAATACCGGTTCAGAATCATAGGTGGGGGAGGGGGGAGGGTATTATTATAATAAGGACCAGCACCAAGCCCATGTAGACTATGTGGCACTAAAGCTCATGATTAAAACGGCAGAGGTAAGCTAGACGAATTCAAGAAAGCTACGACGCTATGAGGAAAACGTTAAATGAGAGGTAGAAGACGAGCACGGGACATAATTTGCGGTCAAGAGGAAAAGTTGGGGGTGACAAACGATAGAGCGCAACCCAGCAGCAGTGCAGGATAGGGGTAGGTGGTGGTGGGTTACGAAGAAACTGGTTGTTGGAGTGTGAATTCTTATTTATATTTCCATATATAATATACTTTTCCAACTATATACAGTATATATACTGCTGAGAGGTATTTTTTCCTTTATCCAAAAGTAAATCATCCTTGCCATTTCTGTACACATATTTCTTGCAAATAAATATGTCTGAAAGCTTTCAAATAGGATTGCCTAACCTTCCCACTAGCAATGTAATCTGCAATGAAAGTCTAATTATGTATCTAAAAAACACATACAGATTATAGTTTTCAATTATCATGAGTAGCAATGAAAGCACATTTAAATAGTATTCTGGGGCGTGCTAGCCATGGCGTATGTAATCACTTTGCATTATATACGTCGATAAGAATTAAAGCAAAACAAAATTAAATGTATCTATAAATAAAGCAGAAACCAGAAGCCCGCTCCCTCCTACTAAAGCATAATATCATTATCTCTTCCAAGGATGTACTTTCTACTCTCTCTGGGCTTAATACTAAGAAGCCCAGTGTAACGCTGGAGTGTGTGAAAAAGTTCTGTTACCTGGGCGATACAGTTTCCGCTGGAGGTGGCGCTGAAGCTAGCTCCATTGCTAGAATCAGAAGTGGCTGGGGAAAGTTTAGAGAGCTGTTGCCATTCCTGACCATGAGAGGGCTCCCACCCCACCTTAAAGGGAAGGTGTATACCTCGTGTGTTAGGAGCGCGATGACCTATGCCTCTGAGACGTGGCCGGTTAAAGCGGAGGATGTCAATAGAATGGAACGAAATGAGAAGAGAATGGTGAGATGGATGTCTGGGGTTAATCTTAGGGACAGGGTATCGAGCGAGGAATTGAGAAGGCGTCTGGGCATTAGGAGTATCAGTGAAGTGATGCGCACGAGCCGACTTGGTTGGTTTGGACATGTGGAGAGAATGGATGATCAGAACTGGGTGAAGAAATGCCGGACAGTGAACTTGGGGGGAGCTGCGCGTAGGGGTGGACCTAGAATGACGTGGGTTCGGGTACTCCGGTCCGATCTCAAAATAAAGAACTTGACAACACAGGCGGCCCTTGACAGGACCGCCTGGAAAGCTGCCATTTAGGACATGAGACTGTCACCACAGCTTCTGTGGACAAACAGTCTTTAAACTTGTATGTATGTGTATGTATGTGTATGTATGTGTATGTATGTGTATGTATGTGTATGTATGTGTATGTATGTGTATGTATGTAAGGCGAATGGACCAGACGGTGTTCCTCCTGTTATACTAAAATACTGTGCTTCCGTGCTGACTCCCTGCCTAGGCAAACTCTTCCGTCTCTGTCTCTCCTCTAATATCTTCAATTCTTGCTGGAAGTTCGCTCAATCAACCTGTCCCGAAGCAGGGTGATCGCTCTCAACCATCCAACTATCGTCCAATTGCTCCTATTTCTTGCATTTCTAAAGTTTTTGAAACAATTTTTGCCTCAAAATTTCTTAAGCATTTATCTACGGTTTCCCGAGGATTGTACATCGTTGGCGACCATGTCGGTTAGTGTCCCCAACATGTCACAGATTGTTCAATGCCAGTCGCCAACACTATCGAGTATAGCATAATCGCATTCGGCCAAGGTCGGACATTTTATCTTGCTGACATATCACATCAGCTGGGTCGTGTCGTCGACTGGACTTCCGATGAGTTGTGTGGATTTGTAATGCGTCGCTGACAAGCTGGGCTTGGTTGAGCTTGTTTAATAACGATATTTGTTTCGTGCGACACCCTATCCAACGCATTGAAATATCAGCGACAGGTCGCTGATCACTCACAGACACGTGACCAACACTGCTCGACCGTTGGGCACGTAACCGACATTAAAAACAAAATTGGAATTTCCAAAAATCAGCACGAGAACTCCATCGACCATTCAGGGTCCAAAACCGATCGTGGACGAATTTTCGCAAACAAGACAAGACAAGGGCCGAAAACGGCATGTCGGGTCTTGTCGACGACAAAATTCGTTCACGTAGGAAAGCCCCTTAACTCATTCCATCTAAATTACAATGACTTTATTCAACAATGTTTCATAGTCATCAAACAGGTGTCTTCCACTCAGGGTTATTCATTATGAGACCATCATTATGAACTAGGTCGACATCAGGTAGGCAAACTCGTGTCAACGGCTTACGAAAGAGAACAAACACTCTTTTCTAAAAACGAAAGTCTTTGACAATCTTGAAAGGTTTTAGTCCCTTGTGTGCTGTTGGTATTTTTCTAAATGAGGATGAAGCCAGTGTTACGTGAAGATTAACAATGAGTTAATGAAAGTTGCTGTACAGTGTACACTCTTGAAAAAAACGATCTTTACACAAACCCTCTAAACATTCTAAAAGTGGGTTGAAATCTTGTGATAATACAGTACAGACAAATATCAAGGTTAATTCCTTTCACACAAGTTATACACAGCTCACCAGTGTAAAGATTGTTTTCTTTTCTTTTTCAGCAAGTGTACCTTGGTGGACGTAATGATGTTTTTGTCCAGTGTCTAGTGTCACTTTCATCGCGGATAATGATCATCCTCTGCTGGTATAGAAGTTGAGGTAAGATGTTCGCTTCCAGGTTGGCTCTTTTTCCGCAGTCTTTTTTTTTCGACATTATATATTATCTTTTTATTGAACCCGCACTCTATATTATTCGATTTCTTGTATTAATCATCTTTCTTTCATGATGTATATTCTACACCTTTCTCTAATACTTCTATATATAATGCGTATTGTCTGTATCGCCTTTTAGATATATTTTACAAACGTATTCCTCATTATTAACTTTTAATACATTGACGCACTGTGTATATAATCTTAGTATGGCAAATATTAGGCGACTTTATTCCGATTTGGAAACACCTCTCATAGTTATTAGGGTAAACATAATTATGTTAACCCTTTGAAACCGATGATGACTTTGTAATTCGAGTTACAACCAATATATTTCATTTATCTAAACCCCTCCAATCAGATGACGACGCCTTTATTATATTAATGCTACTGTTAAATGTTATTTTGCTGGATTGCCATAGCTGTGCTAGGACTGTTATGCCCTAACTGGGTAAGATATACTTAGAATTCCTGGATATACTTTAAGCGGTAAATTATTACAGTTAGTTATTTACTAATAACTAACTTGAATAATTTACCGCTTATTATCTCTAATAACTTATTAAGAGATAATAGACAGGTACAACTGTTTCTGGAATTAGCTAAAAGCTGGACATATATAGACAAAAGAAGGTGCCCGCTAAGTACACAATTTGGTATTTTCTCAGGCGGCCTCATAGGTTACCCCGAGGGCCTCCACGGTTCCTGTGATAGTAACACAACCTTTATATTACAGAAATCCACTATTTTGATATTATTCGACCTCTATTTTTATTGGAAATTATTAGGAAACTGACCATGATTTTTCTCGTGATATATTAGTTTGCGTTTTAAGTAGTTTTAATCAATATACAAAAGGTTTTAATTAGTAACAACTATCAGAAAATAAGTTTTCCTCATTATCCATCGATCTTAAGAGACTGCCCCCGATATTGGGGAGATCTATGAATTACTGTACGTACAAGGAAATTGAGCGGTATAAATCGAAAAAATGCAATAATAACGTATCTAAAAGGAACTTGGTTTTGTTTTTGATACTCATAAAACTCGAAATTTGGCAAACTCGAGCCAGCTTTAGGCAAAAATTGGCTCGCATTTTGCGATTTTTTCAAAACAAAAATACACAGTAATCGAATTTCGAAAGTTGACTCGGGTTAAGCAATGTTTAAAAGTAAAATAACCCAGTAACCTAACCTTCACGTAATACGTAGGATGCAAGACTTAAGCCGGTATCACACGAGCGCTTTTTCACTCAACATTTATCCTCAACACTGGTCTGGCAGCTTATGTGGTCAACATATAATATAGTGGTGATGGGCTGGTCTATCAGAGTGAGAACTGAGCGATCTCTGCCATACCCATAGCTTACTCTGACTGTTCCTTTTACTTATATATTTCTACCAAGATTGGAAGCCAAAGCGTCACAATTTTCCTTTGCCCCTTAACTTTCTCTTCATAATTGCTGAGGGGCACAGGGCCCTGGGTGGGGCTTTGGTTTCCCGGGCGTTTCTGCACCCTCCTCAGGTCCCTGCCATCTCTGGGCTTCGGTCACCCAGGCTTTATTGTGGTCAGCAGGGAGGGTTCTGTGGGGGCTCTCGATTATGGCCTTGGCCTTGCTCGGGGCCTTGGGGCTGTTCGGCCAGGCAGCTTGGGGAACAACAACAACAACAAGAACAACATATAATATATTTTGGTTGCCTAAATTCATCTATCATCAATCTAGTCTCCGATACCAGTGCAAAATATTCCAAAAATGTTGCCAGAGAAATGTTGAACATCGAATGCTGACTATAAAAGCTCTCGTGTGATACCGGCTTTACCCTTACCTACCAAGTAGTACGTGTCCCTAGTACCCAGTACATGGGATACAAGACTAACTTTTACATACCACCTACTACGTGGAATACAAGACTAACCCTTACTAATTATCACCTAGTACTTTTCCACATACCTAGTACGGGGGATAGAGGACTAATCCTTACCTACCACCTAGCAGACAAGCGGCGTGCATCATGTTCGAATTTTGTGTTTTCAAGGGTATAATATATGGATTAGTCTCGTCGTTGCGATTCCAACGGTATCAAATGTTTTGGATTTAGACCATTTTGTAGGCCCAATAGGCCTAATTTAGATTTTGATTTTGAAAACTTCTAAATCACCCATAGGTGGGTGATTTATATATGGATTTTTCTCACATTTCTACCACAAGTACACTTTCACCCGCTGAATCCAATGGCACCCACATAATTAAAATCGGACCAGTACTTTAGGATTTCGTTTTGATTTGACCTCCAGAAATGCCCGAAATGAGCACTTCTTCAACATTAAAAGACTTCTGTAGCCAAAACTAAGAGTCCAAATTAATTCTACTTGGTCCCATTCGATTTATCTCGCCCAATAGCTTCCATACCTGGTAGTAGATTCCATTCTCGCCCATCGATTCGCCCAGAATCAAACAATATTTCTTGAAAACACTGTTTCCTATGGATCGTATGGACAACCATTTTACACCTAAAAAAAAAAAAAAAAAAAAAAAAAGGAAAATTGGGGATTGGGCCTGAGCATATAGATAGATAGATAGATAGATAGATAGATGTGTGTATATATAGTTATCTCCATTAATTTAGTGAAAGCTGTCACATATGTAGAGTATAGGTTATGATCATTCCACAATGGATTACCTAAGTAACGACCTATAACTAAATGTATCTATACAGTATATCTACCCGTTACAATCTTCCACACGCTTCTTCCCTTACGCTAAACAATACACAAATCAAATCCTTCATCTTTTCTCTGTATTCTTGGTGTTTCTCACGTAATCATAAGGCTGTTGTAGTGCAGTTGGGTGGAAGTACATGCTTAGATTAATATCCAGTATTCGAGAATGGATACTATATATATCGTGAGAGTGTGCTTAAAGCTTTAACTGTCTTGATAGCGTAATGGTTAGTGCACTGGATTTGTGTGTGAGTATCCTAGGTTCGTTTCCTCTGAGTGCCACACGTGTTCATTAATTTCATTGATTTCATTAATTATGTTTATTTGTAAGTTAATTTGTGGGTTGGTGATATTACAAACTAATATTAAGGGGAGGTATTTAGTTTGTTCCCTAGACCTCCATCAAGCTTAAAATTACACCCCCTTGAGTCCCTTTCAAGATAAATTTGTAAATTTTTCGGTAGAAAAATTTCCCGGCCGAAGGCCGGTTCCTCTTAAATTACAGGCTCGCTATCGCTCGCCAGGATAAAATCGACACCTGAATTGCACGAAAGGTCTTAATATGGGGTGAAAGTTCTTAAAATCGCTAAACTAATGGGGCAAACGTTTTATAATATCAAAAGCAATGGGGCTAAACATGTGGGAGAAAGGGGTCAAGAAAAAAATCCTTCAAGTGGAGATCTCCCCTTAAACAAGACTACTGCGTGGATACTCACACGCTCTATGCATCAGATTTGACCATTTTGTTTAAAAATTAATTATTCCACGGCCAGAGGTCATTTGCCCCCTGCTGGCATTACATATGATGATGACAATAAGTACTGAGGAGGTAATGGGTAGTTTCTTTGCTTGTAAGGGGAGATGGACCGGGTTTTTTTTATCGATTTCAATTATTCCTTTATTTCTTAGTTTCTTCGCTAGACCTCCATCAAACATAAGAATACATCCATTAGATCCCCCTTCTAGATAAATGTGTACATTTTTCGGTAGAAAAATGTCCCGGCCGAAGGTCGATTCTTCCCAAATTACTGGCTCACTATCGTTCGCCAGGAAAAATATCTACACCTAAATAGCACGAAAGGTCTTAACATTGACATCAAAATGGGGCGAGAGGTCTTAAAATCGATAAACTAATGGGACAAAAATTTTAAAATCTGAAAACTAATTGCGCTAAACATGAGGGAGAAGGGGGTCCAAAAAAGCGGCCCCTGTCCCCTTAATAAGTGGACTATTCAGGTAGTTTGTGTGGAATTTGCTCCAAGTGGAATTGCTTGATTTAAGGACTGTTGAGTATAGTTTCCGATCAAGGGACTGGAGTTCTCGAAAAAGGGGCTCCAGTCTTGACAGTATTCTTGACTTCCAGTGTGCTGGCTTAATAATCCAGAAGGGTTGATAGCCTCTGAAGTCCTATGTTAAGGGGACAGGGGCCGCTTTTTTAGACCCCCTTCTCCCTCATGTTTAGCTCAATTAGTTTTCAGATGTTAAGATGTTTATTCTATTAGTTAGTCGATTTTAAGACCTTTCGCCCCATTTCTTCGTCAATATTTAGATCTTTCGTGCTATTTAGGTGTCGATGTTTTCCCTGGTGAGCCTGTAATGTTGGAAGAACCCGTCTTTGGCCGGGAATTTTTTCTAATTAAAAATTTACAAATTAATTTAAAAGGGGGATCTAATGGATGCTTTTTTTTTTTTTTTTATTTGATGGAGGTCTAGGGAGGAAACTAGAAAAATAATGAATACATGCAAAAATCGCCCAAAAAGTGAACCATCTCCCCTTAACTAACTAACTTCACTTGAGACACGTAGTATTTGGTCTTACCTCAAAACCATTGTCCACGTAATACTCTGGGCAACTGTACTGGCTGTGTAAAGGGTAGCGGTGATCAAGAAGGGTTCAAAACTGGGACCATTAACTCACCTCCCACCACCACCAGACTTTATACCAGGGGCCATAATGATAAAAGTTAGCGTAGATGGGGCCTCCAAGGCTAGGTGTACTGGGGGGGGGGGGGGGGGGGGAGAGAGAGAGAGAGAGAGAGAGAGAGAGAGAGAGTTGTATATATATATATATATATATATATATATATATATATATACACGAATTTTACAGACCCTGTGGGCCCTGTGAGGAAATCTGGACTTAGTTCTACTGAGTAGAACTAGATGACAAGAAAGAAGACTCTCTCCCGACCCATTATTCCCTACGACCACACAGCTGGTGGGAAATTAAAGGTTAGAAAAAGGTACCCCAGCAACTCATAGGGAAAAGCTATTGGGAAATGTATAGTAAAGTCTGAAATATATGGAAACATATTTATTCATTGTGCAAATAAGTTAGATGCATACAATTATCAACTACCTTCTGTAAATATAGATATTGAAAAATAATAAATCATACGTATTTGCCAAAGCGATGGACCTAGATTGAGTGTTTCAGTAGGAGGATAGACAGAGGGAGACTCATATGTATCAAGGGTTCAAATTCGGGGGAGGGGGAATTTCAAAGCTATAGTTATTGCTTATGGGAGCCCACCTCGCATTTTTTCTTCTTCTCTTTATCTCCCTCTCTCTTTGGTTTGTATCCATTCGGCCCCATTCAGCCTACTGTTTTAAGACGTTTACCCCCATCCAGGTGTCAATATTTTCCTGGCGAGCGGTAGCGAGCCAGCATATATATTTTTGTTTTGACAGCAAGCTAAATTTGTACATTTTTCGATAGAAAAATTTCTCAGGCGAAGCTGGATTTCTCAATACAATGGTGGCTCGCTATCGCTCGCCAGCAAGAAATTGACACCTGGATGGGAATAAACGTCTTAAAACAGTTGGCTGAATGGGGCCGAATGGATACAAGCCAGGGAAAGATAGAAAAGGAGAGAAAGATAAAAAAAAAAAACGGTGACTCCCTTAATGCCGGCCCTGTCAAGGTGCATGTCTTGTTGCTGTACAGAGGCAATGTGCGCCCATGTATCTAGTACTAATTTTCTACATTCTCTCTACACGCCACGATTCATCTCTCAATCTCCTACCCCTATTACAATAATCAGTGTTCTTCAGAGCTTTCTCAGTGCATACCGCCTCCCTTACGGAGAGTAGGTGGCACCCGTCTTTCAACATATTCCATGCCTATTCTGTCCAACTCTCTAACTCAATAGTCAACCAATTTTTCATTTTTTTCCCACTCAACAAGTAAACTCTGGAACTCTCTCTCTCGATCTATATTTCCCTCATCCTATGACTTGAACTGCTTCAAGCTCCGTGTATCCAGACGTTTTGATTCTAACGTACGGTACCTCAGTTATCAAAATGGAAAGGCCATACTTGCCTTGAGGGTGTAATGGTTAGAGTGTTTAAAATATGTATGTGGTGACCCAGGTTGGAATCCCGGTGGATCACATGCTTGCTTTCAATAATTTCTTTGGGAGGTGTTTGGGTGTTGCAGTGAAATTAGTCAAAATAAATGCATACTAAGGGGGTGCCAGTATAGGTTTTAAGCATTGGGAGGGGGGGGGGGATCCCTCAGTTTTCAAGATGGAGAGCCCATACTTGGTATGCATACTAAGGGGGTGCCAGAATAGATTTTAAGTGGGGTGGAGCCCCAACTCCCTCAGTTTTCAAGATGGAGATCCCATACTTGGCATGCATACTAAGGGGGTGCCAGAATAGGTTTTAAGTGGGGGTGGAGCCCCAACTCCCTCAGTTTTCAAGATGGAGATCCCATACTTGGCATGCATACTAAGGGGGTGCCAGAATAGGTTTTAAGTGGGGGTGGAGCCCCAACTCCCTCAGTTTTCAAGATGGAGAGCCCATACTTGGCATGCAGACTAAGGGGATGCCAGAATAGGTTTTTATCGATATATATATTTTTTTTTCCCTCACCCCCCGGGGGGAAGGGGACGGATTTCTTTCCCATACAATATACAGTCGTTTGTACAAGTAACTGTTTTTACTATTTTCATATAAATAGCAATGTACAGTACGTCATTCTTTTGCTCATGTTCATCCACTAGATTGTAAAATGTGTATTTTCAGTTCATCAGGCTTTAAATGTACCGTTTATCAGTATTGTTATCATCATCATCATTATTAGTATTATCATTATTATTATTATCATTATTATTATTATTATTTCCTTATAACAGTGAGCATTGTTACAGGGACAACACTAAATCGGGTATTTGTTAAAAGGGATTGGGTCAGTCTTTCATCAATATGTCTGATTGTTATAGAAAATGTGTACCAAATGTACCTGTCGTTGGTTGTACACTGTTGATCACTATAGGTAGCGCCAGCGAATTGAATGAAAGCAATCGGGCTGACGGTTCTATCATTTGGGAAGAGTCCACCACCAGGAAATAGGTATGGATATTTACAGCCAGTTATGCTCTAGGAACTGTTGAGTTACAGAGAGGTCAAGGATCAAGACGATTGTCAAGTTCGTTGGCGTTACCTATACTGTATATAAGGGTATGTGCCATATATGATGCTGGGATGTGCGTATACAGTGCGTGTGCTTTCGTGTGCCGTATTAATATGATGTAGTCTGTATTGTGACCTCCATTTGCCGTCCTGTCATGAAGGGGGGTGACCTGCTATTTTTCTCTATTTTTCTCTCTCTCTTTGCTTGTATCCATTCTGCCCCATTCAGCCTCCTGTTTTAAGACTTTTATCCCCATCCAGGTGTCGATTTTTTCTTGGCGAGCGGTAGCGAGCCAGCATATTATTTATACATTTTTTTGACAGCAGGCTAAATTTGTACATTTTTCGATAGAAAAATGTCTCCGTCGAAGCCGGATTTCTTCATACAAAGCTGGCTCGCTATCGCTCGCCAGGACAAAAATCGACACCTGGATAGGGATAAAAGTCTTAAACCAGGAGGCTAAATGGGGCAGAATGAATACAACCCAGAGAAAGCGAGACAAAGAGAGAAAAATAGCAGGTCACCCCCCTTAGGTCACAGTACATTCATAGAGTGTGTCAAGCTCTGTGGCCACAAGATATTTGCAGCCATTGATTGCTGCGGAGGTCACTGCGGAGGTCATGTCACGCACAGGTTATTTCGCTCATTTGTCTTTTCATCCACACTCTCAGCTCACATGCTTCGGTCATTTCACTCACAAGTCGGTTCGTTCATCTGCTTTCTCGTCCACACCATGAGGTCACTTGTAGTGGTTATTTCACCTACAGGCTGGTTCGCTCGTTTATCGTTCCACACACATACAGGCTGGTTCGCTCGTTTATCGTTCCACACACATACATACTAATGGTTTGCTGTACTGTATATGCTTGAAGTCAGCTGTGATAGGATTTGTTACTTTGAGTTAGATATAAGGAGGGTTCTGGTATTGTCAGTGTCTGGCAAGTGTATTTTGTTTATATGCTTCAAATTTAGGTTTTGCATTACAATAGGCTGTAACTATTGTTAGGATTATTGGGGGTAAATTGATGCGGTAGGGATTGCACACATTAATACACAAATTGATGCGGTAGGGATTGCACACATTAATACACAAATTGATGCGGTAGGGATTGCACACATTAATACACAAATTGATGCGGTAGGGATTGCACACATTAATACACAAATTGATGCGGTAGGGATTGCACACATTAATACACAAATTGATGCGGTAGGGATTGCACACATTAATACACAAATTGATGCGGTAGGGATTGCACACATTAATACACAAATTGATGCGGTAGGGATTGCACACATTATACACAAATTGATGCGGTAGGGATGCACACATTAATACACAAATTGATGCGGTAGGGATTGCACACATTAATACACAAATTGATGCGGTAGGGATTGCACACATTAATACACAAATTGATACGGTAGGGATTGCACACATTAATGCACAAATTGATGCGGTAGGGATTGCACACATTAATACACAAATTGATGCGGTAGGGATTGCACACATTAGTACACAAATTGATGCGGTAGGGATTGCACACATTAATACACAAATTGATGCGGTAGGGATTGCACACATTAATACACAAATTGATGCGGTAGGGATTGCACACATTAATACACAAATTGATGCGGTAGGGATTGCACACATTAATACACAAATTGATGCGGTAGGGATTGCACACATTAATACACAAATTGATGCGGTAGGGATTGCACACATTAATACACAAATTGATGCGGTAGGGATTGCACACATTAATACACAAATTGATACGGTAGGGATTGCACACATTAATGCACAAATTGATGCGGTAGGGATTGCACACATTAATACACAAATTGATGCGGTAGGGATTGCACACATTAGTACACAAATTGATGCGGTAGGGATTGCACACATTAATACACAAATTGATGCGGTAGGGATTGCACACATTAATACACAAATTGATGCGGTAGGGATTGCACACATTAATACACAAATTGATGCGGTAGGGATTGCACACATTAATACAAAAATAAATACAAAATATATCACCCACTTTATAGGCTGAATAGCTTTATTCCACTGTACTTATTAATGTATTTATTCTATTTATTGACATCAATATAATCATTTTGCTTTAAGAGCATAGTAACCCCTGAAGATGCTACAGAAAGATCCTCGTCATCTCATACAGAGAGCATATCATCAGCTAAGGCGCCTGTATTAGAACCACAAGAGTAATTATCGGACCCTTAGAAGAACTCTCTTAGAACACATTGAAAAAACCCGGAAACTACAATAGCATGATCATAACCTCGTGTGAAATACATCCTGTATTGCACTGTGCCATGAATGAGACAGAGAGCCAAATAAAGGATGAGATGGGAGGACAACATTAGAGAGTCGCTTCTCCTTTGTCAAGTCTCTGAGGGCCTCAGAAAATCGAACGAGATGGACGAGAGTTTTTCAAGTCTTCATAATTGGGGCCTTACCTCCCCAGGTGGGTTTTGAACTGAACTTTACTGATTACACACGCGATATTGGAGTCTTGGAAACGATGCGTTGTTGATTAATCTACTAAAACTAAGTGCAGATTAAGTGTTGATTAAGTGTTGATTAAGTGTTGATTAAGTGTTGATTAATCTACTAAAACTAAGTGCAGCATCATGTGAACCTGAATAATAACTCCCTTAGATATATTTAGATTCGATTCTAAATCTTTGTCGTTATAATTCCAATTTCTATCAAACACAGTTACTTGTGGTTTGTCATAGGTATAGGCTAAATATAGTCTCTCATAACTATTGTATATATATAATTATATGTGTGTTGCTTTGCCACTACTGATTATACAACCATATATTTAATTTAATTTAGACAAAGATACGTACAGCACATAATCACCCAGGATGATTGTGTACTGTACAAGGTCGATAAAATATACTCGCACCAAATTAATGAAATCTGTATATTATTTCGATCCAGGTTATGTAGGCTATGCATGGAGAAAAAAGTAGATGTCTTCGCACTTTTATTAGTAAATAACATATTAGAATCTGTCCGGCTAATTAATAATATGTTATAATTTTTAATAAGCTTGCATGCAATATTTATATATGCAAATAGTCTTGTGAACAGTGTTATATCTAATTATTATGCACAAAGAAGCTTGTGTGCAAAACGTGTTGTAAGCAAAACGACTCGAGTATGAAATGGTTTGTGCGCGAAAAGTCCTGCACACGAAACGTCTTGCTAGTGACAGTAAATGAACCCCCAGAACTCCGGGAGTCCTCTGTCGGTAAAGCCACACAAACACAGTCGGAACAACTCGTAAATTCCCGGCCCTGACACATACTTCACTTTGTCCACGGCAAAATAAATCTCTTTGGGTGACTTCTGGCGGCCGGGCTCAACCATTCGTTAAACTAGCGACTTAATCTATTTGTTTCACGGTAGCGGGAGTTACGACGGGAATTGTGCACTGGTCTATGTGATCTCTTAGTTTGGTCATCTGTCTATTTCAGTATAGCTATATGTGTAATAACCTGTTATAAATAAAATTGTATTTAGTATAATGTACTCTCTCTAGTTTTCAATGTCCTTTTTATAGTCTATCTATCTATTGCCGGACGCTGTGATCCCCGAAGGTGTGGCCACGAATGAATCGCCCCCATGCACCTCTGTCCCCAGTCAGTTGACGCGCCTCCTCCCATCCAGCACCGCTTTCACGCATATACTTCTTAACTCCATCCTTCCACTATAATTACGTCCTTAACCTTGTCCTTCCAACAAAAGAAGAATTGATAAAGAATTTTAATGTTGGTGATGAATTCAGTAATTTTGACCATATTATCACTCCATTTAAAATTTAATAGCAACACACTCAATGCCAGCAAAGAGAAGGTCCCAAACTTCAAGAGAGGAAACTTCCGTAAACGTAGAACAATATTTAAAGAAACCGATTGGAGTTTTCTTATTAACAATGATGACATAAGCCAATCATGGACATTTTTCACAACAACTTACTCAAACGCAGTACATGAGTGCATACCAAAAACAACGAAGATAAGTGCATAATAATAAGCCTAAAGATAAGTTCATAATAAGATAAGTGCATAATAATAAGATAAGTGCATAATAATAAGCCTATAGATAAGTGCATAATAAGATAAGTGCATAATAATAAGCCTATAGATAAGTGCCTAATAAGATAAGTGCATAATAATAAGATAAGTGCATAATAATAAGCCTATAGATAAGTGCATAATAAGATAAGTGCATAATAATAAGATAAGTGCATAATAATAAGCCTATAGATAAGTGCATAATAAGATAAGTGCATAATAATAAGCCTATAGATAAGTGCATAATAAGATAAGTGCATAATAATAAGATAAGTGCATAATAATAAGCCTATAGATAAGTGCATAATAAGATAAGTGCATAATAATAAGATAAGTGCATAATAATAAGATAAGTGCATAATAATAAGATAAGTACATAATAATAAGCCTAAATGGTGTAATATGGAAATAGCCGATTGTCTGCTTGCCAAAAAGAATGCTCATGATAGAATACAAATCTCCGATAACCAGGAAAATAAAGCGATATTCATAGATCTACAACGCAGAGCCAAAAAAGTTAATTAAACAAAGCAAAAACATGCTAGAGATACATGTTGCAAATCAAAGTAAAACAAGCTCAAAATAATTTGACAATTACATCAGGAAGACGAAGGTAGTGACTTCAATGATAGGCTCGGTGTGAAACAAGCTGTGGCAAAATAACATACTGATCCAACTGTTTGTAAATAAGTTATTCCCGAAAAACTGTGTAACACGGCCTCTGAAACCCATAGGAGGACTAGACCAAGGCCCAACACATCGACCAGTTTTGAGAAGATTAAATAAAAAAATAATAAAAAATAAAAAATAAAAATGTCATCAATAGTATGTCTGTAAATTTGTTCAAGTCAATGTTTAATGTATCTATTATTGTATTGTCAGATATATAAACATCAACTTTTTTATCGTAATTTAAAAACTGGCAACTAGCTATAAGTTTTTAATTATTTTAGATATTAGCAATTAAATTACAAACTGGTACGTCTAAAACTCGTGATTAACCAAATATTGCTGTGTGTTCATGTAAGTCACAATGAGGTTGTAAACTAGAAGAGGTGATGAAAGAAGGAACAGATGAAATAGCAGGCAGAGAGAGAGAGAGAGAGAGAGAGAGAGAGAGCGAGCTAGAGGTCAAAGTCATGTCAGAGGTAGCGGGACAGAAGGGAACAGGTGGGTGGAGGAGATGGAGTTTCCTTGTCTTACTCCTCTTACACACTCACTCTCTCTCTCTCTCTCTCTTTCTTTCTCTCTTTCTCTCTCTCTCTCTCTCTCTCTCTCTCTCTCTCTCTCTCTCTCTCTCTCTCTCTCTCTCTCTCTCTCTCTCTCTCTCTCTCTCTCTCTCTCTCTCTCTCTCTCTCTCTCTCTCTCTCTCTCTTTCTTTAAGTGATATAAACACGTAGCTAACAATGTAATTTATATTTATTTATAGACCAAGTTACATTTAATTGACACCAAGGATCCGCCCACGTCAATCAATAACAAGGAAGACGTCAGTGTTCACATTGTATTTTCATGCTAATGGTCAAGGTGTTTTTTTTTTGTTCGTACTTGTCTCAGGGTGACCTTTTACTCTATGCCAGGCGATAATGGTCACCTCTCTGCCTCGACATACACTTTAACCAAACACACATGAAATAGTTTGTGTAAAGATTCAGTTTATATAAAAGTAAAATTGTATAGTTTGATTATAAGTAAGTTTTCAGTTTATATCAAGGCTAAGAAAGTGTTGTGTTTACCCAAAGCCAAACTACATAGTTTGTCTTTAATGGTTCAACCTAATTCAAAGACAAATTTTGTACTTTGTGTAAAATAGTTCAACCGCTGCATGGTCTTGAATTTATATAACGATTGGTTGTTTATCATTATATTTTTGGTTAATTATTGGGGATTTGATTTGCCATTTTCGAGCATTGGATTTTCAGTTTGTCCTCTAAATTATAATAACCCTTCCCAGACTCTCTCCAAGTTATAATTATACATTTTTCTGTAGACAAATAAATAAAAAGAAAAACTAAAAACAGGTCCAAGGCTGGTTTCCCTAACTTCCAGGCTCGCTCTCATTCGCCCAGAAAAATAATAAGACACCTGAAATGGGGTGAACCATATTATAATCGCCAAAGTATTGGAGTGAAAACTCCAAAATATTGCGGCGAAATAGAGGTGGTTCAAAAGACTACCCCTGGAAATCAAGGGACGTTCGAGCCAAAATTTCTGGACACACAGAGTTTGAAGCAATTTAAGTCATAGAAAAAAGGAAAAACTTATTCTGGGAGAGAGTTCCAGAGCTCAGCTGTTGAATAGAAGAAAGTCTGAAAGTAACGTTTCACTCTTGGGTTGGAGAGTTGCACAGAGTAGGGTTGGGATTGTGTTGCAAGATGGATACTACGTGCCCTAAGTAGAGGAGGTGGTATACACTGGGAGAGCTCTGAGGAATACTGATTATTATAGTAGTGATAGAATAGCGAGAAAGATGCAACATTGTGGCGGAGTGAGAGAGATTCAGAGAGTTGGTGAGTGGACGGGAGTTAATGATACGAAAAGCCTTCCTTTCTACTTTGTTTAGGAGTGCGGTGTGAGAGGATCCTCCCCACACATGTGAACAATACTCAATAGAAGGATGCACCGTGCCCCTGTACAGAGCAAGAACCTGTGCAGGGGTAAAGAACTCTTGAGGTGGTTGAGCACATCCAGCTTCTGGGAGGCTGCCTTAGCAAGACTGGTAGTATGGTCCTTCCAAGTGAGAGCAGAAGAAAAAGAGACACCAAGAATATTGAGAGAAGATGAAGGATTGAATTTTGTATTGTTGAAGTATAAGGGAAAGTCCTCTGAGAGTTCCGGACGGGTAGTAGAATGGAGAAATTGGGTTTTGGAAGCATTAAAGACAACAAGGTTTTCTCTGCCCCAATTGGAAATAGTAGTTAGATCAGCGGATAAGTGTTCTATGGCTTCATTACGATTGTTTTTGAGTGATTTTTGGCTGGGGCGTTCTGGAAAACTAATTGAGTAGTGTAAGATAGAATCGTCTGTTATGGATGGATGGGACTGGAGGTACAGTTGAGAAAATGATTTATGAAAATTAGAAAGAGAATGGGAGATAGGACAGAGCCCTGAGGAAAACCGGAGTTGAAAGGATGAGGAAGTGAGCGATGGCCGTCCACAACCGCAGCTATGGAATGGTCGGAAAGGAAATTAGAGACAAAGGCACAGATGGAGGGAGAGAAACCGAAGGAGGGTAGTTTAGAAATTAAAGATTTGTGCCAGACTCTGTCGAAGGCCTTAGATATGTCTAGTGCAATAGAAGAAGTCTCACAGAAGCCCCAAAAGGAGGATGACTAGGAAAGGCTGGGGAGATGTTTGCCTGGTTGTTCTTTTGGGGGCTGCTTGTGTGTTTTGGGTAACTTCCCAACAATTTTAGTTCGCCAAACTAATGGGTTAAAACAAGGTGAATTTGATAAAAAAACATCAGCAGATTTAATAAAGTTTAGGACAACAGACATATACTAACTTTATATAGCGTGGTGGGGAACTACTGTGCTTATGATAAAGTTGTGTTAAATTCGAGTTCAATAGAAATACACGGCCACATGTAATATCATTAATATCATAAATACATTCCAAGGTTACGATTAACAGCATACTTGTTTTATAGTGATGGTATTCTTTTAGTTGATATATATGTCTAAAATCTATGTTTGCATTCATTATTCAATGTGTGTGTGTGTGTGTGTGTGTGTGTTTGTGTGTGTGACCTTATGGAGAGATTTATCGTTAACATGTCTGCGGAATACAAAATCAATCTGTTCAAAGGTCATCTCGTTGTTTCTCACAGTACAGTATATGCACTTCTAGAAAATCCTTTAGATTTGTTTAAAAGGTGAATCGAAAAGGAGCGATTTCGAAAGTATAGGACATTATAAATCATCTAATACTACAATATAGTTTGAAAGTTTACCTTCACTTTTTAAAAGGCCACGAACCTGGAGTTCGTAGAATAACCTTTTTGGAGTCTTATATTTACTGGGGCTAAGGCTAGGATAAAATACAAGGTCACGGTATATAGGTATTTTGATTTATAAATACAAGTGAGTAATAAATAACTAAAGTGAAGCTGAATGTGCCAGGCCAATATTTGTTTAAAGTGGTTAACTTATATATCTATACAGAGGCTTAATCAGAGGAACCTGTAAGATAATAGGACATAATATACAAGGGAGAGGGAGCAGGGGAATAGTAAGTATTTCTAGGTTGAGTGTTGTGTGATGATAAGGATTGGTTTATTTATATCTTAGTATTAAAGGCAAAACAGCCTATATAACTATCTATCTATTGCCGGACGCCGTGATTCCTGAAGGGGTGGACACGAACAAAACGCCCCCATGCACCTCTGTCCCCAGGTCCGTACCTGTGGAAATATCAAATTTTTGAAAGTTCTTGAACAATTATTTTGGCCGTTAATTTTTACTTGGGGTATAGTGCCGAATAGAAGAGTGCAAAAAAGAATGACAAAATATATTTGGAATACTGAGAAACAAGCATTATCAGAGTTTTTGTATACAACAATCAGTGTTCTTCAGAGCTCTCTCAGTGCATACCCCCTCCCTTGTGGCGAGTGCGAGGCACCCGCCTTTCAACACATTCCCACTCATATTTTGTCCTGCTCTCAAACCCAAGAATTGGCAAATTTGCTCAATCTTTCTTCTACTCAACAATTAAACTCTGGAAATCTCTCCCTTAATCAGTATTGCCTTCATCATATGACTTAAACTGCTTTAAACTTTGTATGTCCAGGCATTTGGACTCCAATGTCCCTTGAATTTGGCTCAGTCTCTCTGTTAGTTTTGGGGGTGGCTCTCGTTATAGGCAACCTGCCCTTTGTCTCCTTCATGCACATAGAACAAAACAACAACTACTCTCTGTAAGGGAAGAGATATACTCTGAAAGGCTCAGGATAACATTGGTGGTTATAATAGCAGTAGAAGAGCGAGAGAAAAATGCAACATTGCAGCTTGTAGAAAGTTATGAAGAGGAGGTGAGTTGATGAAACAATATTTTTGAATACCTTTTCGAGAAGTCTGATAGGGGTGGAACCTCCCCTATCATGCGAACAGTACTCAATACATGGGCACACAGTACCCTTGTACAGAGCAAGAATCTGTGCAGGGATAAGGAACCCACGGAAACGGTTGATCACCAATTCAAGTCGCTCCCTTTCTACGTACCCCAGCCTTACTCCTCTTCCACCTACTCCTCCCCCAGCCATGACCTCCACCCCCGATACAATCAATCAATAACCCCCCCCCACCCTTCCCCACCCCCTCTACTCGTGGCTCCGCGTTGATCCCACGCCGTCACCGCACCGACTAAAACTGAGCCACTTTTATTTGCCGCATTAATTGATGTCTGATTAATCACTTGGGTCCAGTCGCAAATCCGGGAGATGAAGGTACGAGTCTCTGTCAGTGTGTGTGTGTGTGTGTGTGTGTGTGTTGCGAAGGACAGAGATGGAAGTGTGATGGCCGATTTATTTTTTGACAAACGTCTATGAAATCACTGGATTGCGAAATTGATTACAAAAACGTAATTTCGGACCCACAAAAACGTATATTATAAGACTACCCTTATACGTTGCCAGATAAGTATTGTCGATAAACGTTGAGGGTATTAGCTTGTGTGTGATACCTCCTGTGCCTTTTTTCCCTACACTCTTCTCCTATTTCTCCTGCTTCATATTCCTCCCTGCTCCAATACCTGTCACACCATCATCCATCACACCCCCTTTTTTTTTATCATGCCTCCCCCCCCCCCCCCCTCCCCCTCCCCCTCCCCCTGGCTTACCTGGTCCCCCCTCATCACTATAGTCGGGTTATTTTTCTAGCTGACGGTAAATCGCCATGTTCCCATCTTCAGGTGAGGCTGATGGAGGACTGTTGAGGTTAAGGGGAGATGGGTCGTTTTTCTGGTCCCTTTTTCCCTCGTGCTAAGCCCCATTTGTTTTTGAGATTATAAGACGTTCGGCCCATTAATTTGTCAATTTTAAAATATTTCGCCCCATTTAGGTGTCTATTATTTCCTGGCAAGCGATAGCGAGCCTGCAGTTTGAAGGCCGGGACATTTTTCTACCGAAAAATGTACAAATTTATCTTGAAGGGGGGTCTAGGGTTTTTTTTTCCAAGCTTGATGGAGGTCTAGGGAGGAAACTAAAAAAATATATGAATAAATGAATTAATAGGCCAAACAAAATGCCAGTCTCCCCTTAACTTCTACTCTGTTGAACACCACCTCTCCTCTGCCAACCCTGACCTTCTCTTGCTCACCAACATTAAGGGGAGGTCTCCACTTGAGGGATTTTTTTCTTGACCCCTTTCTCCCTCATGTTTAGCCCCATTGCTTTTGATATTATAAAACGTTTGCCCCATTAGTTTAACGATTTTAAGAACTTTCACCCCATATTAAGACCTTTCGTACAATTCAGGTGTCGATTTTATCCTGGCGAGCGGTAGCGAGCCTGTAATTTAAGAGCAACCGGCCTTCGGCCGGGAAATTTTTCTACCGAAAAATGTACAAATTTATCTTGAAAGGGGTCAAGGGGGTGTAATTTTAAGCTTGATGAAAAAGTAGGGAACAAACTAAATACCTCCCCTTAAGTTGTCTGAGACTACTGACAGCAAACCATTCTCTGTACCCTCCTGCTGTCTCCGTCCTATAGTCTATTCGCTGTAAGTAGGCGAGAGATCATGACTTCTATCCTCTGTAACTCAAAAAGGGCTAGAGCAAATTGGCTGTACATTTCCACATCTATTCCTTGACTGACTCTTCCCAAATGGTAGAAGTATTAGCTCGATTAGGCCTACTCTAGTTGTTTTTGAGTTAAAGAGGTTAGAGGTCATGATTTCTCGCCTACTTACAGCGAATTGACTATAGTTACAAGGCCAAAGGTGGATGTTATGTATACGTAGACACCAAACTCATTTGATCTTGTGTTCTCTACTTTGACTTCTCTCAATTCTCAATTTTTTGGCTCAAACTAATCTATCACTCTCATACCAAATACTTCTGTGCTGTCTATCTTTCCCCAAACTCTACTAACGTTCCCAAATTATTTTACTATCTAAACTTTAAAGTGGAACACATTCTATCCATCTCTCCTTTCGCAGAAATCTCCATCTTGGAAGATTTCAACGTTCACCACCGTTAATGGCTCTCCTCACATTCTACTGACCAACCTGGTAAACAAGCCTACATCTTTTCTATCTTAAATGACCTAGAGCAGTTGGTTCAGCAACCCACCCGTATCCCGGATCGTTTCGGAGATCGGTCCGACATTCTTGACTTTTTTCTAACTTCTAACTCTTCCGCATATACTTTTGATCTTTTCTGTCCTTTGGACAACACTGACCATAAACTTATCTCTGTCACCTGTCCTATCTCTCCAGTATGGTCACCCAATCCTCCCAGCCGGCTGCGCTTGTGGCACTATGGTGCTGCTGACTAGGAGGCTCTTCGGCAGTACTTCTTTGATTTTCCATGGAATGATTTTTCCTTCCGTGGAGAGTACTGAATGCATTACCGAGGTACCCCTTTCGGGCATGGAGGCATACAATCAGTAATAAATGCACTGAACTATCCAACTCTAGCTCTTCCCAAGCTGTCTGGCATTTAGTAAAAAACCTCTCCAACAATTTTCTTCCTCGTCTTTCCCTCCCTTTTTCCACTCTAATTGCACTACCATTATGTTTTCCTCTGACAAAGCTGAACTCTTCGCCCAACCTTTCGCTAGAAACTCAACTTTGGAGGATTCTGGTGCCATTCCTCTCTCTCCACCCATCTCTCTCCTACTTATGTCTAATATTCTAACCTCTTCTAAAGATGTAATTTCTCGCCTCTCTGGGTTTAATACTAAGAAGGCGTATGGTTCAGATGGTGTTCCTCCTGTAGTACTTAAAAACTGTGCTTCCGTGCTGGCTTCCTGCCTAGGCAAACTCTTTTTGTTTGTGTCTCTTCTCTAATGTTCTATTCCTTCATATGGCCCTTTATCTCTAATTTCCTTTCTGGACAGGTTGAACTATAATAAAGAATGTTATTGCCTCGTTGTGCTCGATACTGATTCAAATTATTTTTTCGCCATTTATTCTCTTGACTGTCAAGGAACTGGAGTTCTTGAAAAGGGGCTCCAGTCCTGACGTTATTTTTGACTTAGTGTGCTTGCTTTAACCAGAAGGGTTGATAGCATCTGAAATCCTATTTTAACTAACTAACTAATCTTGACTATACATATGCTAAGACATAATTCCTGGCCCATTAAGAACCTCGAACACCATAAACGAAACTTCGAAATGTTAGTACAAGTAAAGAAAATATGAAGATTCGATTCAGTTTGGGTTAAATTCGAAAGTTTAGGCCACGATAAATTTCCTAAACTGTACAGTCACGAGCACAAATACTGCGACATCAACCACATGACATCAACTCCTTCATCATGAGAGGTTTATGCTAAGATGAATATAATAATTTGACGGTAACTAGAATGAAATATAGAAATTGTTGTGGGTTTGAAAAAAAGAGTTTAGCAATCCTTTCGAAACGATGGGTCGAACGTTATTTGGTTAGTGTTGCAGTATTTATGCTCGTGACTGTACATCACTCCTCCAGCGAGTTCTACACCTAATTCCAGTTCTTGCATTTTTCACTCCACGTTCAACTCCCTGAACCAATTTTTGCAAGTATCGCCCTCAGATCTATTTAGGGTTTTTGGGAGACTCATATTGTTTACACCCAATCACCTCTTTTTCCTTCTCTCTCTCTCTCTCTCTCTCTCTCTCTCTCTCTCTCTCTCTCTCTCTCTCTCTCTCTCTCTCTCTCTCTCTCTCTCTCTCTCTTTACTCATGTTCACTCTGTTTACGCTTTGTATATTCTATAACTTATCACTTATCACTTCTTTTCAATTTTATTATCGTTTCCCACATTCAAGTTACTCCACTCTTCGATATATTTTCGTGTATGTTCCCGTGTGTTTTATATTTCGTCACTGTAACCGCTCTATCAGGCATTCATTTATGCCTTTACTATTTTAACCTATTTTTAACTCTAAGTTTACTACATTTTCTTCCTAATATGAAAGTGAAGGATATAACGGTATTGAGCAAGTAACTGAAGGGTAGGATGTTCGGCGAAATTTTGCACTTTTTTGCATTTTATATTATATTTTATGTGTTATGTCCTTTGATCAAGGACAAACTATAATCACCATAGTGTGAACAAATGTTAATTGCCCCCCCCCCCCCCCCCACCCCCTGGGCCCCCTTCCTCCCCTCCACCAAAGACATTCCAAACTTGTTTTCACCATTCATTTTTTTTTTTTTTTTTTTTTTTCTTCAGTACATGTTGCAATACTCTGTGAGAAATTTGAGACATCTCACTATATAATCACCCCTTAACCCCCCCCCCCCCCCCCAAAAAAAAAATATATATATAATAATAATAATGCCCCAATTTTCGGGAAATATACCCTATCTATCTATCTATATGCTCAGGCCCAATCCCCATTTTGGGGGTAGCCGACTCAAGACAGAGCAAGAACAGGGAAAACACAAAAACAACATAAAACAACAAATAAACACAGATAAAAAGCACAAACTCACACACATCCAGGTCACCCAGGAGAAGACCCAGAGACCAGGGTCACCAAGGTCGCTCCAGCACTCCCCCGGCCCCCGACCACCCGGAGAGGTTCCGATCTCGGCAGGCAGACATGCAGCGGAGCCAAAGCCACAAGCCCTCCCACCACACTTCCAGGCGCACCCTTCATATTAATTGTCTCCCCGGGCCAGGCGCCTGATAGACTATTATCTAGTCCAACTTGCGCCCGACCCCTTACTCCAAATGACCACGTGTTCACTCAACTATTCACAAGCATTCTCCATTCACTCCTGTCCACCACCACTTCCCCTGCCTGATCTATTGTCATTCCTCTATCATCCAAAGCTTTTCTTACACAGTCTCTCCATCTCAATGGGGGTCTTCCAGCCCTTCTAACTCCCCTTGCACCTGACTCACATATTCTCTTTGTAAGCCTTTCATCTCCCATTCGTTCAACATGACCATACCAGCTCAGCACCCTTCTGTCCACTCTGGCTGACAAATGTTCCTGCTGCCCCACTCTCCTACGTATCTCTTCATTCCTCAATCTGTCTCTACGAGTAACTCCACACATACTCCTCAAGAAGCTCATCTCCATCACATCCAGCCCTCTTTTCTCCTTTTTCTTCAGAGCCCATGTTTCAGCCCCATGCATCACTGTTGGCACTACAATTCCTTGATACAGTGCACTTTTTACTTTCACTCCGAGATTTCTCGTCTTCCACATACTTCCCATTGCTCAGAAAACCTTCCTTCCTTCCTTCACACACTCTCTGTTTTACCTCCACTTCCATACCTCCACTCCTGCTTATCGTTCCTCCTAGATATTTAAAACACTCTACTTGTTCCAATATTTCCCCATCCAGCCTCACATCTAGATTCACCCTATGCTCTCCCCTATTACACACCATTACTTTACTTTTATTGACGTTCACCTTCAGTTTCCTCCTTCCACAAACCACACCAAAGACTTTGACTACCCGCTGCAGTTTCTCATCAGAATCCGCCACCAATGCTGTGTCATCAGCGAACAGCAACTGATTCAACTCCCAATCTCTACCATTCTTTCCTACTAAACCCAATCCTCTTCCCATAGTTCTCCTTTTTCACCTCCCTCACCACACCATCCATAAACATATTAAACAGCCATGGTGACATTACACAACCCTGTCGCAAAACTACCTTTACCTCAAACCATTCACTCAACTCACCATTTCCTACTCTCACACATGCTCTGCTCCCTTCATAAAAACTCTTAACTGCTTCTAACAAATTTCCTCCTATTTCATAATTCCTAACACCTTCCACATTGCTTCACGGTCCACACGATCATACGCTTTTTCCAAGTCCATAGAAGCCCAAAATATCTCCTTATGCTTCTCTAAATACTTCTCACATAACTGTCTTACTGCAAACATCTGATCCACGCACCCTCTTCCCCTCCTAAAACTGCACTGTTCTTCTCCTATTGCAACTTCCGTACACTTTATTATCCTCTCTATCAACACCCTTCCATACAGCTTTCCAACCACTGACAATAAACTAATACCTCTACAACTTGAACACTCCTGCCGATCTCCCTTCCCCTTGTACAACGGCACAATACATGCACTTCCAATCTATTGGTACCATTGACACAGCAAAACACACATTGAAAAGTCTCACCAACCAATCTATTATCACATCTCCACCCTTCTTTATACACTCCACAGCAATACCATCCAAACCTTCTGATTTTCCCACTCTCATTTGTTTCACTGCTTCTTTCACCTCATTTTCCTCAATCCTTTCATTCATTCCCTGCCACCTGGGTGGCCTGGGTAACCTATCTCCATCCACCTCTGCTTCAATCACTGCTTCTCTTCCATCTCTTGTATTTAACAATGATTCAAAATACTCTGCATATCTTTTCCTCACTTCAACTGGTTCCACTAGTAATTCTCCATTTTCATCTTTGACTGACTCTTCCCTCTTTTGTCCTCCTTTCCTTACTTTATTTACCTCCTTCCAGAACATCTTCTTTCGTTCTTCAAAATTCTCACTCAGCCTTTGACCCCACCTTTCGTTTGCATCTTTTTTCGCTTCTCTAATTTTCCGTTTTGCCTCTCTCCTTTTCTCCTTGTACCTCTCCCATACCTCAACACTACCATCCTGTAAAACCCTCTCAAAACACTGTCTTTTCTCCTCAACTGCCTTTCTCACCGTATCATTCCACCACTCGCTTCCCTTCCTGATACCTCTGCCTCCTACTTTCCTTTTGCCGCATACTACCTCTGCACTTGCTTTCACTCCTTCCTTAAACTGTTGCCATTCAACCTCTACTTCTCTCTCTTCCATCTCTCTCACTTCCATCCACTTTTCATTTAGTCTTTCCTTGTACTCCCTCTCTTTTTCACTCTTCTCTAACTCACTAACTTTTATTACCTCTCTTACTTCACACTTGTCTCTTATTCTCCTGTAACTCTTAACTCTTAGCTTTCCCTCCACCAGGTAATGATCTGACATACCCTCCACCTCACCTCTCATCACATTCACATCCAGCAGGCTTCACAATCTTTCCCTTGTCACCAGCACATAATCCATCAATGCCCTCTCTACAATCTCTCCCCTCACAAGTCTATGCCAGGTGTACTTGTGTATACGCCTTTTTTTTAAGAACATATTACCTACACTCAATCTGCACTCTTCACATACATTTTTCAGTCTTTCTCCACTCTCGTTTACACCATCCACACCAAAACTACTGATGACTCCCTCAACAGGCTCATTTCCTACCCTAGCATTTAGGTCCCCTAAAACTATAACATTTTCATTTTCATCAAACCCTTGTAGACAATCTCTCAAATCCTCCCAGAAACCCTCTACCTCGTCTAACTCTCTTTCACTTCCTGGTCCATACGCACTTACAAAAACCCACCTTTCACCCTTAAACCGCATTCGCACCCACATTAGCCTTGATGACACCTCTTTCCACTCTTTTATAAACTCTCTCAACTCCTCCTTCACAATAATAGCCACTCCTTCTTTCCCCCTGACTCCCTCGTCTACTCCAGACTTTCTACCTAACACGTTTCCAAAATCCACTTCTCCCTCTCCTTTCATCTTTGTTTCATTCAGTGCAAGGACATCATACATCCTTCTTTCAAATAACCTTCTAATATCCTCTCGCTTCTCATTCGTACTACATCCACGCACATTCAAAGCTCCTATTCTTAGGGTCCGGGACCACGAACGTGTTCCCTCGCCCCTATCTCTGTCTCGTTTTTTTGGTAGATTTATTTAAGGGGAGAAGGATACCAGGCCCCCGATATAATATATACCCTATAGGTATATAACCCTAGACACATATGTTTTTTCTTCAATTTACTAGAGTTACCCATGAAAATCGTATCTAGAACGTTTTCTTTATATAAGGTACAATGAGAGAGAATGAAATAAGATGGTCACTTTTACAGACTGATTATGTTCAAAAATATAATAATGTCTGAATTTCTTTGCAAGTCTTTTATGGGCTCCAGATTGTGTTTTTAGGTATAATTATTATCTGATAGTCCTATAATGGTGCATAATTGCGGAATATATATATATGATCAAAACGTCGAAAAGTATTTCCTCAATTTCGCCATAAAAGAATTTTGAAAAATATTTCCGTGTGAGATATTGAGAAATTAAAATTTAAAACTATTTCTGAAATGTTTTTAGGACATTTCTCATTATTAATACCACAAAATAACTGATGTATTGGAGATACATGCTTTAGGAATGCTCCATAGGGGTTACAAAATATTTGTATTTTTGGCAAATTTTTGAAAATAATAGGCTAAAAATTATGACAAAAACAAATAGCTAAAGTGATCAAACTCGGTGAATAGGTTTAACATAAATTATATATAAAACTACATTATAAACAAACAATAAAACAAACAAAAAATTGGGCCAAAAACTTGGAAATCGGACCCCCATCCTTTGACCTACCCTTAACATAAATTGTAATCATTTGATAGGGTATTTTTGTTAATCATTTTTATTCTGACAGTAACTCCTTTCTAAGAGGGCTATCACAGAATACATTTTATCGTCCAAGTTTAATAGCCACTTATTTCTAATAACATTTTGGGGAAATGTTGCATTGGTATTGGAGGCTAAGATGAAGATAAATTAAATTAAATTGCCAATTTCTTATTAATGTTGAGGTCATTAGTTGCCAGACCAGTGTTGCCGATCGAAGTTGAGGGAGAATGTGCTAAAATGATACCAGCTTAACTTGTTAATGTCATGTTCAATTGTAGAATTGTAGCACACACAATACCGTACTTACACACACATATTATCTAATTACTTAACATGGACGAGGGTGTATACATAATCCGAGTTTACTAATCCACTTGTACAGTCATGAACACTGATAAGGCTATATCCCTTTATGTATTATGTTTGTATCCTTTAAGGTCAAGTTCTATATAATTTAGAACATAGTTCGGCATTGTATTGACCCATTTGGGTTCGATGTAGTTTCAAATGGGTTCGTAGTTATGAATGTTGACGACTGAAATTTCATTAGAGAAGTATGATCATATTAGAAACAGAGAGAGAGAGTGAGAGTACAAATTACAAAGGAGTACAAAGGAAATCAAGCAACAACAGGTCTAGTGACCCTTCTAGGCTGCTTGTCCTCCAAAACACTGAGGATCAAGTGTCCAAACAGTGGTTTAGAGTGGGTAAGGGAACATTGGAAAGGGAACTACTGCTCTGGAACTAATGTCCGTGGCAGGATTAGGAAGTTAGTATGGGACAGAGGGGTTAGTAACTGAGGGAGGATAAAATAAAGTTATTCATTTACAAACGCAGTCAGTCGCGGGTTTGATGCGAGATATTTGTCTAGGCGAAGTTTAAATGAATCAACGGTGCTGCAGTCTATAACATCTCGGGGAAGCCCATTCCATAAGTTGACAACTCGATTGAAGAGAGAGAGAGAGCAGGGGAGAGAGAGAGAGAGAGCACCCAAGTCTAATTATCCGACATAGTTTACAACGTAATTTCAAATCTGGCATTCATAATGTTGCTTAAAGTTGTCATGTCTACAATAAAAGACTGAAACATTAAAAAAAAAAAGAAAAAAAAAAAAAATATATATATATATATATATATATATATATATATGCCGGGTATATATATATATATTGTCTATTTTTTTTACCTCACGAAGAACCTAATCCCTTAGCTGGTGCTATTTATGTACTTTATGAAATTATATAATACTGATAAGTCTCTGATACGCAGTAAAGCCATTTTCTCATAATTAACAACTGAGTGATAAAAACGGGCTCATTGCATTTTATCTTAGCTAGAACAAAAGCTTAAAGTATTACTGAGACTTAAACATTTAACTTCATCTTTATAATGGTGTTTTTTCAATTGTATTTTGACAACCATTAAACGATTATGTTCGGTTTCGGTAGGACACACTCAATGAATATATAAAAATTAAACCTGACTCGAAAAGGCTCTTAAGGGGAGTCACCGGCTTTTTTTATGTATCTCTCCTTTTCTCTCTTTCCCTGGATTGTATCCATTCGGCCCCATTCAGCCAACTATTTTAAACGTTTATCCCCATCCAGGTGTCGATTTCTTTCTGGCGAGCGATAGCGAGCCAGCATTGTATGGAGAAATCCGGCTTCGCCGGTGAATTTTTTATTTCGAAAACTACAAATTTAGGTTGCTGTCAAAACACAAACATACAGTATATGCTGGCTCGCTACCGCTCACAAGGAACATATTGACACCTGGATGGGGGTAAACGTCTTAAAACAGTAGGGTGAATGGGGCCGAATGGATACAAGCCAAAGAGAGAGGGAGAGAAAGAGAAAAAAATGGAGGTGGGCCCCCTTAATCATGTCTGCCTCTCTTATCTCTCGTTCCTCCCACTAGTGTTCACTCACTCTCCCTGCTCATGGCTTCATCTCCTTGCATAATAATCACTTCATCCACTCTGGCAATCTCCTCCTCCCTAAAGACCTGATGGTAACAGAGATCGGCCAACCTCCACCATATTGATGCCACTGGTCTCTTAAAATAATATACATTCGGTATTACTGGTGGAGGTAGATGTCCTGGAAAGTGTGAAAAGGAACAACTTGAGATGGTTCGGCCATATGGAACGTATGGAAAGCGAGAGAATGTACGAGAGCGAAGTGGAAGGACAGAGAGGGAGAGGTGCACCGAAGGAGAGGTGGAAGGATGGAGTGAGGAAGTATATGGATGAAGGTGGTGCTGGTTGGGAGGAAGGGCGTCGACTGACTGGGGACAGAGGTGCATGGGGGCGGTTCGTTCGTGGCCACCCCTTCGGGGATCACGGCGTCTGGCAATAGATAGATAGATAGATTACTGGTACAAAATACAATAGTTCGATATTTGCTTCTAAGAATTTTACATGATCAGAAATAAAATATCAACCTTGGTTCGATAATTGCGGCACCAGATCGACGTCCAAAGAAAGCGATGGCCGAGCCCCTTCTCTCTCCCCCTCCCCCTTTCTCTCTCTCCCTATCTTCCCCCTTCTCTCTCTCTCTCTCTCTCTCGCTCTCTCTCTCTCTCTTTCTTTTATCTCCCTGCCTCGATGCCTCTCCTCCCCAGCGACTTTGAGGACGGCAACGCGCGCTAACAGGATCACCCGTTTTTCCTCCGCCATTGCTAAAAACGGGCTTGAAATTTAGCTCCCCTTTTAGGCGATAGTATTACAAGCAGCACCGCTCAACACACAGGGTCCAAAATACGAGAGGAGAGAATTTTTTTTTTTTTTTGTGGCGGAGGACCCTAAATAAAGAAGAAAGTGATGAAGGTTAGTGGGATTTGCCTCAGGGATTTGACAGAGACAAGGTATAACATGAGGTAAAATGAAGATAGTCGTGCCATTTAGGTGTCGATTGATTTTTTCCTGGCGAACGATAGCGAGCCTGTAATTTTCGAAGGAACCAGCCTTCGGCGGGCCATTTTTCTACCGACAAATGTACATATTCATCTTGAAAGGGGGTCTAAGGGGTGTTTTTAAAAGCTTGATGGAGGTCTAGCGAGGAAACTCAAAAATGTCTAAATACATAAACATATAGATCAAAAAAACAAGCACTACCCCCATAATGCATGCAGGGACTACCCCTATTTCGGGATGACACAGTGTTTTTTCGTCATTAATGAGCAGTATACATCTCCATTGATTCCCGGGAGTTAGCGTGTATTTTTAGCGATATAGTTTTACCTTTTACGGTTTTACATCTACTTTTTGTTATAGGTAACAATACTTAGGTAACAACCAGTGCATTAATTTGGTGAGAAAAACTCAAATTATATATAAAAAAAAGTATATATATAGATTAAAATATAGACAGAAGTATGACACATACCGTACTTATGTTTAAAAAAATATATACATAGCGATTGAAAAACATTATTAGATAGACTGAAAATGTAATTGAACAAAAGAAAATGTGAACCTAATAAATATAGGATGTATATTCAGAAATATATCATATATATTTTCCCTTGTGATGATTCAAGTCTGGGGTGAAACCCCGGGCGTTCATCAGTCGCCTGCGTTTGCTTCTCTTCTACTAGGAGGGTATTTAAAGGCCCACCGAACAGCCCGAACAGCGGTCACATAGCGGATCGGGTATATTCTGGCAATGTTCTCCCTCATTCTGGTAAGGTAGCGTACGGCTCTGGGGTGGCGGCAACATTTTACCGCAGCACTAACATTTGGCCGAATGCTGCCAGAATGTTTAGTGGTTGGTCCGTGGTCGTGCTCGGTTCTGATACGTCGGGCAGCATTCTGTCTCATTCGGGCACATTCGTGCATATTCATAAATTAATTCATCAAGCCGTTACCCATTAAATACTACAATTTTGTTGTTTTCTTCTATAAACATCTAACCTCAGTGACCCTTTAGAAAACAGAGACCGCTAGTTATTTGTGTACATTTCTCATTATCATTTCTCCTGTCATCTGCTTTCTATCTCTATTACTTATATTTCATCTGCTTTCTATCTCTATTACTTATATTTCTATCTACTATATTTATTTCTCTCTCCCTTATCTATCAGCATTTACATTTGATATTTGGTCTCTATGGAATCTGTGAATAATTTCTGATTTGATGGGCTAAAATATAATTTTATTCCACTAACACATAATGAACAAAATGACACAAGTCAATAACAATATGTAAAACATTTTATTCCATAATCTTTAAATATTTCAGCCGAGCTCACTGATAAGTGAAAGCAATCAATATGTATGGGAAACTTATTGACACCGACTTATTTTTCTGAAATTATATGTTGTCACCACCTTGTTAAAGCCTTCAGAGAAGATGGGGTATAAATTTATATTGTACTCCTTTGTCATAATAAATATTTGTGTGATGATAGGATAGGATTCTTTTCAATTCCATGGCATTAGAAACTGAACAGTGATTAGGTAAACACCAAACAACAAATAATGTTGTCCATTAATAAGGGATATAATGTGATACAAGAGTTAGATAGATAGAGAGAAAGGTCTTCAGGTCCACGCAATCAATACTCGTGCGAAAGTATATGACTCAGATTTAATTTTCTGAAAAAGATAAGTTGTCAACACCTTCGTTCAGCCTTCAGAGAAGATGGGGTATGAATTTATATTGTATTCATTTGTCATAATAAATATCATTGTAATGGTAGGATATTATGCTTTCCAATTCCATGGCATTAGAAACTAAACGGTGATTAAAATAACATCAAACAACAAATAAGGATGTCCATTAATAAGGAGATAATTTAATACAGGAGATTTACTTCTGGCACAAACCCTATAGTTTCGTCGTATTTTATTGTATTATTTTTGTTTTGATTTATTTTGTTTTTTGTGGGGGTGGCCGACTCGAGACATGTCCAGGTAGGTGTAGATGGTGGAGAATGTGCTCAGATGCATGACAGGGGTACAAGTGAAGGGTGTGGTTAATTAGTAAGTTAAAATAGGACTTCAGAGGCTATCAACCCTATTGGATTATTAAGCCAGCACATTGTAAGTCAAGAAGAACAACAGGACTGGAGCCTCTCTGCGAGAACTTCAGTCACTTGAGTGTGTGGTGGCCTTTCCCCACCTTTTGTAGTACGGCTGGGCTGAATTCGGTTGCATTCGACCAGGGTTCGTACACCAAGCGGGCAGTGTTCTTTGTATTCATACTGCATTCGTCTAGCAAAAACAAAACGTTAAATTTTTTTTTTTATGTCAAACCATCGGGCAATGTTCGTCCAGGCATCGTGCAGGTCGGTCGGCTCTCCTGCGACGTTAAGTGTACGCTTTGGCGCGTTCGGTTTGCACTCGTTTTGCAATCGGTCTTGTCACAGTTCGGCCACCTCTTTCGGCCGAATGACGCCGATTCAGAGTCTGGATGCATTCGGGTTTCCGGTTTGGCTATGTGTGACAGCTCCTTTAACTGCTCTAGGGACTGGAGTTCTCGAAAAGGGGCTCCAGTCCTGACGCTATTCTTGACTTACATTGTGCTGGCTTAATAATTCAGAAAGGTTGATAGCCTCTGAAGTCCTATTTTAACTAATTAATTTACAGCTGACACTTGACTCTGAGCACTCATCCAGCTAGTGTCACGCCCTCCTCTCTCTGCTTGTAAATAGTTGCCTGTGAGTTTGTAATTATACTTAATAGAAGCCTCCAATATATAAAACCAGTTTGCAAGATACATCTGCGTTGAGTATATATCAATACAATGTTTATGTAATATGTAAACAATTATTTTGTGATAAATTTACAATTTTATTAAAATCAGCCATAAAAGGTAGTGATCAAATTGTAACCAGTTATTAGGTTTAGTGAATTCACTATTGTTAAGTTGTAATTATTGTTAATTGCCTAAAGGGTGTCACGTCGGGGAGCGCCCTGATTGACTGAGATGGGAGGCAGGTACTTCCCCCTTCTGCGCAGCTTCTTTGATCTTTCCTTTACTTATCTTGGCTTTTTCCTCGCCAAAAGTAAATAGCGACAGTCGTCTATATATTGTTATTTTCTTGATGTGACATGGATATTGTGGGTAGACAATACAACCATTTTCATCGGGATATATGCAGTTGGGAGCTCTGTACTTTAAAGGATTCACGACCGACCAATATGCACACGCGTAGGCGGTGTGTAAATCAGATTGAGTGGGCTTAACTCTCTCGGTTCCTCTCATGGCAATCGGAGCGTGCTGATTGGATGATGGGTCTACTGTATATCCTATTGCCTTGCAACATCACCTCTAATTACAGAAAATGTTGTCTTTCCGTTTGCCTGAAATTATCGCCGTTGATTGGTCCATACTTTTGTCACTACAATTATTATTATTATTATTGCACCCAAGAGGACTTATATTCCCAACTAGAACGAGACAGACGATAAAGAGTCCGTCACCCAATCCCTCATTTCATCTAGTAGTACATAGGAAGCCCCCATCAGGAGTAACAACTGTGGTAAAGTGTTCCCGGCGCTAGTTAATTTTTCTAGTAGTAGTAGTAGTAGTAGTAGTAGTAGTAGTAGTGTTTGTGGTGGGGACGTTGTTTATTAACTTTCCAATTTGCATAATTTTCCGGACTGCAATAATCAGGTTGTGAGTGAGGGAAGCGTCGCGGCTGAGAATACATGCATTAATGATACATGTAAATAAGGCTGCATGGTTAAGTATTACGCGCCTTTTACCCCAGTAGAGAATTTGCATGACAAAAGCCCACTTCTTGCATGGCCGGGTCATTCTCACACACACACACACACACACACACAAACACAAACAAACAAAATGCGTCCAACACTTTAAAACTGGGGTGAAGCATTTTCGCACCGATGTTTCAGACCCTCAAGCGCCTTTTTGTTTGTTCTCTCTCTCCTCTCTCTCTTTCTCTCTCTCTTTCTCTCTCTCTCTCTCTCTCTCTCTCTCTCTCTCTCTCTCTCTCTCTCTCTCTCTCTCTCTCTCATGCATTTCAGCAACTATTGCACAATGCCATTTCTTTTATAATGATTAAAATGTTATTCGTACAATTTATGCTTTGCACCCTCAAAATGTGTTGTTTTTGTGTATATACTGATATTGACGTTTTGTTGTGGTATTTCCTTATATTGCTTCATCATATTGTCACCAAAACTTATTTAAGCAATATATTCTTCTTCACGGGATATAATGAAATCTGGCTTGTAAATGTATCGTATATACTGTATACTGCATAATTATATAGAAAATACTTTGCTCACTGTTAGTCGTGCGATTTTATATAATATTACCTTAAAGGAGAAGTGACATGGTTATATTTCCTCTTTTGTCCGTCGGAAGTTCTATATTTTCTGCTTCTATACAAAAACAAAACAAAAACTTTAAGAACTATGAAAAACAAAAACATATATATTGAATCTTGAGTCTATCTCCCATGGCAAAGGATAAACTGTAAGTCACAGTTACCAAAATATATAATGTCGATCGAAAATTGCCAGAATAAGCCTCGTTAGTAGAGACAGGCTAGGTAGTGCTTGGTAAGATTGTGCTGGTACTGAAGTATTCTCCTCCTCCAAAAGTCATCTCCTTCCCAAAAAACTTATTCCTCAAAGTTTTCTCCTTCTTCAAAATCTTCTCCTTCCCTATAAGTCTTCTCCTCCCCCATTTCTTCTCTCCCTAAAGTCTCATCCTTCCCCAATAATCTACTTCTTCCCTAAAAGTCTTCTCCACTCCCCAAAGCCTTCTTCTCCCCCAATTCTTCTTATCTCTCAAAAGTCTTCTCCACTCCCCAAAGCCTTTTCCTTTCCCAAAAGTCTTCTCCATCCCCAAAATGCTTCTCCTCCACCTAAAGTCTATTCACTCTCACCTACAACCATTTACCCACGAGACAATAAGAGTGAGATTAAGAGAGGGAAGTAATTAACCCTTTCAGTATTCGAGGAAACATTTCTTCCTTTCATTTTTGATATCATTAGAAAATTATTTTAGTTTAGGAAGGTGTTTTGGAAGTTAGAGGGTTAATTAAGATAATGTTTACCCCAACGATCCCTAGAGATTCATCCTAAGCTGCGTAAGCTGTGGTGTGTGGTGGAGGATGGAATTGTAGGTTAAAAAAAAACTTTAGATTTTCATCCTCACGCCTGCAAGTGAACAATAAACCGACAATATCACACTCTGTCACATCACTATCACACATTGTCATCTTTCAATCACACACTGTCACATCACTATCATACACTGTCACTTCAGTATCACACATTGTTACATCACTATCACACACTATCTCATCACTATCTCATCACTATCACACACTATCACATCACTATAACAGTCACGTCACTATCACATACAATCACATCACTATCACAGTCACATAATGTTCACATACTCTCACATCACTATCACACACAACCATGTCACTATCATACGCAACCATCACCCACTGTCGCTTCAATTGATCCCCAAGCGCGCGCTCTCTCTCTCTCTCTCTCTCTCTCTCTCTCTCTCTCTCTCTCTCCTGAGTATATTTAGTCATCTTAAGGGGAGGTTTTTAGTTTGGTCTCTAGATATCCATCAAACTTAAGATTACACCCCCTTGAGCCCCTTTCAAGATAAATGTGTACATTTTTCGATAGAAAAATGGCCCGGCTGAAAGCCGGTTCCTCTTAAATTACAGGCTCGCTATCGCTCGCCAGGATAAAATCGACACCTAAATTGCACGAAAGGTCTTAACATTGACGGAAATGGGGCGAAAGTTCTTAAAATCGCCAAACTAATGGGGCGACTGTCTTAAAATCTCAATAGCAATGGGGCTAAACATGAGGGAGAAAGGGGTCCAGAAAAAAAATCCCTCAAGTCGATATCTCCCCTTAATCATATTACTCACAGAATAATTCCCCCTCGCACCTCTTTCTCTTCCTCCATCTTTTGTCTTGCATTTTTCCAAGCTTGCTAATTGATTATATTTTCCTGTCCACCCTTTGACGCTGGTGCTTTGATATCAAGTTTTGTTCTGGTTTGTTCGTATTGTTTGTGTTTCCTTCTTGTTTGTCGCCTGCTTCCTCTCCATGCTGTTCTTCCCTTTCGATCGTTTCCTTGTTTCGATATTACATCCTTCTCCCGACTCATCTTGGTGTTTCAGAACTTTCTATTCTATTCTTTATGCTTTATGCTCAGGCCCCATCCCCACTTTTCCTGTTTTTTTCCTCTCTCTCTCTTTTGAGTGGCCGACTTAAGACAGAGCCAGAATAGGAACAACACAACCGAAAACAACGAACACACAACAACAAAACACAAACTCACACACATCCAGGTCATCCAGAACTTACATTACAGAACTTTACCCAACATATTTCATCTGTTGAGTTTCATATGCCACACTTGGCTTTTCATCGTGTACAATGCTGGTCATTTAATATTTCGTTAACAGACTGCATTAGATTTATTTGCATCTTATAATTTAACTGCCTCGTTTTCCCTTTCCCATTTATGACGGTTACTTTTCTAAGCTTCTGTTGCTTTGTAATTGTCATTGTTATCCTATGTCATCACTAAAAGTGTTCTCATAATTATATCAAGATAAAAGTGGTCTATTTGTTTGTTTATTTGTACACGGCCAGTTTTTATGCAAGGTGGACTCTCGTTCAGACTGTCGGTGGTTCTAGTCCCGCCTTAAAGTAAAAACATTTAGTAGCCCACGTGTATAATTATGTAAGATATACTTTTATACATCAATGAACAAAATTGAAATTGAAATTGAAGAAGATTGATTTAGCTATCATGTATTACATTATTTATACAGTATTTACAATGTGTTATAAATACTCTGGCTGAACCTTTTGAGAGTTAACTCTCTTAAAAGGCACCTTATGTTAATATGGTGGTAAAGCTTCAGATTTATTTACCATATTTTCAGGAAATATTTTTGTTTTACAAATATATTTCATCAAATAATAATTACCACACATAATTGTACACATCACATACTGTATAGTGCAGTGTACATACATTTAAACAGTATATACATGAAACACCCAAACACAATTTGTATTCACACATAATTATCACCTACCACAGTATAGGCTACATATACATAGTCTATTTTTTATTAATTTCACCACAACACCAAACACCTCCAATGAAATTAATGAAAGCATATATGTGATCCACCAGGATTCGAACCCGGGTTATCACACACAGATTTTTAGACACCTTACACACACCTTATTCACATACACACAATTATGATTATTGCCATTTGGTTGTGGCGTCAAGACAATGCACAACCGCCGATAAATGCCCACGAGACCCCGCGAGCATTTGTCGGTGGCTGTGCATTGTCTTGACGCCACGACAAAATGGCAACAATCACTTTGACCCGGTCAATACCATGCCACCTTTCCCGCTATATTCTAGATATCATTACACGATTATACTCAACTTTGGAAGTAGGAATAAAACGGGGGTATAATAGAGGGAATGGAAGATGGTAATGTCTGTCTGAATTAACTTGGGGGGGGGGGGGGTCACCGGTTTTTTCATCTTTCTCTCCGTTTCTCTTTTTCCCTGGCTTGTATCCATTTGGCTCCATTCAGCCAACTGTTATAAGACGTTTATTCCCATCCAGGTGTCGATTTCTTCCTGGCGAGCGTTAGCGAGCCAGCATTGTATGGAGAAATCCGGCTTCGCCGGAGAAATTTTTCTATCAAAAAATGTAAAAATTTAGCTTCCTGTCAAAAAAAAAAAATATATATAATATAAATAAAAAATATATAAATATTAACACCTGGATGGGGGTAAACGTCTTAAAACAATTTCCTGAATGGGGCCGAATGGATACAAGCCAAAGAGAGAGGGAGAGAATGAGAAAAAAGCAAGGTGGGCTCCCTTAATGATAGGCAAACTATATTGAAAGGTTAAGGTAGACACGACAATTTGTACTTGAGTTCCGATTAGTACGCGCTATCGATGACAATTACCCTAAAGAGGATGAACATAGTTAGAACAATGATTGTAACTATTGTAAGAATATGTACCTTAAATATTGTATATTATGATACAAGATATATTAACCAAACTCTGGAAATTGTCTGTGGGTAGTATGGTTGTCTTTATCGCATACTAATTGGAGCACCGCGTACGAAATGGCCAGTCTACACTAGCTATATAGAAAGATTGTTTCTCCTTCCAATTTCCTGCCCAATATCTTGAATTAGTTCCATTAACCCCTTCTGTATACGATAACGCGTTTCTTATGTTCTGGCTAGTATTTAGACGAGTGTTCGTAGTTTAGGAAAATCTCTAGAAATGGAATATATCAAAACTATTTCAACTCACCCTAACTCCCATAAATACGTCCTAAGCTGAACAAAATCGTCTGATATTATCCACAATATAATACATAAATGTACCCTGAAAGAGTTCTGTAGACAAAATGATATTTCCCTTCAAATTACCAGTCCAAGATCTCTAATTAGCTCCGTTAAAGTTACATCTCGGTCTGACCTGTAATCTGAAGCCACCACCACGTTTTCTTTTTGTCCACTTTTACTCATTCAATCTCCAGCCCAATTCCTCCTTCGTTCATTTTATCTGATCCCTCCTCCCTCTCTCTCTCTCTCTCTCTCTCTCTCTCTCTCTCTCTCTCTCTCTCTCTCTCTCTCTCTCTCTCTCTCTCTCTCTCTCTCTCTCTCTCTCTCTCTCTCTCTCTCTCTCTCTCTCTCTCTCGTTCCTTTCTCCCTGTATCATCATGTGCTTCCCTGTCTACCTTTCTTGCTTAAATGTTTAGTTTGATTATGGCTTGTCTATTCCCTTCTTTCATCTTAAATTTTACCCATGCGTTATCTCCGTCTTCGTTTAGTTTCTCTTCTCATTTCCAACCCCACTAGTTTCTACCTCTTCTTAATAGTTCTTCTCTCCCCAACCCCCACTTAATAGTTCTTCTCTCTCCAACCCCCACTTAATAGTTCTTCTCTCTCCAACCCCCACTTAATAGTTCTTCTCTCTCCAACCCCCACTTAATAGTTCTTCTCTCCCCAACCCCCACTTAATAGTTCTTCTCTCCCCAACCCCCACTTAATAGTTCTTCTCTCTCCAACCCCCACTTAATAGTTCTTATCTCTCCAACCCCCACTTAATAGTTCTTCTCTCCCCAACCCCTACTTAATAGTTCTTCTCTCTCCAACCCCCACTTAATGAGTTCTTCTCTCTCCAACCCCCACTTAATAGTTCTTCTCTCCCCAACCCCCACTTAATAGTTTCTCTCTCCTACCTCCACTTAATAGTACTTCTCTCCCCAACCCCCACTTAATAGTTCTTCTCTCCCCAACCCCCACTTAATAGTTCTTCTCTCCCCAACCCCCACTTAATAGTTCTTCTCTCCCCAACCCCCACTTAATAGTTCTTCTCACCAACCCCCACTTAATAGTTCTTCTCTCCCCAACCCCCACTTAATAATTCTTCTCTCCCCAACCCCACTTAATAGTTCTTCTCTCCCCAACCCCCACTTAATAGTTCTTCTCTCCCCAACCCCCACTTAATAGTTCTTCTCTCCCCAACCCCCACTTAATAGTTCTTCTCTCCCCAACCCCCACTTAATTTTCTTTCCCTTTCCATTATTGTGTCCATCTTCTCTCTTTTCCGACTCTCTCTCTTCCTTCTCATTATTTCCCTCGTTCTCCTCCTCTTCCTCTTCCTCTTCCTCTTCCTCTTCGTACTGTTTTTGTTTCTCCTTACTCTTTACTTCATTATCGTGCCCTGCTCCTTCCGTCCACCTTCATCTTCTCTCTCCCTCCACCTCTCTCTTACTGTACCTCTTACAATAGTCCCCCTTCGTCTTATAATCAACTTCCTCTTCTTCGTTATCTTTTCTTTATCTTCGTATTATATATTTTCTGTATTCTTTGCTTTCCATTGCTCTCTGCTCCTTCGCTTTCCCTCCTTCTTCCTCTTAGTGTAATCCCTGATGAAGCAAGGTGTTTCTTTTCCCTTCTTCTCTTCTTCCTTCTCTGCCTCCCAAAATTCAAGTTGATTTAATTCCCCTTCTTTTGGGTTTAAGTCTGCGTCTGCTTTTCGCTTCCTCATCGTTTGCCTTGTGTTTTTCCCCCATTCTTCCTATTGTTACAATCCACACTTCCTCCTTCCTCCTTCCTCTATTCTACCTTCTTCTCCTTCTTCTCCTTCCTCTCTAATTTCACTGTCTCCATCTCCTAGTTTCTTATCTTTCTTTCTTTATCCTTGTTCTTTTTCCTCCTTCTCTCCCTTCTTCTCTTCTCTCCTTCTCTCATACCTCAGCAATATTCGTCTTGCTCCTCTAGTTTTGAGATTTTAAGACGTTGGTTCCATTAGTTTGGGGATTTTATGACCTTTCACCCCATTTCTTTGTCAATATTAGGACCCTTCGTGCCATTTAGGTGTCGATTTTTTCCTGGCGAGCGATAGCGAGCCTGTAATATTATAAAGAATCGGCCTTTGGCCGGGACATTTTTCTATCGACAAATTTACAAATCTATCTTGAAGGGGGGTCTAGGGTTTTTTTTCTTCTAAGCTTGATGGAGGTCTAGGGAGGAAACTAAAAAAAATCTATCTTGAAGGGGGGTCTAGGGGGTGTTTTTCTAAGCTTGATGGAGGTCTAGGGAGGAAACTAAAAAAAATATATGAGTAAATTAATTAATAAACCAAACAAAGAGCCACTGTCCCCTAATATAATCCATGGGTGCTAATACATGAGGGGTTCCCTACGATAATTTAGCAAGGGCATCAAAATAAATCCTCTGGTAGGTCCCCTCCTCGAATTGCAATACGTTGAATCACAAAAGCCCAAATTTGACTATAAATACAATATCTTCACTTAAAGGTGTATTATATGATGACACATTGATATTAGCTTAGATGTATTAACCCCTTCTGTACTGGCCACGTCTTTATGATTTTATTCCAGCTATATTTAGACGATTTTGTGCAGTTTAAGAAGGATCTGTGGTAGTATAAAGGGTTAAGTGAGATAGTTCCAAGCCTGTTAATTATTGGAGGCCCTTTTAAATCTGAATAAAATCGTCGTCTAATAGTAGCCAGCATAATGTTACAAGAACAGCACCGGTAAAGAAAGGGTTAAGGGGAGATATCCACTTGAGGGATTTTTTTCTTGACCCCTTTCTCCCTCATGCTTAGCCCCATTTGTTTTCTAATTTTAAGTAAGACGTTTGCCCCATTATTTTAACGATTTTAAGGACTTTCAACCCATTTCTGTCAATTTTAAGACCTTTCGTGCCATTTAGGTGTCTATTCTATCCTGGCGAGCGATAGCGAGCCTGTAATTTAAGAGGAACCGGCTTTCAGCCGGGACATTTTTCTACCGAAAAATGTACAAATTTATCTTGAAAGGGGGTCTAGGGGGTGTAATTTCAAGCTTGATGGAAGTCTGAGAAACACACTAAAACCCTCCCCTTAAACAGCTCTGTATTTAGGTAATGTTGCGAATATTCGAGCTTTGTGATTACCTTAGAACATCCTAGGGTTTCTCAAAGGAGTTTTTTTACCCTCCTCGGCTGTATAAAGAGAGCCTTTTAGGCCTAATCCAGGTGTAAACCATCTTAAGGGGGAGGGTCACCTGCTTTTGTTTTATCTTTCTCTCCCTCTCTGTTTGGCTTGTATCTATACGGCCCAATCCAGCCTACTGTTTGAAGACGTTTACCCCCATCCAGGAGTCAAAATTTTCCTGGCAAGCGGTAGCGAGCCAGCATATATATATTTTTGTTTTGACAGCAAGCTAAATTTGTACATTTTTCGATAGAAAATTTTCTCCGTCGAAGCCTGATTTCTCCATACAATGCTGAGGAAGAAATCAACATCTGAATGGGGATAAACGTCTTAAAACAGTTGGCTGAATGGGGCCGAATGGATGCAAGCCAGAGAAAGAGAGAAAATGAGAGAAAGAGAAAAAAAGCCGGTGACCCCCCTTACGTATGGTGAGACAGGCTTCTCTTTGTCCATCCTTTCAGCCGTGTCCAGCCTTCTCCTTACAATCTTCTTCTCCCATCCTTCTTTTGATCTCCTTTTCTTCCCCTTTCTCCTTCCTTACTTCCTCTTATTCCTTCTTCTTTCCTACCCTCACCCCGCCTTCACCTGTGTTACTAATTCTCTCTATTTACTCGTACTATTCCCCTTCCTTCATTTATTTGCTCTCCTTCTCCCACTATCTATATTTGTATCCCTTTTGCATTTGTTGTCTCCTTCTTCTTCTTCGTGTCCTCCCTTCTCTGTCTTCCTCTCCATATAACTTCTGAGGGAGCAACGCGTTTCTTCTATTTTATGTTTCTATTTTCTTGTTATCCAACTAAAAAATAAAATATAATACAAATAAAATTAGGTCCCACCCCTTTCCCATCTTAATTTACATATTTTATTACTTCGCCGTTTTCTTTCCCTCTTCACCTTCCACTCCTCTTCTCCCATGTTCTTCCATACTTCACCTTCTTCTTTTCTCTCCCCTTCTTCCTTCTTCTCTCTTACTCTTACTTCTTCTTTCCTCCCATCTTCTTTATTCTTGTTCTCTCCTCCTTTCCTTCTTTCTTTGTCTGCTATATTTCTCATTCTTTCTTTTCACCGCCTCATCTTTCTTTATCCCCTCTCTTCTTCTGCCTTCCTCCTCTTCCGTTATCATCCCTGTTCCTCTTACTCCCCTTTATTCTTCTCCCCTCCTCTTCCTTAATTCTTCTTCTCCCCTTTTATTCCTCTTATTCTTCTTCCAAAACCTCCTCATTCTTCTCCCCTATCCTTGTCTTTCTTCTACTCCCTTCCTCCTCTCTTCTCCCTTATTCCTCTTTCGTTTGCTTCACTCCCCTTTCTTCTTCTTCTTCCCTCCTCCGCTTTCTTCTCTCCTCCTCTTTGTTCTCCCCCCCCCACCTCCTCTTTCCCTTTCTCTCCTCCTCATATTTCTTCTTATCCACTTCTCATCCCTTTACTCTCTTGCTCCTCCATCTTCGGTTTTCCTCCTCCTATTTATTATTTTAAACGCTCACTATTTCTTCTCTTTCCTCCTCTTTCTTCTCCCCTCTTCCTCTTATTCCTCCTTCTAAGTATTTTTCTCCACTTCTCAATTTCTTCTTCCCCCTCCCTCCTCCTCCTCCTCCTGCTCCTTTAAATGCTTCACTCTTCAAATTTCTCCTTCCCCCTTCTTCTTCTTCCCTCCTTGCTCCTATTTATTCTTCTCCACTCCTCCTTTACTTCTTCTTCTTCCCATCTTCTCTATCTTCTCCCTTCCTCCTTCACTTCTTCTTATCTCCCTCCTTCTTCTTCCCATCTTCCCTATCTCCTCCTTCACTCTTCTCATTCTCTTCCTTCACTTCTTCTTATCTCCCTCCTTCTTCTTCCCATCTTCCCTATCTTCTTCTCCCTTCCTCCTTCACTTCTTCTTATCTCCCTCCTTCTTCTTCCCATCTTCTCCCTTCCTCCTTCACTTCTTATTATCTCCCTCCTTCTTCTTCCCATCTTCCATATCTTCTTCTCCCTTCCTCCTTCACTTCTTCTTATCTCCCTCCTTCTGTATCTTCTTCCCTGCTCCTTTACGTCTTCGCCTCGCCTTCTCTCAATCTAATTCCAGAAGAGGTAATAAAATAATGTTTTCTTCATCTCTCTCCACATTTCCCTTGCATTCTCCTTTTTCTTATATAATACGTTTTTCCTGCATTTTAGCCTTTTCCTTGTTTTTCTGTTTGGCCTTTTTTATTATTTTTTCTATTTTTGTTTTCTTCGTCTCAATCTTTGTATTTTACTGTTTTCATTTTGTCTTAATCTTTTTCTTCTTTCCAATCCTTTATTTTCTATGTTTTTTGCGTCCTAATCTTATTTCATCTTATCTTTCTTTATCTTCAATTGATCTAATTTATTGTCAGTGCTTTGCATTCTCTTTCTTCAATATTATTTTCAGTTCTTGTCAATCTCATTTCATTTTTTTGTTTAATTTTATTTGGCTCGTCTCAATTTTGTCTGCAGTTTTTCTCAGTATATATGTTCTTTCATTCTCAATATTTTCCTTCAGTCCGTCTCAGTCATTTTCATTAGCTACTCTCAATAGTTATCCTTAGTTATTCCCACTACTTACCTTTAGTTCTCAATATCTTCTTTCAGCTCTTCTCAATATGTGTCTTTAGTTGTATTCAGTTTCAATTATCTTTCTTCCACTCTCAACTTTCTTCATTGTCTTCCTCTTTGTTCTTGTTTTTCCTTCTCTTTTCCCCTTATCAACTTAACCCTTTGAGGATCTAATACGCATTTTTAGACTATCCAGGGTGTCCCAAAATAAACGTGCCAAACTTCAGGATTAGGTTAGCAAACATATTCTAAGCATAAACTATTCTATAAGCAAAATTCCAAATGTTCCTCGTTACAGAGATATCGCCTGTCGAAAATGGTATTTTCTTACGTATTTCCCCAGTCCTAGAGCTTTCCACGCCTCCACCTAACTGCAATTATATCACCATGTTTTTATCAAGATATTACAATTCTGGAAGTTGCAAAATTGTTATAGATGTAGTAGTATACTTTCGATCTGCTAGAAACTATTTGACTTGGGAGAGTCCAGTACAGCGATGTGGGGGAAGACACTATATAAAGCTTTCAGTACCTCTTAAATAGTTGATATTTATAATTTTTATTATAGAATATTGTATGTTTAGAATCATCTGTATAATCATATCTTGAAGTTTGGCACGGCTATTTCGGGACACCCTGTATTTTGGTTATCATTAGACGATTGTGTGCAATGTAGGAATTGCAGGGGTAAACACTATCTCAATTAACTCTTTAGCTCCCACACGTTCACCCTAAGCTGAATAAAATCGTCTAATGATAGCAAGAATAAACTGTCAAGAAAGCGTCAACAGGGTTAACTCCCGAGCAGGCGAGTCGTTCATCCTTGTTTGTCTTATTTTCAACAGCTCTCAATCATCTTATTTAAGCATTGTTCTCTCCTCTTCATCATTCTTCTTTCGCCATCCTTTATTCTTACTCTCCCTCTTGCTTCTTCTTTCTTTATCAGTCACCATCATCTCTTGTTTCATTGTTTTACCTCTTTACTGTTGCCTTCCTTTCCTCCTCCCGTTCCTGTTTTCCTTCTCTGCTTCCCTGTCTTCCTTTTTGTCATGCTTCTTCCTTTCATCAGCTTACTTCCTCCTGTTCCTCTCTCTTCTTCTTCTCCATCCACTTTCCTTCAGTACAATTCTCTATCAGTCCAGTCGATGTTTCTACTCATTTGTCTTCTTTATCCCCCTCTAATATTCTTCCTCTTCTCATTTTTGTATTATCCTACTCCTGTTTACTTCAACTTGCTTCCTTCCTCATCTTTCTCCTGCTTATCTACTCTCCGTTCTGCGTATGTGCTTCGCTTTTCTCTTGTGCCTCCACTTCTTTCACTCTTCTTCTACCTCTTTCATCTGGCTTCTTCTTCTTTCCCTTTCCTTCCTGACCTTTCTTCCTCCCAAGCTAATTCCCGAGCTGGCTATAAGTTTCTTTGATCCTCTTATTCTTTACTTCTTTCCAATCTTCCCTTTTTTATTCTGCCTTGCCTCCTCTGTTCGTGTCCTTTTCCATTTTCTTCTTCTGTTTTTACGCTTGTCTTCATTTGTCTTAACTTCTTCAACCTCTTGGTTTTATCCTATACTATCTCCCTCCGTGTGCTTCTATTTCTTCTCTGTTTCTCCCTCTCTCTATTTCTTTATCTAATCTTCCTCCTTCTTCTCCTATATTCCCATGTCTTCTTCTCCTCCCTTCTCTTTCATGATTTAAACCCAATTCCCGAACAATTAAGCCATGTCCTATTATTATTCTCCTATCATTTGTTCACGCTTCTCCCCGTCCTCACTTTTTTTCATTTTCCTCTCCTCTTAACCCTTTCAAGATCCAAGACACAATTCTTTTCTGTTTTCTGGTAATTATTTGACGATTGTATTCAGATTAGGAAGGGTATACGGAAGTCAGAGGGTTGATTGAGAAAGCCTTAACCCTTTTAATACCCACAGATCCTTCCTAAGTTGCATAAAATCGTCTAATGATAGCCAAAATAAACTGCTAAAACGCGTCGGAGCTTCAAGGGGTTAATTTACTGCTTCCTCTCTTCTCATCGTTTATATACAGTATATATACAGTATATATACAGTATATATACAGTATATATACAGTATATATACAGTATATACTGTATATATACAGTATATACAGTATATATACAGTATATACAGTATATATACAGTATATACAGTATATATACAGTATATACAGTATATATACAGTATATATACAGTATATACAGTATATATACAGTATATATACAGTATATATACAGTATATATACAGTATATATAAAGTATATATACAGTATACAGTATATATACAGTATATAATTATACAGTATATATACAGTATATATACAGTATATACAGTATATATACAGTATATATACAGTATATATACAGTATATATACAGTATATATACAGTATATATACAGTATATATACATTATATATACAGTATTATACAGTATATATACAGTATATACAGTATATATCAGTATATACAGTATATATATATTACAGTATATATACAGTATATATACAGTATATACAGTATATATACAGTATATATACAGTATATATACAGTATATATACAGTATATATACAGTATATACAGTATATATACAGTATATATACAGTATATATACAGTATATACAGTATATATACAGTATATATACAGTATATATACAGTATATACAGTATATATACAGTATATATACAGTATATATACAGTATATACAGTATATATACAGTATATACAGTATATATACAGTATATACAGTATATACAGTATATATACAGTATATTTTTTCCTCATCCGTTATCCCTTTTTCATGATTTTGCTTTCCCTGTCCCGTTCCTCTTTCTTCTCTCATTCTTCCACTCCTTCCAGTCTTCCTATATCTTCCACTCCTCTTCCATTTTCCCCTCCTTCACCTTCTTTTCTCTCCCCTTCTTCCTTCTTCTCTCTTACTCTCACTAGATCTGTTGTTGCTTGATTTCCTTTGTACTCTTACTCTTAGTTCTTATTTCCTCCCATCTTCTTAATGTTTGTTCTCTCCTCCTCTCATTCTTTCTTTGTCTGCTATATTCCTCATTCTTTCTTTGTCTGCTATATTCCTCATTCTTTCTTTGTCTGCTATATTCCTCATTCTTTCTTTGTCTGCTATATTCCTCATTCTTTCTTTCTTTCTTTGTCTGCTATATTCTTCATTCTTTCTTTGTCTGCTATATTCCTCATTCTTTCTTTGTCTGCTATATTCCTCATTCTTTCTTTGTCTGCTATATTCCTCATTCTTTCTTTGTCTGCTATATTCCTCATTCTTTCTTTTCACCGTCTCGTCTTTCTTTGTCCCCTCTCCTCTCCTCTCACCTTCCCTTTCTCTGTCCTTGTCTTCCCTTTTCTCAATCTAATTCCTGAGCAGGCAATTGGTCGTCTCTGCAAAACTATAGTCTATTCGCTGTAAGTAGGCGAGGAGTCATGAACTCTATCCTCTGTAACTCAAAAAGGGCTAGAGCAAATTGGCTGTAAATTTCCACATCTATTCCTTGACTGACTCTTCTCAAATGGTAGAATTATTACCTGAAATACTCTAGTCGTTTTTAAATTACAGAGGGTAGAGGTCATGATTTTTCGCCTACTTACAGCGAATAGACTATAGCGCGACGCTCACACAGGCTCGACTCGCTGCTGCAGCCCAAATGAATGATCATTAAGGGGAGGCAGACCGTTTTTCTGGACCCCCTTCTCCCTAATGTTTAGCCCCACTAGTTTTGAGATTATAAGACGTTCGGCCCATTAGTTTGGCGATTTTAACACCTTTCGCCCCATTTCGTTGTCAATGTTAAGACCTTTCGTGCCATTTAGGTGTAGATGTTTTCCTGGCAAGCGATAGCGAGCCTGCAATTTTAAGAGGAACCGGCCTTCGGCCGGGAAATTTTTCTACCGAAAAATGTACACATTTATCTTGGAGGGGGGTCTAGGGGGTGTTTTTCTAAGCTTGATGGAGGTCTAGGGAGGAAACTAAAACAAAATATGAATACATTAATTAATAGATCAAACAAACGGTCAGTCTCCCCTTAAAGTGACAAAATTCAATTAATATCTGACTAGCAAATACCGGAGAGCTGATGACCGAGTGATGAGATGCTGAGTGAGGCATGAGTAATGATGATGATGATGAGTCGAGCGTGCTGGGAGAGGAGCGCGTTGTGTGATTGATATATACATTAACTTGAATGAGTAATAATGAGAGCAAAAGAGAGCGTTGCGTGTGTCTACATATATTATTCTTTCATTTCATTGGAGGTGTTTGGTGGTGTGGTGAAATTGATAACAAAATTTAATATTCGATTTTAGGAATATTGAGCAAAACTTGAGGACAGGAGAGCGTTGTATAGGTCGACATAAAGAGTCTTATGTGGGCAATGTTCAATACATGAGAACAGAAGGGTACAGTGTGAGTCAATATATATTAGCTTGCAAGAGTAATAATGGCGGGGAAGAAGGAGATGCAATGGGAGTCACAATATGTTAGCTTGTAGAGTAATACTAAGTCGAACGTGAGGGAATGGAAGGAATAATGTGACTCGATTTAAAGTATAATAGCTTGTATTAGTAATAAATGAATGGATGTATATTAGCTTGTATGAATATTAAAGTAAATAACATAGACAGGAGAGCGCAGTGTGTGTCGTTATATATTGCTTTTATGAGTTATATGTCTAGCGTGGTGAAAAGAGGCCTAAAGTCTCTTTATCATAGTAATTCTAAAACAGCTTTCCAGAACTTAGGTGTGCTCAACCGTCTCCGTTGGTTTCTTACCCCTGCACAGCTTCTTGCTCAATGCGCCCATGTATTGAGTATTGTTCGCACTTCTCGGAAGAGTAGAGTCAAAAGCCTGTTGCCTCATCAACTCGCTTCCTCTTACTAGTTCCCTACAATCTCTTTCTACATGCCGCAATGTTGCATATTTTTCACTCTTCTATCACTATTAGAACAATCAGTGTTCTTCAGAGATCTTTAGATACCCCCTCCCTTGCGGCGAATGCGAGGCACCCGCCTTTCAACACAGTCACACTCCTATTATGTCCAGCTCTCCAACCACAGAATTAGCAAATGTTTTGTTATTTAAGCTGAATATAACCGTTGAACGTTACCCTGCATAACATTTGGTATTAAAGAGGTTAATGCTGGAAATGTCGAGATACTAGTCACTAGTGAATAGGTTATAACTATTATACTGGGGGTGGTGTTATACCTGATTTTTTTCCAACTGAGGATCGAGAATCGTAGATGTGGCAGCTGCGCAGTGATGGTGCGTGATTGGTTGGAGTGACTGTGTTTCATTTCGTAGGTTGCTTGTGATAAAAATTAAAATAACTGTTGCATTACAATTATTTGACTCATCATATCTACAAAGTATAATAGTGTCTGTTATTCTAAATCTCGAAAATGCCGCTTTGCATTGATATTTTGCAATACAAGCAGGCATTAACCGAAAAAAACATCTGTACCCAAGTCAACTGATGCCCAAACAAACACTTCCCTTTCAGTCAACTTGTTCTAGCTCATTATATTTGAACATTACAAGACATTTGACTGTTTTTAGCACATATAGAAGGTATTATAACACTTAAGTAATGTAATATAAAGCAAGGACTATATTTAAAGTAGCAGAAGCTTATTTCAAAATAGCCTAGAGGGGAGGGGCTAGAGAGCCTGGTCAACACATTTAAACTTCCCGCCTCAGGAGCCCCACCCCCACCATCACATTTACCCTTCCCGCCTCAGGAGCCCCTGCCCCACCCCCACCATCACATTTACCCTTCCCGCCTCAGGAGCCCCTCCCCCACCATCACATTTACACTTCCCGCCTCAGGAGCCCCTCCCCCACCATCACATTTAAACTTCCCGCCTCAGGAGCCCCTCCCCCACCATCACATTTACACTTCCCGCCTCAGGAGCCCCTCCCCCACCATCACATTTACACTTCCCGCCTCAGGAGCCCCTCCCCCACCATCACATTTACACTTCCCGCCTCAGGAGCCCCTCCCCCACCATCACATTTACACTTCCCCCCTCAGGCGCCCCTCCCCACCATCACATTTACACTTGCCGCCTCAGGAGCCCTCCCCCACCATCACATTTACACTTCCCGCCTCAGGAGCCCCTCCCCCACCATCACATTTACACTTCCCGCCTCAGGAGCCCCTCCCCCACCATCACATTTAAACTTCCCGCCTCAGGAGCCCCTCCCCCACCATCACATTTACACTTCCCGCCTCAGGAGCCCCTCCCCCACCATCACATTTACACTTCCCGCCTCAGGAGCCCCTCCCCCACCATCACATTTACAAAATTCCCTGAACATGTAGGCTACTTTAAATGAAGTAGATGCCTTATATTACATGCACTTAAGTGTTATAACATATAATATATTTTAGAGGCGCTTAAACAGTCAAATGTCATTTAAGTTTATAATAGAACAAGTTGACTGAAAGGTAAGTGTTTGTTTGGGCATCAGTTGACTTGGGTACAGATGCTTTTTCGGTTAATGCCTGCTTGTATTGCAAAATATCAATGCTAAGCGGCATTTTGGAGATTTAGAATAAAAGACACTATTATACTTTGTGGATAATATGATGAGTCAAATAATTGTAATGCAACAGTTATTTTAATTTTTATCACAAGCCACCTACGAAATGAAACACAGTCAATCCAACCAATCACGCACCATCATTGCGCAGCTGCCACATCTACGATTCTCGATCCTCAGCTGAAAAAAAATCAGGTATAGTAATGACTTTAAGGGGAGGTATCTAGTTTGTTCTCTAGATTCCATCAAGCTTAAAATTACACCCCGTAAACCCCCTTTCAAGATAAATGTGTACATTTTTCGGTAGAAAAATGTCCCGGCCGAAGGCCGATTTCTCTTAAATTACAGGCTCGCTATCGCTCGCCAGGAAAAAATCGACACCAGAATGACACGAAAAGTCTTAAATTGACAGAAATGGGGCGAAAGTTCTTAAAATCGGTAAACTAATGGGGCGAACGTCTTAAAATATCAAAAGCAATGGGACTAAACCTGAGGGAGAAAGGGGGCCAGAAAAAAATATCTCAAGTGGACATCTCCCCTTAAGGGGTAGGTGTTTTTTATTTATCTATTTATATATCATTGTCTTAGTTTCCTCCCTAGGCCTTCATCAAGCTTATAAACACATCCTTAAGATCTATCTCTCTTCGAGGTTAATTTAAACAAATTTCGGTAGAACAATTTCCTGGCCTAAAGGCTGGTTCCTCCAAGTTAAAGCCTTGCTATCGCTCGCACGGTCTTAAAATCGACAAAATAACGGGGCGTAGGTCTTAAAATCTCAAAACTAACGGGGTGAAACATGAAGGAGGAGTGGGCCCAGAAAAAGCAACTAGCTCCCCCCTTAGTCAGCTACCATAGATAAACTATTCACTCGATGAAGGAAGTTAAACAAAATAGTTTTATGCAACATTGGTTGATATGTCACATGCTCGACCAGGTGGTTGATATCATGTACGGTAGCTTGTTTGACAAGACTCTTAAGCTCGCAGACCGTTTTTTGTTTGTTTTCTTGGTCTATTAATTCATATTTCCCTTAGTTTTCTCGCTAGACCTCCATCAAGCTTAGAAAAATACCCCTTAGACCCCATTTCAAGATAAATTTGTACATTTTTCGGTAGAAAAATGTCCCGGCCAAAGGCCGATTATTCCTAAAATTTCAGGCTCGCTATCGCTCGCCAGGAAATAATCGACACCTAAATAGTACGAAATGTCTTAAAATTGACAACGAAATGGGGCAAAAGGTGTTAATATCGCCAAACTAATGGGCCGAACGTCTTATAATGTAAATCAAATGGGGCTAAACATGAGGGAGAAGGAGGTCCAAAAAACGGTCTGCCTCCCCTTAATTAGTATAAGCAGGTAAAGCAACTACAGTACAACATGACCGGCAGCCTATTGATTGATTGGAAGAACAAGTAAGACACAAAAATCACTATCTATATGACACACTTCACTATCTACCTTCGCTCCTCTATTCTGTAAGTTCCTGCCTATGTAAGGGTTAGGTCACCTTCGCTCCTCTATTCTGTAAGTTCCTGCCTATGCAATGGTTAGGTCACCTTCGCTCCTCTATTCTGTAAGTTCCTGCCTATGCAAGGGTTAGGTCACCTTCGCTCCTCTATTCTGTAAGTTCCTGCCTATGCAATGGTTAGATCACCTTCGCTCCTCTATTCTGTAAGTTCCTGCCTATGCAATGGTTAGGTCACCTTCGCTCCTCTATTCTGTAAGTTCCTGCCTATGCAAGGGTTAGGTCACCTTCGCTCCTCTATTCTGTAAGTTCCTGCCTATGCAAGGGTTAGGTCACCCCCAGAATAGAGTGGTCTTACAGGAAACTTAACCAAATCAAATGAAGTATTATATATTTTGTATGTGTGTGTTCGTTGTTTTCTGTTGTGGTGTCCCTATTCTGGCTCTGTCTTGAGTCGGCCCCCCAAAAAAATAAATAAAAAATAAAAAATAAAAAATAAATAAATAAATAAATAAATAAATAAAGGGAATAGAGGGGAACAAAATTAGGAAAAGTCTGGATTGGGCCTGAGTATATAGACTACAATAGATAGACCGAATGTATACAATACCGTTAATAGGTGGATGCTATCTCGAATACATGTTGAAACAGAGCGGGCAAAAGCTTGACACTTTGAGCTGAGCCAGAGAGGTATGTTCAGAAGCGGAAGAATAACAAGTGAAGTACAAGGACGGAAAGTGAGGGTTACATGTAGGCCAGGGCTGAAAAAGTTACAACGGGAAAGGTTTGGGCAAGATATATATATGAGCGTTGTTCCTGTCAGTCATAACACATCAAACATACAATACCGCTCCCGTGACATTTCTGTATTATATTTTAGGACTGTAATATTTTAAAACTGAACAATAATATACTTTATGCTATATCTATCTATATCATATTGCCTTTACCTGATTGAATACATAAGTTGTGTCGCAAACATATTATTCATCAAATTAATGAAAGTAAGTTAACATCATTCTGGAACAAAAGTAATATAACAAAATAAGCAATCTTTAAACAATTAGTTTTAGCTAAGGTTATCACGCAAAGTGTGGTGTAAAGTATAAACCGTTGTAATGTGTCTTACTACTGAAAGAAAATGCTTTGTTGTACCCTAATAGATCATTAATCAAGAGCTCTCTAAAGGTCCACTTGCTCTGACTAACTGACTTTGCGAATTTAACACTATGCTACTATAATGTACAGTAAACCGATTGAATATCAACGTTTTTACAGTCGACTAATGTTTTATATTAGCTATTATAAACAATGAAAACATGCACATTTATTTGACATGGCAGCACAAAAAGGGTGTTGTTAGTGAAGTGCTCACTTTAAATTGCCACTGCTAGATTGTTCAACCATTCCACTGAAGTAACTATGCCTCTCAAACACTACACACAACGAAGTACTAGGTAAGACACTGTCTTTCTAAGCATGCTAGAAAATTGAACGAAATGCTTTGACGTAGACGATTCATTCGGGGCTATCCCCTCGGGGACCAAGGCGTTGGCATGAGATAGATGGATGAAACAACTATGGGTACAATGTTTATATCTGTTTTGTATTTACTTATAATGATGTACGCAACCAATATAAACGTATATATATATATATATATATATATATATATATATATATATATATATATATATATATATATATATATATATATATATATATATGTCATTATTGGGCATCTAAACTTTGCATGAATCTAATTTATGCCGTAGGCTCAATGTATGTTATGGAGTTGTTCTCGCGAAAAGAGTGTGTCATATTAATAGCAAGTTTGTTTTACTTTTAAGTAGAAAAACACATAATAATGAATATTTACATGATAGTCAATGGACAAGGTGAATATTGGTCCCATCAAAGGTAGTTTTTAGCTATCATTATAATCAAGACCAAATACTCTTTATTGTTGTAGTGATGTTATTTGAATGTGAATACCTTGGCCATTGAGTTCCCATGTCCCTAAATAGCCTACTGTAAATAGCAAATAGCAAGTATATTGGAAGTTTCACTGCCAAGGATGGGACCGATTTTATTAGTTCGGATCTGGCCAACCGACTATCAGGTGGTTCTTTGGATGTATAGCGATAAATGTAATGTCGCTCAGATAAACGATGGTTCTATTTCGAAGCACAGACCCTTATAATTACAATATTTGTTATCAATAGATATAACCTCAGTAAAATCAAACTATGAAGGACAGTTATGCCAGTTATTGGAACACAACAGGTTTTGTACCCTGACTCTCAGTTGCATGAAATATTTTCATGAACAGGACTAGTCACTTTGGTCTACTCATACATATGCCTGTAGCTAAGTTATATATATATATTTTGTTTATAAACAATATTTCACAATACTGGTTGTTTCGGGTGATTGTTTGCCACTATGGTGTATATAAAAATAAATTAGAACAACTTAAATTTCCTGACTGCTTAACACTATCAACATATAAAGAAACGATAATTGTGAAAAATAAGATGTTACATTTGTACATCCACCCGTTCATTCCCCTGTTTCGCCAATTTGTTTATGCCGATTTTTCGACATTTTGCCGAATTAGTTTGGCGAGTATAAGACGTTTCGCCCTTTCAAGTATCCGTATTGTCCTGGAAATCGAAAACTAGCCTGCACTTTAGGAGACACTGGCTTTCGGCTATTTTTTTTTTTTTTTTTTTTTTTTTTTTTTTAGAAGGATAGTTTGTAGGGCGTTTTTTCAGTTTGAAGGGAGTTTGGAATGTGGGTTTTCATTTTTTCAGCTTGAAGGGAATCTAGGGAACAAGCTAAACAAAACAACTGTGGTAATGATATATTATGACACACAGAGTAAAGCCAATGATATCGGTAACAGATGAGTAAATGCTAATTGATAAAGGTATTGCCAGCGTCTGCCTGCTGTTTTGTTTTCTTGCTGTATGTTTTCAATTTCCTCATCGCTTTAAATTATGAATTGCTTATCCTTCGTAACATAATGTTGTGGAATGTTGGGATTGTTCACTGACTACCTGAATTATCAGGTAACCTATTGTAACATAAGCTGTTCAAAATAATGCGCCAGTTCTTGTATCCACTTACTTTAACCCGATCTGAACACTGAATGTCTTAATCATTAGAACATCTGTTTAGATCAAATGATTTCCTTATACCAACTTTAATTATAAGAGAGTATCTCAGCCTAACACTTCTCAAGACCGCGAGCAGATTAATGATTATATTTTCTTCCACCAACCAACTTCACCTCTAAACTCAATTAATGAAATTAACAAATACATGTGGCACTCCAAGGACTCAAACCTAGGATACTCACATCTAAATTACGCACATTAAGATCACCCTTGCCGCATTACCCTTGTGGCCAATTCATCACTACCATCAGGATCTATAACTTCCGGAGATTATTCATGATTCACCTACATTTCCTACACCCTCGATCCTTAAGGGGAGGTTTTTAGTGTGTTTCCTAGACTTCCATCAAGCTTGAAATTACACCCCCTTGACCCCCTTTCAAGATAAATTTGTACATTTTTCGGTAGAAAAATGGCCCGGCCGAAGGCCGATTCCTCTTAAATTGCAGGCTCGCTACCGCTCGCCAGGAAAAAATTGACACCTAAATGGGACGAAAGGTCTTAAATGTGACATAAATTGGGTGAACGGTCTTAAAATTGCCAAACTAATGGGGCAAACGTCTTAAAATCTCAAAAGCAATGGGGCTAAACATGAGGGAGAAGGGGGTAAAGAAAAAAGTCCCTCAAGTGGATATCTCCCCTTAAGGGAGCTCAGACGGTATTGTGCAGCAAAATGTACTGGTTCGGCTCAATGGTTTAAGGAAGGGGTTTAGTTTGCTCTCTAAACCTCTCTCAAATTTTAAAGAAACACCCACAAGAACCCCCCCCCCCCCCTTTTCGTTATAAATTTGTACATTTTTCAGTAGAAAAATGTCCCGGCCGAAGGCCGATTCCTCATCAAATACAGGCTCGCTATCGCTTGCCAAGAACAAAATCGACACCTAAATGGCATGAAAGGTCTTAATACTGGCAAAGAAATAAGGCAAAAGGTCTGAAAATCACCAAACTAATGGGGCGACTGTCTTGAAATCCCATAACTAATAGGGCTAAACATGAGGGAGGAGGAGGACTCGAAAAACGAACTGCCTCGATCCTTAAGTTTCTGAAATGTGATATTCTAACCAAAATCTGATCCCCGCCCGGCCCTCTCCCCCCTTCCGGGAAAGCCAAGTTTTGTCCTAAAACTACGTGGTTTGGTTAAGGGGGGAATGGGCCGGGTTTCTGGATCACTTTCTCCCTCGTGTTTAGCCCCATTAGTTTTCAGATGTTAAGATGTTTGCCCCATTAGTTAGTCAATTTTAAGACCTTTCGCCCCATTTCTTCGTCAATATTTAGACCTTTCGTTCTATTTAGGTGTCGATTTTTTCCCTGGCGAACGATAGTGAGCCTGTAATGTTGAAAGAACCAGCCTTCGGCCGGGAAATGTGTCTACCGAAAAATGTACAAATTAATCCAGAAGGGGGATCTAATGGGTGGTTTTTTTTTTTTTTTTTTTTTTTTGGGGGGGAGGTCTAGGGAGGAAACTAGAAAAATAATTAATACATGCAAAAATCGGCCAAAAATTGAACCATCCCCCCTTACGAAGGACCTCTAGCAATATCGAGGCTTCAAACTAGCTCGACCAACCCTTTTAACTACCACAGATCCTTCCTAAGCTGCATACTATCGTCTAAATACAGCTAGAATAAACTATTAACACACGTCGCTGGTACTCAAAGGGTTAAACTCACACCTACAATAATGATAATAATAATATTTCTTCTCGTGATCACAAACCTTGGCAACGACTTGTTATCAGATGGCTCGAGGGTGACGATAGAGAACACGATTAAGGTTATCGGCTTTTTTTCTCTTTCTCTCCTTTTCTCTCTTTCTCTGGCTGGTATCCATTCGGCCCCATTCAGCCAACTGTTTTAAGACGTTTATCCCCATCCAGGTGTTAATTTCATCCTGGCGAGCGATAGCGAGCCAGCACTCTATGGAGAAATCCGGCTTCGCCGGAAATTTTTTTCTATCGAAAAATTTACAAATTTAGCTTGCTATCGAAACCAAAATATATATATAGTGGCTCGCTACCGCTCGCCAGGAAAATATTGACACCTGGATGAGGGTAAACATCCTAAAACAGTAGGCAGAATGGGGCCGAATGGGTACAGGCCAAAGAGAGAGGGAGAAAAAGAGAATAAAACAAAAACGAGGTGGGCTCCCTTAACGAAAGGCAAACGATAGGAGGAGAAAAGAAGGAATGGAAGCGAACAGAAGAGCGGGTCATTATATACCAAGAAAGAGGGTGTGAGGGGAGACTGGCCGTTTGTTTGGTCTATTAATTAATGTATTCATATATTTGTTTAGTTTCCTCGCTAGACCTCCATCAAGCTTAGAAAAACACCCCCTAGACCCCCCTTCAAGATAAATTTGTACATTTTTCGGTAGACAAATTTCCCGGCCCCTCTTAAAATTACAGGCTCGCTATCGCTCGCCAGGAAATAATCGACACCTAAATGTCACGAAAGGTCTTAAAATTGACAACGAAATGGGGCGAAAGGTGTTAAAATCGCCAAACTAATGGGCCGTGTTATGTGTGTCCCAGCTAACTCCATAGATGCACAACAGGCCTATCTTGGGTTGGATGCTAACATGAATCTTACTCATAGAGAGATATTACATATGCATAAGTGACTGTACTAGATATGAAAGTGATACTGTACAAGGTAAATCATATACATACAGGCCGAACGTCTTATAATCTCAAACTTAGTGGGGCTAAACATTAGGGAGAAGGGGGTCCAGAAAAACGGTCTGCCTCCCCTTAACCCGTTCAGTACCGGTGTCATCCTTTGCACTATATTCTGGCAATGATTAGAAGAGTTTGTCCAGCTTAGAAAGGACCTCTAGCCATACTAAGGCTTCCAAGTGTCTCCACCCAACTATTTTAACTACCACCGATCCTTCTTAAGCTGCGTAATATCGTTTAAATATAGCTAGAATAAAATATTACACACGTCGCTGGTACTCAAAGGGTTAAGATTACGTGTTTTTTTTCTCCTAGCTGTCTCTCTTTCTTCCCCGGGATAAATCAGGCTGATATCGCGGATGGGAGAGGGCGATGCGGGAGGCTCTTATCAGCACCGAGACCGCTTCTCTCAGACGCCCGATAAAGCGAGTTATGCCCTCAGCGCTCACATAAAAGCTGTGAATCCGGTGCCCCAGGTGAGAGAGAGAGAGTGTGAGTGAGTGAGTTTCATCGAGTTACGTAAATACACTGACAATTAGATAGACCCTGCCAGGTAGTTCGGACTTCCTTCTAAATTTAGTTGTCAATACTGGGTATAACAGGATAGTCAGGCTGACTCTCATCCCACCCACCAATCCCTCAGACTACATAGCCAGCCAGCATGATATTCAAATTTGAAGAGAGAGAGAGAGAGAGAGAGAGAGAGAGAGAGAGCGAGAGAGAGAGAGAGAGAGAGAGAGAGAGAGAGAGAGAGAGAGAGAGGTGGGGGGGGGGGTTTAAGGGGGAGGCAGACAGTCGCTTTCTTATCTGTGCTGCTTTTGGATTATAGGTAATTTCGTTTACGAGCTCGTTTGCTCCATAAGTCTGTTCGCCCACGCTCCAGGTATTTCGTCCACGATGGAATTCGGTTGGGATAGGTTGGGATACACTTGGATAGGATAGGATAGATAAGGTTAAGTTAAGATAAATAGGTTTATTTAGTTTAAGTTAGGTTATTTAGGTTTGGCTAAGTTAATATAGGTTAAGATAAGTTAGGTAAGGTTTGGTTAGTTTATGCTAAGGCTGAGAAAGGTTAGGTTAGGGTCAGGTTAAATTAATCCTCTCGCTATACCATGACGCATTTATTAATCCTCTCGCTATACCATGACGCATTTATTAATCCTCTCGCTATATCATGACGCATTTATTAATCCTCTCGCTATATCATGACGCATTTGTTAATCCTCTCGCTATATCATGACGCATTTATTAATCCTCTCGCTATATCATGACGCATTTATTAATCCTCTCGCTATATCATGACGCATTTATTAGTCCTCTCGCTATATCATGACGCATTTATTAATCCTCTCGCTATATCATGACGCATTTATTAATCCTCTCGCTATACCATGACGCATTTATTAATCCTCTCGCTATATCATGACGCATTTATTAATCCTCTCGCTATACCATGACGCATTTATTAATCCTCTCGCTATATCATGACGCATTTATTAATCCTCTCGCTATATCATGACGCATATATTAATCCTCTCGCTATATCATGACGCATTTATTAATCCTCTCGCTATACCATGACGCATTTATTAATCCTCTCGCTATACCATGACGCATTTATTAATCCTCTCGCTATACCATGACGCATTTATTAATCCTCTCGCTATATCATGACGCATTTATTAATCCTCTCGCTATATCATGACGCATTTATTAATCCTCTCGCTATACCATGACGCATTTATTAATCCTCTCGCTATATCATGACGCATTTATTAATCCTCTCGCTATATCATGACGCATTTATTAATCCTCTCGCTATATCATGACGCATTTATTAATTCTATTCTGATTATTATTAGACTCTTTTGGTAAGCTTAGAAAGGGCCTGTGTGATGTAACGGGATAATTGAAATAAATGTTACCTCTTTGACTGCAAGAGGTTATTTCTAATCTAAATAATATCGTCTGGTGATAACCAAAATACAATAAAAAGTGCGGCATTATACTGGGTGGTTCAAGTTAAATTAGGATAGCATTATATTAACTTTTAGCTTGGAAAAAGGTTAGTCTATAGGTTACTTTAGTCAGGCTAAGGAGAAAAATTTAGTTATTTATTTGTTTATTTATTTTATTATATATATTGTTTTGCTTTTTAATGATCTCCCTATACCTCCATTAACCTTAAACAAAAGGAGAAAACAAACACAAAAACGAGACCCACCCCTTTGAGATTTTTTTTTTTTTGTTTTTTTTGTTTTTTTTTTTTTTTTTAAATAGCCCGGCACAAGACCCGTTTCTCCTATATGATGAGGTAGTTGTAGATGGAATCGGTGGATATAGAGTTGGTGTTGAAAAGGTTTGGGGTGATTGTTATAGTTGTGGTGATGCACCTAGTGGTACTGGAATTATGTAATTATTTTATTAAGCGTTGTATCCACATAGCGAGTTTGATTAGTTCTTTTGCATTTATCTTGTGTCGTCCCAGTTTTGGCTTGTTTATTTTGCAAGTTTTACATTATAATTACATAGGGAAAAAAGGTGGTGATGATGGAAAAGGTGATGATGGTACAGGAGGTGATGATGGAACAGGTGGTGCTGATGATGGTATGGGTAGTGATGAATTAACATGGAAAACTTGCAAACTAAACAAACCAAAACTGGGACAAAGACAATATAAAGGCAAAATAACTGATCAAAATCGCTATGTGGAAACAACGCTTACTAAAATAAAACACACAATGAAATAAAAGAACACAAGACAAAGGTTGCGATAATGGAACTGGTGGAAATGATGAACCAAGTGCTTGTGAATAAATAGTTAGAATATTCAGAGCCAATCCCTTCTTCAATATATATATCCCGATCTGCCTCTTGTTCCCTCTTTCCAGACAATCAAAGCAAACTGGCAAGACATAAAGCAAGCAAGATATCGTGAAAATAGTAAGCTCTTCTTATCAAATCTTGTGGATGAAGCACTAACAAACACGATCCACATTCGTTTTTAGCAATTTGGGCTCAGCTTCCTTGTATCTACACGAGTTATCTTCTGACAACTTTTGATGGGTAAATTTATTATGTTATTTGCAAGACTACAATTGCAGTCAAATGTTGCCAGAAAAAAAACCGTTGCAGTAAATTCGTTTTAGTAATACTCGGGCAGAGCAGAAGCGTAAATACAGTCCAGCCAAAAAAACATATATATTTGTTTAACCTTTCTAGTTAAATTGGTCATGTTATAAATTGGTTTGTTCCTGAAACCGCAAACAAAGGCATAAATATTTCGGTCGAGCAGGTTTACATTGTCTTGTGTGTGTGTGTGTGTGTGTGTATGTGTATGTGTGTGTGTGTGTGTGTGTGTGTGTGTGTGTGTGTGTGTGTGTGTACATACACCAATAACGGTACGCACGGACAAAATATGGCATATTATATAATATACAGTATATATGTATATACAGTATATATATACATACACAAACACGCACGCTCAGTCAGGCGAAAAGGGGATTCAACAACAACAACAACACGCCAGCATACACACATATGCAAGCACACACAGTATGCTGCAGTGATCACACACACACACACACACAAACACAAACACAGACACACGCACATATGCAAGCAAACACAGTATGCTGCAGTGATCACACACACATACACACACACACACACACACACACACACACACACACACACACACACACACACACACACACACACACACACACACACACACACACACACACATATGAAAGCAAACACAGTATTCAGCTGCAGCGATCGAACACACACACTCATGATTGGATAGTTCAGTTTCCGGCAGATATAGTGTTTGAGGATGGGTGAACCAAACACACAGAGTGGAGGGCCAAGTCAAGCCAGGGCCAGGTCATCAATGCTAAATAAGGGGGATCACCGTTGTTTTTTTTTTGTTTTTTTTATCTTTCTATCCTTTTCTCTCTTTCCCTGGCTTGTATCCATTCGGCCCCGTTCAGCTAACTGTTTTAAAACGTTTATCCCCATCCAGGGGTCGATATCTTCCTGGCAAGTGATAGCAAGCCAGCATTGTATGGAGAAATCCGGCTTCGCCGGAGAAATTTTTCTATCGAAAAATGTACAAATTTAGCTTGCTTAACACTTATCTACCGAAAATATTACAAATTTATCTTGAAGGGGGTCTTGTTTGTTTTTGTTTTTAAGTTTGATGAAGGTCTAGCGAAGAAACTAAAACAAAATTAATGAATTAATTAATATGTAAACCCAAAAATATCCACTACCCCCCCCCCCCTTTAGCCTGTACCACACACACAGTTTCATGGTAGCATAACTCAAGCCGAAATTAGTGGGGTCAAACAAGCAGCTATAATTCCCTGCCACACACACGACCAACTTTAAAACGGTGTCATTCGATAAGTTTGTGTGTGTGTGTGTCTATCTGTCTGTGGGTCTGTGTGTGAGTGTCTGTCTGTCTGTGTGTGTCTGTCTGTCCGTCTGTGTGTGTGTGTGTGTATGCTAAAACACTAAATTTAGACATGCTCTGCGTTAACAGCATTAGTAAGAAGAAGAGTGGTTCAGGCTTCAAGAAAATATTTAGTGTAATTTTCCGATTCCTCATGTTTATCTCTTCTATTGTCTCTGTCTGTGGGCAATTAGTTAACATTTATTATCTCTTCTATTGTCTCTGTCTGTGGGCAATTAGTTAATATTTATTCCTCATGTTTATCTCTTCTATTGTCTCTTTCTGTGGGCAATTAGTTAACATTTATTATCTCTTCTATTGTCTCTGTCTGTGGGCAAATAGTTAACATTTATTATCTCTTCTATTGTCTCTGTCTGTGGGCAAATTAGTTAACTTATATTCAACCTTGTATTCAACCGGCCCCATTACTTTATGGGCCGGATTTTATGGATCCTCTTCTCCCTCATGTTTAGCATATTAGTGTTGATTTTTGAAGACGTTCGACCCATTCGTTTGGCGATTTGAAGAATTTACCCCCATTTCTTTGTCAATATTAAAACCTTTCGTGCCATTTAGGTGTCATCTTTTTCCTGGCGAGCGATAGCAAGCCTATAATTTTAAGAGTAAACGGGCTTCGGCCGGGACATTTTTGAAGGTATTGATAAATACGCTCAATGTAATCAATGTAATGTAATCAATTTAATGTAATCAATTTAATCATTACATTGAACGTATTCTTGAAGGGGGGGGGGGGGTCTAGGGGGTGTTTTATTAAAGTTTGAGGGAGGTCTAGCGAGAAATTAAAAATTAAATGAATGCATGAGTTATTAGACCAAGAACGGTCACTATCCCCTTAAGCAGACTATAACACCTGTAAAAACGGTCACTATCCCCTTAAGCAGACTATAACACCTGTAAAAACGGTCACTATCCCCTTAAGCAGACTATAACACCTGTAAAAACGGTCACTATCCCCTTAAGCAGACTATAACACCTGTAAAAATCCTCCAACTAGGAAATACTGCTTTGACATCGTGGTTGCTTCAATTGGCTGTGCTAGAGGGTGACAACACACCACATGTTGGATAATGATCTTTGTCATACATTAATAGGTTGGTGTAGTTACTGTAGATCTATGAGGTGCAATAAATACATTATCTCTCTCTCTCTCTCTCTCTCTCTCTCTCTCTCTCTCTCTCTCTCTCTCTCTCTCTCTCTCTTCCAACTTTTTCATGTACGGTAATTGCCGGAGGGTGGGGAGAGAGCCTTCTTCTTTTCTATCCTTTCCTTCAACTTTCCTTTTCTATCGAATATGCCATCTCGACTAGAATTAAGTCCTGACCACCTCGTTTGGATCGTAAGGTCTGTGTGGCCAGTGTATATATGTAAATCTATGTAAATCTCTCCCAGACCACGGTTGAGCTGCGAGACAAGTAGATCATCTCATCAAGACTTCAGCATTTCTCTGTGGATTCTTACCTTTGTTCTATTGGTCCACAGTCGAGTATTCTACGGATTCCTAGAAGTATCCTTTTGTGGTTATGTGAAGAATAGCTCCAAATTGTACCGCTGTTAATTAATTTGAGGTAGAAAAAAGCCTTGAATGGACTATGAGAGAGAGAGAGAGAGAGAGAGAGAGAGAGAGAGAGAGAGAGAGAGAGAAGGGGGGGGGGAGAGAGAGTATGTGTGAAAGTGAAAGTGAGTGAGTGAGTACAAAGGATTACAAAGGAAGTCAAGCAACAACATATCTAGTGATCCCTCGAGGTTGCTTGCCCTCTAAACCACTGCTGTTCAAAGTGCCCAACAGTGGTTCAGAGTGGGTAAGGGACAATTGGAAAGGGAAGCACTGCCTTAAGACCAATGTCCTTGGCAGGGTTAGGAGATGTTAGTAGGGAACAATTTGGGTTAATAACATAACACGATGTATTGCATTTACAAATGCAATCAGTCGCGGGTTTAAGGCGAGGTACTTGTCTAGGCGATGTTTAAAGGAATCAACGGTGCTGCAGTCTATAACATCTCGAGGAAGCCCATTCCACAAATTCACAGCTCGATTGAAGAAGAAATTCGTGAGAGTTAAAAGATTTACCAATAATTGTGCAACCATTTCTCCGTGTGTAGTTTGATTGGTCGATCGTAAAGTTCTTATTACAGTTCATATTGTCGATGCCTTTGATGAATTTGAAGATTTAAATTAGGTCACCTCTTAATCTGTGCTGGGTTAAAGGAAATACACTTAATTTTCTAAGACGCTCCACGTATGGTTTGTTTCTTAGATTAGGTATCAATTTGGTAATTCTACGTTGAACTCGTTCAAGTTTATCGATATATATTTGGTAGTAGCTAGGGGCACCAGGATTGAACACAATATTCCAGAAGAGGACGGACTAGGGAATTGTTAAGTGTGAGGATTACATCATTGGATTTATGCTCGAATGAGAGAGCTACATAGAGCTACATAGATACACAGACCACACAGACCTCAAGGTCCTTACTAGGCAGTCTGGCCTTACAAACTACATATGTATATATATAATATATATATATATATATATATATATATATATATATATATATATATATATATATACCGGTATACATATACATATATACACATATACACATACATATAATTATACATACATACATATATATATATACATACTGTACAGTGTATACACATACCGTTTTTTTTTTTTTTTTTTTTTTTTCTTTCTTCATATCACCCCAGCCCTCTGTAGATAGAGGTCAAGCCTTCCCTTGAAAGCGTTTATTGTGTCGCTCTCCACCACTCTCGCTGGTAGTTTATTCCACTCTGTCGCCACACTGTAGGCGAAGAAACTCTTTGTGACATCTAGGTTTGCCTTTTTGGTTTTTAATTTCATTCCATTTCCGCGAGTTTGATTAGTATTGTTTAATGTGAATAGTGCATTTACATCGACTTTGTCGAAACCTTTTAGTATCTTAAAGCACTCAATAAGCTGACCCCTCAACCTCCTCTTGTTTAATGAGAACAGGTTCAATCGTTTAAGTCTTTCTTCATATGATTTATTTCTTAATGAGGGTATCATCTTCGTCGCTCTACGCTGTACTGACTCTAGTCTTACAATGTCCTTGAGAGAGAGAGCGAGAGCGCGCGTCCATGGTACTAAATGGGTTAAGAAACCAAGACATGATGTCAACTATTTAGGTGTTTAAAGATATCAATAGACTTAAATAAACATTGACAATAACAATGTAATATATCCAATGAGTGTTCTACAAGACAATGAGTGTTCTACAAGACAATGAGTGTTCTACAAGACAATGAGTGTTCTACAAGACAATGAGTGTTCTACAAGACAATGAGTGTTCTACAAGACAATGAGTGTTCTACAATGAGTGTTCTACAATGAGTGTTCTACAAGACAATGAGTGTTCTACAAGACAATGAGTGTTCTACAATGAGTGTTCTACAAGACAATGAGTGTTCTACAAGACAATGAGTGTTCTACAAGACAATGAGTTCTACAAGACAATGAGTGTTCCACAAGACAATGAGTGTTCTACAAGACAATGAGTGTTCTACAATGAGTGTTCTACAAGACAATGAGTGTTCTACAATGAGTGTTCTACAAGACAATGAGTGTTCTACAAGACAATGAGTGTTCTACAAGACAATGAGTGTTCTACAAGACAATGAGTGTTCTACAATGAGTGTTCTACAAGACAATGAGTGTTCTACAAGACAATGAGTGTTCTACAAGACAATGAGTGTTCTACAAGACAATGAGTGTTCTACAATGAGTGTTCTACAAGACAATGAGTGTTCTACAAGACAATGAGTGTTCTACAAGACAATGAGTGTTCTACAATGAGACAATGAGTGTTCTACAAGACAATGAGTGTTCTACAAGACAATGAGTGTTCTACAATGAGTGTTCTACAATGAGTGTTCTACAAGACAATGAGTGTTCTACAAGACAATGAGTGTTCTACAAGACAATGAGTGTTCTACAATGAGTGTTCTACAAGACAATGAGTGTTCCACAAGACAATGAGTGTTCTACAAGACAATGAGTGTTCTACAATGAGTGTTCTACAATGAGTGTTCTACAAGACAATGAGTGTTCTACAAGACAATGAGTGTTCTACAAGACAATGAGTGTTCTACAAGACAATGAGTGTTCTACAAGACAATGAGTGTTCTACAATGAGTGTTCTACAATGAGTGTTCTACAAGACAATGAGTGTTCTACAAGACAATGAGTGTTCTACAAGACAATGAGTGTTCTACAAGACAATGAGTGTTACAATGAGTGTTCTACAATGAGTGTTCTACAAGACAATGAGTGTTCTACAAGACAATGAGTGTTCTACAAGACAATGAGTGTTCTACAAGACAATGAGTGTTCTACAATGAGTGTTCTACAAGACAATGAGTGTTCTACAAGACAATGAGTGTTCTACAAGACAATGAGTGTTCTACAAGACAATGAGTGTTCTACAAGACAATGAGTGTTCTACAAGAGAACATTTATCATAAAGAATATAGACAGGGAAGAGAACTTAGATACAGAGAAACATGTTTTAACTAATAGTCAAATTAATGAACGGACTAAACTCCCTAATATGTTTATAGGCAGTGGCTAAATTGGCACGTTTAATAAAAGACCAGATTTATTCATGAAGGTATGCATGACATTTCCTATCCATCTCTATATTGTCTAAAATCTCCTCCAGGCGATGTTAAAATCATGCAAGGGTTTTACTACCAACATTTCTGCTTTACTATCCATTTCTTCCACTTTTCCTTACTCTTGAGTTTTGCTATCTGTACTGGAATTAAGTCGTGTCCACCTCGTTGGCATAGTAAATCTGTGTGGCCAGTTTATCTAAGCATCTCTCTCACTCACTCACTCACTCACTCACACTCTCACTCTCTCTCTCTCTCTCTCTGTCTCACTCACTCACTCACTCACTCACTCACTCACTCACTCACTCACTCACTCACTCTCTCTCTCTCACACTCTCTCTCTCTCTCTCTCTCTCTCTCTCTCTCTCTCTCTCTCTCTCTCTCTCTCTCTCTCTCTCTCTCTCTCTCTCTCTCTCTCTCTCTCTCTCTCACTCTCTCTGCCATCAGTCTCCCTTGGCCACGCACGAGTGACCCTAGAAGAGGTGGAGGTTGGCAGGGCTACCCAGACTACGGCAGGGAAGGCCGGTCTAAACACTCTTTGGAATGCTAAGCCATGTCTACTGGCACGTTCACAAGTCAGGTCGCCGTTTCTTAACGATCTTAGTACTAAACTATCTGGATAAAAACAAAACAATCTAAACAAAACTGAATAATACTTGAATACCGAGGCTTGATTATGGTGTGTTAATTAGGAAGGTTAGTTTTAATTGTAATTTATAAAACCAAAGTTCAGATTACGGAGGACATAGTTTCTAAACATGAGTGTACAAGTATTTACAATTCCTTAAGGGGAGGTATTTAGTTTGTTCCCTATGTTTTCATCAAGCTTAAAATTACACCCCCCTAGACTCCCTTTCAAGATAAATTTGTACATTTTTCGGTAGAAAAATGTCCCGGCCGGAGGCCGCTTGCTCTTAAATTACAGGCTCGCTATCGCTCGCCAGGAAAAAATCGACACCTTAATGGCACGAAAGGTCTTAAAATTGACAGAAATGGGGCAAAATGTCTTAAAATGTCAAAACTACTAGGGCGAACGTCTTAAAATCTCAAAAGCAATGGGGCTAAATATGATGGAGAAACGGGTCCAGAAAAAAATCCCTCAAGTGAAAATCTCCCCTTAACAAACATAAAACGAATATTACAATCATCACCAAAAGCAAAATATTGCTTTATCTTGATGATGCAGTTGGTAGGGTGCTCAAGCTCCACTTTGGTGGACCGAGCTCTCGTCTATTTCAAGCCGTGAAAGTGTTCTCACAATTCTGCGAATATATGGGGGTTGGGCTGGTTTTTTTTTTTTTTTTTTTTTTTTTTTTTTTTTTTTGCTGACGCAGCTATTGCCTAGCTCAAGGTGGATTGCTGCACATATGTCTACACTAAGCTTACGCAAAACGTACAATACATTTTTCCCGTCAAAACAATATAGCACATAAGGAAGAGTCAGTCTAGGAATAGATATGGAAATTTACAGCCTATTTGCCCTAGCCCTTTTTGAGTTACAGAGGATAGAGATCATGATTTCTCGCCTACTTACAGCGAATACATTAATTACATTAATTCGAGATACTTTGCGAGCTAAATATACACCCCCGCAACACAACAACACCCTCGAGCTAAATATACACCCCCGCAACACAACAACACCCTCGAGCTAAATATACACCCCCGCAACACAACAACACCCTCGATCTAAATATACACCCCCGCAACACAACAACACCCTCGAGCTAAATATACACCCCCGCAACACAACAACACCCTCGATCTAAATATACATCCCCGCAACACAACAACACCCTCGAGCTAAATATACACCCCCGCAACACAACAACACCCTCGAGCTAAATAGACACCCCCGCAACACAACAACACCCTCGAGCTAAATATACACCCCCGCAACACAACAACACCCTCGAGCTAAATAGACACCCCCGCAACACAACAACACCCTCGAGCTAAATATACACCCCGCAACACAACAACACCTCGAGCTAAATAGACACCCCCGCAACACAACAACACCCTCGAGCTAAATATACACCCCCGCAACACAACAACACCCTCGAGCTAAATATACACCCCCGCAACACAACAACACCCTCGAGCTAAATATACACCCCCGCAACACAACAACACCCTCGAGCTAAATATACACCCCCGCAACACAACAACACCCTCGAGCTAAATAGACACCCCCGCAACACAACAACACCCTCGAGCTAAATATACACCCCCGCAACACAACAACACCCTCGAGCTAAATGCCTCCGGTGTTGCGCAGGGTAATACCAGTGTTGCGTAGGGTAATACCAGTGTTGCGCAGGGTAATACCAGTGTTGAAACAATGGTGCGGAATGCGATCATGGTTTAGGAGTGCCTTATACTTCCGGCCACCCAACTTAAGGGGAGGCAGACCGTTTTTCTGGACCCCCTTCTCCCTCATGTTTAACCCCACTAGTTTTGAGATCATAAGACGTTCGTCCCATTAGTTTGGCGATTTTAACACCTTTCGCCCCATTTCGTTGTCAATTTTAAGACCTTTCCTGCCATTTAGGTATCGATTATTTCCTAGCGAGCGAAAGCGAGCCTGCAATTTTAAGAGGAACCGGACTTTGGCCGGTACATTTTCCTACCGAAAAATGTGCAAATTTATCTTCAAGGGGGTTCTAGGGGGTGTTTTTCTAAGCTTGATGGAGGCCTAAGGAGGAAACTAAAAAAATATATGAATAAATTAATAAATAGACCAAACAAACGGTCTGCCTCCCCTTAACGCAGGCCACGTCCCTCTGACACACGACCCAATATCTCATACCTTAAGATAAAGACAATCATATTTTAGTGGCACACCGGGACTGCAGTTTCTCCACGCACCCCCTCTCTGTTACGGAAAGCGGTATTGATAAGACACAGTTGGCCGGGATAGCATTACTGTCTTTTTGTAGGTTCCATGTCATCTCAACCAGTAGACAATTTCAACCAGTAGCTCTCAACCAGTGCCAAATTAACCCAGACCAACCAAACCAGTGCCAAAATATAGTACTAACCTAACCTAACCTAACCGTATTGGTTGATTTGGTACTGGTTGAGAGCTACTGGTTGAGTTGACCGGTCACCCTTGTTGTATGTTCTGGCCTGAAGGGAATGATAGACCAAACGTGAACAATACAAGCATGGGGATGCCTGTTGGATCACAATGACGCAAATAAGAAACACTCAGGACTTGTCTGAATGCAGAAAGTGATTGGACTTTAAAAGTTATTAATTGAAATGGGTCCAGCAATTTAATGTATATCAGTTGCATTCTTAAGCTGGAAAAAATCATCGGGCGGTGACTATACTGAAATTAAAAGATTCTGTATTCTACAGTCTCTAGCATAATCTATACATATAATCTAATTCAGTTTAGGAAGAACATTGAAGATCAAGGTGGTATAACTATCTTATTTAACGCTTTGGCTTCCAAACTTGCATCTTAATTTGCATACAATCATCAAAGTTTAGATAAAATAATATTAAAACGGTAAAATTTATAAACTTTACGTCATCCGAATGATTTATCCCTTGTGATCTAGGCCCCCCCCCCCCCCCCCCCCATCAGCTGGTTCTCATTCCTCCGTTCTCACCTGCCAGGACCTTGCACATGCGTGATATTACTTTGTCTAACCCATTTCTGACCATTCACAAAAATGGCAACACCTATAATCGTTAATTTAGCATAAGTAAATTAAACTTAACGTAGGCTGATGAAGTATAATTTAATCTAATATATGCCTAGTATTTATAAAGTGTTGAAATCAATATAGATAACCAATATAATATACATGAGGGTTACTGCACGTAGGTTATGCATACAGTCAACTATATTAGATGTGAAATGGATAGAACTAAGTTGTATATGGATAGAACTAAGTTGTAAATGGATAGAACTAAGTTGTAAATGGATAGAACTAAGTTGTATATGGATAGAACTAAGTTGTAAATGGATAGAACTAAGTTGTATATGGATAGAACTAAGTTGTATATGGATAGAACTAAGTTGTATATGGATAGAACTAAGTTGTATATGGATAGAACTAAGTTGTAAATGGATAGAACTAAGTTGTATATGGATAGAACTAAGTTGTATATGGATAGAACTAAGTTGTATATGGATAGAACTAAGTTGTATATGGATAGAACTAAGTTGTATATAATAATCTCTACTACCCACGCCCTTCCTCTCCTTTGGTCTTCTCTCTCTCTGGAGTGAATGTACCTTGAGGGGAAGCACTTGTTTTTCTCTCTGGACTCCTTCTCATTCATGTTTAGCTTAATTAGGTATGAGATTTTAAGAAATTCGCTCCATTAGTTTGGCGATTTTAGGACCTTTCGCCCTATCTAGGTATAGTTTTTTCCTGGCGAGCGATAGCGAACCTGTAATTTATGAGGGACGGCCTTCGGCCACGACATTTGTCTACCGAAAATATATACGTTTATCTCGAAGGGGGATCTTGGGGGTATTATTTTAAACTTGATAGAGATCTACGAAGCAAACGAAAAAAAATATATGTACCGGTAATAAAAAACAAAAAAACAAAAACATAATGTAACGTCCCCTTAATGCCTGGCCTGGGAGAATACAAAGGACCCATCTCCCCTTAAAGTATTCAAAGGACCCATCTCCCCTTAAAGTATTCAAAGGACCCATCTCCCCTTAAAGTATTCAAAGGACCCATCTCCCCTTAAAGTATTCAAAGGCGCGTTTCTTCCTATTATTCTGGCTACTTTAGTCTTGTTTCTTTACAGCTGACGGTAAATGACAATGGTTCCATCTTGATTACTCCGCTATAGTTAGTTAGTTTATTGACAAAATACAATCTACAATACACTGTAATACATGGTTTACGTAATGTCAGTACAATACAAATTTTGTCCATCAAAAAGAATATATACTCATACATATGTAGGGAAATATGTTGCCAAGTCTGAAAAATTGGCAATGATGTCTAGTAGAGACATAGTAGGTATATATTTTACCAGTAGATATTGAGAGTTTTGTTGCTAAGGGATAACAACAGGATCTAGAAATTGGTTTGAGATTTGGGGAAAAATATTTAGGCAAAAATCCATCCGGCGGAGATATCTTACTGCCGCGCCCGAGTATGTTTAAGGGGAGACGGCGGGTGTTTTTTTTTTTTTTTTTTTTTTTTTTTTTTCTATTAATTCATGTATTCCTGTATTTCTTAGTTTTATCTCTAGACCTCCATCAAGCTTAGAAAAACATTCCCTAGACCCCCTTCAAGATAGATTTGTACATTTTCGGTAGAAAAATGTCCCGGCCAAAGGCCGATTGCTCCTAAAATTACAGGTTCGCTATCGCTCGCCAGGAAAAAATACACACCCAAATGGCACGAAGGGTCCTAATATTGACGAATAAATGGGGTGAAAGGTCATAAAATCCCCAAACTAATGGAACCACCGTCTTAAAATCTCAAAAGTAATGGGGCTAAACATTAGGGAGAAGGGGGTCCCGAAAATGGCCAGTCTCCACTTAATACCGACAGGGAAAAAAGATCTCGATATTTGTCTCCTATCTTGTCGTGGGGGGGGGGGGGGGGTCAGAGGAGGTATAATATCTGTAATGTATTTACTGGGTGCGTCCCGGAGCTCAGCCCAAGTTGTATTCCCGTGTGTATTTGGGGTTTGGAGGGGAGTGGGTTGGGGTGTAGTGGGGTGGAAGAGAGGGATGGAGGGAAGGGAGAGAATTGGGATGGACAGGGAGTAAGGGCTGGTTTGCCGGGGTGGGGGGTGAGGTGGATGTGTGGATGCATCATTATTTAAGGGAGAGGGATTGTGTTTTGATGTGGAAGGGGTGCAGGGTTGGGATGGGGAGGTGGTTGAAGTTAGGAGAGGGTGAGAAATGGGCTGGAGAGAGATTTTCTAGAAAATGGAGGCCGAATAACTCTTATATCCTTCTGCTTGGCTCTCATGCCTATTAGTGTATTCGCCATATTCATAAAATCTATTGCAGTGATTTATTTCGCTCTGATGAGTGATACAAGTAGACAGTGGCTGTTACAATGAAAACAAAAATAACAGGGTGGTATTACATTCCATTGACAAAATAGCATTCAGTTATTGTTTTATTCGATTAGACATCCATACTTCTATGACATGACAAATACTGACGATAATGTTCACTCACACACACATGTTTAACTATACCACTATTCCCTTTTTTTACATTTTGTGCCTCGACGTTCTAGTTCATGCTTGGAAGAGGTTCCTTCCATGTTTGCATGTCCCTTCTTCCTACATCTAATCCTTGTAAAACCCATCATCAAACCTTTTCACCATCTTCTGATTCAGCTCCTGTATATTGCTCTTGTGTAACCCTTAAAACATTTACTTGTAGCCTTCATCAACCCTACTGCTATCCACTACTTCTGCCTTATGTTTTACATCCAGTACCATATCTCTGTCCAACCTTCCAAACACATAGTTTTAATGCTCACCAACCATGGTATTGTATTGTCCGTCAGTTATCTCTATATATTTAGGTACCTGATACCAAGTAGTTTTTCTGTGTGTGTGTGTGTGTGTGTGTGTGTGTGTGTGTGTGTGTGTGTGTGTGTGTGCATTATATATCGACAAAGCTTAATTAAGATACATGTTTACTATGCTACCGTAAACTGTTATGAAATAGGCATACAAATTATACTTCTAACTTTCATGGCCACGGTTACCTTTCATAATCGCGTGGTTAATACGCTTAAAAAGCTTCGACTTTCACGTGCATCAACAAATGTTATTATGAATTGTTTTAAATGAATCACCAGTCCCTAACCCTGTCTATATTATATAGAATATGTAGGAACAAAACATGTCATGTTCTACCTTTTACATTTTAAATTTTTACATACGGGAATAGGCGAAGGACAACACAAAAATAATAGAAGAACATTCTATGGCATGGCATCTTTCGTACATGAGAAATATTATGCTTACTTAACCTTGTCAATATCATGCTATTTTTGTATTTGCTATAAGATTAACTAACAGGACCTAACCTATTTTAATTTGACCTGTTAGTATGATTTACTTAACTGATTAAATTTGAACATCAACTTAACTTAACTAGTTAATTTTCCTAAATGTGTTAACTTAACTTAGTTGATGACATTTTATAATTAACTGAACTTAACTAGTTGTTTAATGAATTGACCCAACTCTGATATATATATATATATATATATATATATATATATATATATATATATATATATATATATACTCGTCCAGTGTACTTTTGTGCGTATACATATATCCGGCGTGCATGTGTGTTTGTGGGTTGAGTAATAGTGTTGGACGTGGGGCCGGTGAGGGAGTCTCGCTGACCGGCCCACCGCACTAACTTGGGACCCCTTGGGTAAGTGGGGCCAAGAGCCTCCCCGCTAACTTGGCTACCCCTGCTGGTATAACAACATCTATGTGTGTGTGTGTGTGTAAGTGTGTGTGTGTGTGCGTGTGTGTGTGTGTGCGTGCGTGTGTAAGTGTATGTGCGTGTGTGTGTGTAATAATAATAATAATAATAATCGGTTTATTTCAAGCCGGCAGCCAATGGGGCTGAAAATACACAGACTTAACCTAGATCTTATCCTAATGGATCAACAGACTGATCCTGGCAGCTAACGAGAGCGCCTACATACTCCCAAGGGAGTAGGACGTGGGCAGGAGACTTTGTGGGTCCCCCGAGACGATCCGCCCAGATCTTGCCTTCACGGCCAGGGAAAGTTTTTGAGAGAACTTCCCCTGCCGGCGCCTGGGATTGAACCCCCGACACCAGAGCTAGCGCTCCCAATACAGAGTACTAAGCGCGCTCGGCCACCGTGACCGTGACAGACAGACAGACCGTGTCTGTCTGTGTGTGTGTGTGTAAGTGTGTGTGTGTGTGTGTGTGTGTGTGTGTGTGTGTGTGTATATATGATATTGATGTGTGGCAAAAGTCTGTGTTTACAGTATGTATGTACTTATATGAGTGTGAGTTGGATGTCCAGTGTATGTGTGAGCGTACGTACGGTGTGTGTATATACTGTATATCTCCAGTGTATTTGTATGCGTATATATATCCGGCGTGTTTGTGTGTTTGTAAGTGGAGTAAAAGTGTTGAACGTGAGGCCAGTGTGGGCCAAGAGACTTCCTGTTAACTTGGCTCTGGATTTTATTATAACATCTAAGAGTCACCCGTGGTTGTAATTGTTATGAAAAACAAAGCCTTCCTAAAAGCTGCAAATTTACATACAAATATGATGATTTGGAAATCGTGAATAATTTTTAAATATTTGGGGATATGTTTCAATGATAATGGTAGATTCGTTAAAGCCAAGGATGATTTAAAAGTTAGGGCTAACAGAGCCATGTTTTCATTTCTTAAAAAGTGTAGACAACTTAATGTTCCAATAGATAGGCTATACAGCTACACTTGTTTGATCGTATGATAATAGCGATTCCACTATAATGGTTGTGACACATGGGGGCAGGAATGTTGTAAGACACTAGAAAGCTTCCATCTTAAATATTTAATTTCTATTCTACACATTAAATTAACGGAAACATTTGCACTAATACTGCTAGGCCGTTATCCAATAGATATTCTGATAGCACTTAGGATGATTGGTCTTGTTGCAGGCTATTATTAGGTACAGAGAATAAACTGAATCGTATTATGTACAAGTGTCTGTTAGTTTTGTACGATACAAATATGTAAAACATTTCATGACTGGATTGTATAAAGATCATATTGGATAATGTGTGCTTTAGCAGTATGGTTAAAAAAAATTTTTTTTTTTTTATAAATAGTGCCTGTTTAACTAAATATTGTTAAGCAACTTTTGGAGGATCAGTTTGTGCAGTAATGGCGAGCAGAATTATGTAACATGAGTTCTTGCGGCATGTATTTAGGTATTAAAGATGACTTCATTGTTACTGTGTTCCATAGAATATACAGTATATATACCGCCGGTATATATATATATATATATATATATATATATATATATATATATATATATATATATATATATATATATATATATATCAACTACGTCGTCCACACCACCACCAGAGATACAAAAACGCTTTTTGGTCTATAGGTACCCTGGTGCAAAACTCTGTGAGCTGACCACGTACCATCGAGTCTCTCAAGCCGAACTTCTGTTTCCTCTTCGTCATCTGAGTCCGTGAGTATCTGGAAACATTTGTGACACTCGGTAACCGTTATGATTTTCTTGGTCTTGGGGAGAATGTTGTTCCTCACGACACTGAAGTTGTCTTGAGGGGGAGCAGAGTCACTATTTGTTTCTTGTGCATTGAAATCATCTGCTGAAGTGGCTACTGCAGGCGTTGGATTGTTGGCAGTTGACGTGATGGTAGTGTCGTCAGAGTGGAAAAGAGGAGGGAAAGACGAGGAAAAACAATTGTTGAATAGGAATTTGGCTGTCAAGTCGAGAATGTTGGCCCAACATCCAGGAATTTGAATAGAGTGCTGCTCTAGGCCATTTAGGATAGAAAATGTGTAGGCTAGTTCACCAGGTTGGTCAGTGAAATGGGAGGAGAACCATTGGCAGTGGTGAACATTGAAATCTCCTGAGATGGAGATTTCTGCAAAAGGAGAGATGGATAGAATGTGTTCCACTTTAGAAGTTAGTCAAAACATTTTGGATAGTCAGTAGAATTAGGGGAGAGATAAATAGCTCATAAATATTTAGTTTGGGAGTGACAAGAGAGCTTTAGCCAGAGTGTTGAGAATTCAGGAATCAAAGTTGGGAACAAGATATAAATCAAAATTGAATATCAAGACAGGAATAGGAACATAAGAACATAAGAAAAATGGAAATCTGCAGAAGATCTATTGGCCCATACGAGGCAGACCCCTTCTTTCCTACATCCCTATTTGTTCTTTTACATCTTTATGCACTACATTACTTCACTCACTTTAACCTATACCCCCTGCACTACGTATATCCTCTACACTACATCTATCTTATAGCTACCTAAGAACATCTCTCATTAAAACCTATATCCCCTAAACTACATCTATCTTATAGCTACATAAGAACATCTCTCACTACAACCCATATCCTCTAAACTACATCTCTCTGAATATCTGGACAATTTCTGGAAAATTATGATGTTGAACTATTTCTATTATTATATATCAGCCACATAGAGGAAATTACTGGGGTTCACTAAAAAAAAAAATCACCAAATTGTTTCAGTCGTTACTGGATGTTCAAGTATTTCTGATCCCAATTGTACACAGTGGCGACCGTACATATTCCACATCCTTGCAACCTCTATCAATACAAAACCCGCCCAATAGCCAGCAAAATAGCCCAACAATGCCCTATCTCTCTCTCTCTCTCTCTCTCTCTCTCTATATATATATATATATATTATATATATATATATATATATATATATATATATATATATATATATATATATATATATATATATATATATATATATGTGTGTGGTGGATTGGTCATGCCACTGGATTGGTAATCCAATGGACCCGGGTTCAAATCCCGATATGTCAATGGGAAGATATTATTGGGATTGAATTTGTGCTGTACCTAGTATCAGTGCATTACCACAAAGCCCACCGAAATGCCAAAAAAATACCCTCGTTGTTCCCTGATTAAATAACACTGTACGAATATTCTATCTATCTATCTATTGCCTGACGCCGTGATCCCCGAAGGGGTCGCCTCGAACGAACCGCCCCCATGCACCTCTGTTCCCAGTCAGTCGACGCCCCTCCCCCCAACCAGCACCGCCTTCGTTCATGTACTTCCTCACTCCATCCTTCCACCTCTCATTCGGTCTACATCTCCCTCTCTGTCCCTCCACCTCGCTCTCGTACACCCTCTTAGTCATTCTCTCGCTTTACATACGTTCCATATGGCCGAACCATCTCAAGTTGTTCCTTTTCACACTTTTCAACACATCTACATCCACACCACACCTCCTTCTTACTTCCTCATTAGTCTGTCTATCCCTCCATGTAACTCCGCACGCACTCCTTAAGTAATTCATTTCCACTGCTCTCACTCTTGGTCTGAGTCTCTCAACTTAACGTCCATGCTTCGCTTCCGTAAGTCAGTGTCGGGATTACCACACTGTCATGCAAGGACTTCTTCACTTCCATACTGACCACCCTATTTCTTGTTACTGCTTTTAGCGTTCCTACAACCCTCAACCCCTGTTGCACCCTCTCCCGCACTTCTTCATCCATAGTCCCATCTTTACTCAACACACTGCCCAGATACTTAAAAGAGTTGACATCTCCATAGCCTGACCGTTCAGCTTCACCTCACACTCTGTGACTTTACCTCTTTCGAAGACCATAACCATGCTCTTCCCCGCATTTACCTTCAAATTCCGTTTTTCGCACACTGTTCCAAACTCATTTACCAGACCCTGCAACTCCCATTCATTATCACTCATCAGAACTGTATCATCCGCAAACAGCAGTATAGGTAGCTTCCACTCAATTCCCTCCCTTTTCAGCGATACACCAACATCCACTGCTCTTGATAGTATTTCTTTCATGACTCCATCCATATATACAGTAAACAACCACGGAGACATCACACACCCCTGTTTCAAACCAACATTCAGGTCAAAGAACTCGCTCTGCTCACTCTCCACACGTACTGCCGCCTTTGCACCCTCATACATGCTCTTCACTGCTTTCAGCAACTTGCCCTCTACTCCGTATATTCTAAGTACTTTCCACAAACCTTCTCTATCCACTCTGTCATAGGCCTTCTCCAAGTCCATAAAGGCAACATACACCTTTTGTTTCTTCTCCAGATACTTCTCCACAACACAATTCAGGGTAAAAATCTGATCTACACATCCTCTTCCCTTCCTAAAACCTCCCTGCTCGTCGCCTATCCATTTAATTTAGATAGATTGTTCCTTGATTAAATAACACTGTATGAATATTCCCATATTCAAAATATGTTACAGGGGGACAATGCCTAGTGAGTTCACTGCTCAATAGGTGGCGTTCTGACAGTGAGGGTCTGATTCTGGAGGGTGAGACAGTGAAGCACTTGGGCAAAGCAACCAGCCGCTTCAGAGATGGAGCTGCTTCGAGCCATGATGGATGCTTCACATGTCTCACTCCCCAGACTGGAACAAGACCTCACGGGCTTCACCGTGTTGAGCGGTGGAATGTACAGGCTCTCAGCCTATGCCCGAGAGGGAGTAGTTGGAATATAGAAAAAAAAAAAAAAAAAAAAAAAAAAAAAAAAAATATATATATATATATATATATATATATATATATATATACAATATATACAGTATATATACATATAAATGATACAGTATATATTACATTATATGAGTATAACATTACTAATATAAAACATGGCGATAAGATTTTAGAGTACAGACTTCCAGATAGTATGTATGTATGTATGTATGTATTTATGTATGTATGTATGTATGTATGTATGTATATACTCTATACTCAGGGACACACCCTTTAGCTGGGGGTTGCTGACTCCAGGCAGAACCTGAACAAAAATAAAATTATTTTAAAGTTCCAAGTTTTAGGGTCCGGGACCACATTTGCGTTCCCTCGCCCCGTGCTCTGTCCCGTCGTGTAGGTGAATTTTACAAAGGGAGGATGATTCCTAGCTTCCCGCCCCCAGATTACCAGATTACCATACGATAATACAATGGTAATCCTACATAACGAAAAACCAGATTGCCGACCGGAAAACTTGCGAACTAAGCCTGACGGTTCCTCTGAGCGCCACACACAGGCAACCTTTTAAAGGAACCCACCTCGCTTTTTTTCTCTTTCTCTCCCTCTCTCTTTGGCTGGTATCCATTCGGCCCCATTCAGCCTACTGTTTTAAGACGTTTACCCCCATCCAGGTGTCAATATTTTCCTGGCGAGCAGTAGCGAGCCAGCATATATATATATTTGTTTTGACAGCAAGCTAAGTTTGTACATTTTTCGATAGAAAAATTTCTCCGGCGAAGCTGGATTTCTCCATACAATGCTGGCTCGCTGTCGCTTGCCAAGAAGAAATCGACACCTGGATGGGGATAAACGTCTTAAAACAGTTGGCTGAATGGGGCCGAATGTATATAAGCCAGGGAAAGAGAGAAAAGGAGAGAAAGATAAAAAAAAGCAGACCCCCTTAAAGCAACATAGACTCGCTGGCAAACTTTCAAAGCAACCAAACTCCAAAGCCCCGCCGCCGCCTCCCTGCCCCAGGCTAGGCGCCGGTAATGCCGTTTTCCCAACTCAACTTTTCCCAAACACATGATCGATGGTGCCTAATTAAATCACATAAGAAGCAGTCTGGGTCTTGAGGAGAAGAGGGAATAATGCTGATTTTATTATGTTCGTGGACATGTTATCTACAGTCGTGACCCTAAATATCAGAACAAGAAATAGAAAAAAATTGTAATTAGTATTAAGTTTTTTTTTTTTTTTTTTTTTTTTTTTTTTCTAAAATGGTCTAAAATGCTTCTCTAAACATAGGAGACTAGCAAAGGAGGGCATAAAAACCCATAGGACATCCCTAACCGCCCCTGCACCACCACCCCCAATCAGATATATATGTATGGATATCTGGAAATTTTTGTTAAACAAAATCATAGTTTACCATCCAATATGATCCAAAACATCGCTTTTTTTTACTTACTAGAGAAAATGTAGTTGCACGGGTTAGCACGGGTAACTATGGAAGATTTCATTAGATCCTATTATAATGACACAAATATTTAAGATTTAATTTCCCACAGTAATACTTCAAAGTGAATCTAGTAATGTATATACTACTCTGCTTCGTTCCCCTTGCATACACTATAAGTGGGAGTATACTGGAGTAGACTAGCGTGCTCAAAAAGGCTGATACTCGGATATTTTGGCTGTCTCGAAATATATAATGTTTACTATTGCTCCTAAAACTTATATATATATTTATTTTCTTTATATTTTTCATCACCTTGTCTTATTCAATATATGAAATCGAGCACGGCAAGTTGTAGGTGATGATTGTAGGATACGCCATAACAAAATATGCGCGAAATTTGAATGAATTTACAATTTTAGTTTATATAATGCGTAAATTCGCGTGTGCCCGCGCGCACGTAGAATGATGAATTTGAATGCAGTCTTAGTATTTCCATTGGTATTAAAATGGTATAATGCCAGAAACAGTCTCTTATACAGGGTGAATGGGGGGGGGGGGGGGTTAAAGGGTCAGCCTCCCCTTAAGACCATATGATTGGAACACAAGGAACGAGATATTTTGGTTTCACTAAATGGTCACTGTCTCGTTTGTGTCGTAAAGCATTATTCACTATACGTAAGCACCACTTTATGATAAGACTATGAGACTGTAATGACTAGACAAACCCAGTAATTGGATCTTTGTGGACCAATTATCTTTATTTAACGCTTTCAATAATTGAGGATGCCTGTTCACTTTACCTGGCTATCATTAGACGACCTTACTCGGCTTCACAAGGCCCTCGAGGAATCAAGGAGATAAAGTTTATTTCAATTGACCCTCTTACTTTCAAACATATAGCTCGCCATGTAATTGTGATGGTGTCGTTTTCAAACACCCCGTATAGGGTTGATGTTTAACTTATGATCTTGTTAAGGGGAGGTTTTTAGTTGATGCCCTAGACTTCCATCAAGCTTAAAATTACTCCCCCTAGACCCCCTTTCAAGGTAAATTTGTAAATTTTTCGGTAGAAAAATGTCCCGGTCGAAGGCCGGTTCCCCTTAAATTACAGGCTCGCTATCGCTCGCCAGGAAAAAATCGACACCTAAATAGCGCGAATAGTCTTAAAATTGACAGAAGTGGGGCGAGGGTTCTTAAAATCGCCAAACTAATGGTGCAAGCGTCTTAAAATCTCAAAAGCAATGGGGCTAAACATGAGGGAGAAAGGGATCCAGAAAAAAAATCCTCCAGGTGGAAATCTCCCCTTAAGCATTATACAGTACATGCGTGTTTTTCAACAAAGGAGGCACCATGCGAATTATGTGTATGTTTTGGTGTTGGAGGTTAAGAGTTATTATCCGATAAATGGTTTGGTGTTGGAGGTTAAGAGTTATTATCCGATAAATGTGTTGGTTATCATATTCGTTTTTTTTTTTTTTTTTTTAAACTTTGGTATCTGACTGACCTCAAGGACCTATTCAGTACTTAAGGGGAGACTGACCGTTTGTTTGGTCTATTAATTCATTTATTCATATATTTTTTTTAGTTTCCTCCCTAGACCTCCATCAAGCTTAGAAAAACACCCCCTAGACCCCCCTTCAAGATAAATTTGTACATTTTTCGGTAGAAAAATGTCCCGGCCGAAGGCCGATTCCTCTTAAAATTGCAGGCTCGTTTTCGCTCGCCAGGAAATAATCGACACCTAAATGGCACGAAAGGTCTTAAGATTGACAACAAAATGGTGCGAAATGTGTTAGAATCGCCAAACTAATGGGCCGAACGTCTTATAATCTCAAAACTAGTGGGGCTAAACATTAGGGAGAAGGGGGTCTAGAAAAACGGGCTTCCTCCCCCTTCTCCCCTGAATGATTTTAAGTCTTCACCGAACTATTGATTAAGTGGAAGCTCCAATTGACCATATGCGAGTTTCAGGCTATATGGAAGTTGGAGCCGTAAACTTCAATATCAAATAGAAGTACACTAAGGTTTCTGAGGGATACACATTATGTTGAAAAAGTGATGATTCACTTTTTGGGCGATTTTTGCATGTATTCATTATTTGTCCAGGTTCCTCCCTAGACCTTCATCAAATTTAAAAAAAAAAAAAATCCATTAGATCCCCCTTCTAGATTAATTTGTAAATTTTTCGGTAGAGAAATGTCCCGGCCGAAGGCCGGTTCTTCCAACATTACAGGCTCACTATCGTTCGCCAGGGAAAAAATTTACACCTAAATAGCACGAAAGGTCTAAATATTGACGAAGAAATGGGGCGAATGGTCTTACAATCGACTAACTAATGGGGAAAACATCTTAACATCTGAACACTAATGGAGGCTAAACATGAGGGAGAAAGTGGTCCAGAAAACCGGCCCATCTCCCCTTAATGGCACGTGTTTCTAAATGTACTACAGCCGTATTTTAGCTGGTAACTCTGCTTAATATCGGTCCCTACAGCTCCAACTTCCTCGCATGTTGTCAATTCGTTATCGTGTTCCTTGTCACTCAATGAAAATACTGGAGTAATTACGAGGCTGAACAATAAAGATAAATTAGTTATGAAAGAGAGAGAGAGAGAGAGAGAGAGAGAGAGAGAGAGAGAGAAAAAAAAAAAGAGAGAGAGAGAAAAAAAAGAGAGAGAGAGGGAGAGAACACAAAAAGAGAGAGAGAGAGAGTGTGTGTGTGTGTGTGTGTGTGTGTGTGTGTATTAGAGTTGAGTGGAAGTGGAAAGACATACATGTATATGCAAATAGTTTAGGAGGGGAAATGTGATCCAATATATAGGAGTATAAAGTTATACAGGGATGAGTTGAATAAGCTTTAGGAATGAGAAGTGAAACAGGAGAGTTGAGTGAATTGAATCAGCTACAATTGAAGAGAAACAGATAAATCATTTGCAAAGCCACTTAGAGGAAGAAAGATAATATATCATGTAATGTATATAATCGTGCGGAATAGATAGATATGACAATTACGTAAGAGTTGGGGGGGGGGGGGGGGGGGTGTAGGAATATAGAAGAAACAAAAGAGAATGTTGACGCTTTAAAACATATGCAGTTAAGGGAGCCCACCTCGTTTTTTTCTCTTTCTCCCTCTCTCTTTGGCTTGTATCTATTCGGCCACATTAAGCCTGCTGTTTTAAGACGTTTACCACCATCCAGGTGTCAATATTTTCCTGGCGAACGGTAGCGAGCCAGCATATATATATATACTGTATTTGTTTTGACAGGAAGCTAAATTTGTAAATTTTTCGATAGAAAAATTTCTCCGGCGAAGCCGGATTTCTCCATACAATGCTGGCTCGTTATCGCTCGCCAGGAAGAAATCAACACATGGATGGAGAAATCCGGCTTTGCCGGACAAATATTTATATCGAAAAATGTACAAATTTAGCTTGCTGTAAAACAAAAATATATATATATATGCTGGCTCGCTACCGCTCGCCAGGAAAATATTAACACCTGGATGGTGGTAAACGTCTTAAAACAGTAGGCTCAATGGGGCCGAATGGATACAAGCCAAAAAGAGAGGGAGAAAAAGAGAAAAAAGCGAGGTGACCCCTCTTAAGGCAAAGCAAAAACAAACAGCAAAACTAAAACGTCAAGGTAGTTACACTTGACCACTTGCGAGTTTCAGGCTATAAGGAAGTTGGAGTTTTTTACAACGATATTTAGCCGAATTACCAGCTAAAATGCGGGCGTATTACATAATTATATATAAATTATATATATAAATACATACAACTAAATCCAGCATACGTTTTATCCATTATATATATAAATACATACAACTAAATCCAGCATACGTTTTATCCATTAGACATCTACTTTATCATTGTATTTCTGTTTCATACCAATGTTTACGTCACCAGCTTCCTTGTAGCCTGAAACTCGCAAGTGGTCAATGGAGGTATAAGGGAAGGAACTGGCCTTGTTAGTGAAGAATCTACCTTGAAAGAGAGAAGAGATAATATAACTTAAGGGGGATGGGCCTGTTTTCTGAACCTTTTTTTCCCCCTTATGTTTAGCCCCATTAGTTCTCAGATGTTAAGATGTTTGCCCCATTAGTTAGTCGATTTTAAGACCTTTCGCCCCATTTCTTCGTCAATATTTAGACTTTGTGTGCTATTTAGGCGTCGTTTTTTCCCCTGGCGAACGATAGTGAGCTTGTAATGTTAGAAGAACCGGCCTTCTACCGAAAAATTGACAAATTAATCTAGAAGGGGGATCTAATGGATTTTTTTTTTTTAAATTTGATGGGGGTCTAGGGAGGAAACTAAAAAAATATATGAATAAATGAATTAATAGACCAAACAAAAGGTCAGTCTCCCCTTAAGCGGAAAATATTCAAGACGAGAGAGTTGCGAACTAAGCAAAAGAAGCAAAGGGAGTTCTTGAGTGAAGTAAAGATACCAGTTGAGGAGGAAGTGGAAAGCCTTGTATGGTTAGTGAAAGGCGCACGAGTTGAAAGGGTAGGGAGGCTTCAAAGTTGAGGTAAAATGGTAGAAGAGAAAATATTATGCTGGCAATGATAAAGGAGGAGAAAGGCATACATGGAGCAACTTAAGGGCGGATGGTTCACTCCTTGCATGTATTCGTTATTTGTATAGTTTCCTCCCTAGACCTCCATCAAAATAAAAAAATATATATCCATTAGATCCCCCTTTTAGATTAATTTGTACATTTTTCGGTAGAAAAATGTTCAGGCCGAAGGCCGGTTCTTCCAACATTACAGGCTCACTATCGTTCGCCAGGGGAAACAAATCCAACACCTAAATACCCCGAAAGGTTAAATATTGACAAAGAAATGGGGCGAAAGGTCTTAAAACCGACTAACTAATGTGGCAAACATCTTAACATCTGAAAACTAATGGGGCTAAACATGAGGGAGATAGTGGTCCAGAAAACCGGCCCTTCCCCCCTTAAGTGAAGAATGCAGTTGTCTTTGAAATGGAAGAAGAAAGGTAGAGGATGACAGATTGGAGACGATAAAATGGCTTAACACTAGTTCATCCAATATTTCTGAGAGTTTTTGTTTTGTTTTAATAATTAATTAAACCAATGTTTGGCCATTTCGAGCAGTTAGTTGTTAGTTTGGCCCGTAGACTAAACCCTCCTAAACCGCCCTTCAAGCTAAAGTTATACATTTTTGCGGTAGACAAATATTTCTCCTAATTTACAGTTTTACTATTGCTCGTCCAGAAAATATCAATTTATTTCTGCATATACTTCTTTCAATACCCGGTACTCTTTATCGGCAGAGTCAGGATAATAACTCCATAAATAATTATTCGTCTTTTCTATGTGTATGAAGGAGACAAAAGGTAGGTTGCTTGTAACGAGTGTCTCCCCCCAAAGCCAAACGAGTGACAGAGAGATTCTTGGGTTGGAGAACTGGACGGAATAGGAGTAGGACTGTGTTGAACGGCGGGTGCTTCGTACTCGTCGCAAGGGAGGCGGCAATGCACGAAGAGTTCTGAAGAACACTGATTGTTGCAATAGCGATAGAAGAGTGAATGAGATGCAACATTGCGGCGTGTAGAAAGAGATTGAGAACTAGTAAAAGGAAGTGAGTTGGTGAGGTGAAATGATTTTCAATATCCTATATATATACCGGTATATATATATATATATATATATATATATATATATATATATATATATATATATATATATATATATATATATATATATACTGTATATGTATTGTATGTATATAGGGAATGAAATAGAAAGTGAAAGTGTGGCAAATTGACAACGGAGATGTTTGATCCAGTAGTGATCCCCAGTGGCTCCCCAGGGTGACCAGTGGCTACGATAACACTCAACCATATTTATGTCCATCCACCTCCACAACAGTACACTCTAGGTCGTTCATGTTCCCGAAGTGTGGACCGGTTCATACACTAGTGCGGCGACTTTTAAGGGGGGATGGCATGTTTAGCCCAAATATTTTTCAGGTTTTAAGACGTTCGGCCCATTAGTTTGGTGATTTTAGGAGCTTTCGTATATATATATATATATATATATATATATATATATTTTTTTTTTTTTTTTTCAATATTAAAACCTTTCATGTAATTTAGGTGTCATTTTGTTCCTGGCGAGCGATAGCGAGCCTGTAATATTAAGAAGAACCGGCCTTCGGCCGGGAAATTTTTCTACCGAAAAATGTACAAATTTACCTTGAAGGTAGTCTTTGGAGTGTGTTTTAAGCTTGATAAATGTCATGGGAGAAAACTAAAATCCTCCCTTAAGATGGGGAAGAGTCAATTTTCTTGCTCTCTTACAAAAACGGGCTATAGGTCCGTTAACCATGAATATTCTAGACGTCGAGACCCCCTAGCCTGTTGTAACTCAGGACGGGCTGGAGTAAATGGGCTGTACAATCAAGAACTTAAATAATGTCGCACCCATTTGAATCCATATCACAAGAACACAAGAAAATGGGAGTCCGCAGAAAGCCGGTCGGCCCACACAAAGCAGATCCCTCTCACACCCAACCCCATGTATGTCAAACGCAAACGAGACAATTCAATGCTGTATTATCGCCCAGATGTTTCAGAACTTTGCTTTAATGTTCACAAATTCGAATTGGTATAATCTTACATATGCTCATGACTGAACTTATTCCTATTTATTTACTGATTGCCTCTCTCTGTCTATCTATTTACACAGGCCGAATCCCCACTTTTCCTATTTTTATTTTATATTATTTTATTTTATTATTATTATAATTTTTTTTTTTTTTTTTGGTGGGGGGCCGACTCAAGACAGAGCAAGAACAGGGACAACACAAAACACAACATAACACAACGAACACACACAAACAAAACAAATTCACACAATGTAGGTCATTCAGGAGAAGACCTCTCTCTAAATAGCACAATTAGCATTTGGATTACACGTCGCTTGAGTTACGAGATCTTAAGGGTCTGGATTGCCATACTCGTCATAATGATTAGACTATAGCTTGCCCTCACTTCATCTACAAGGGACTGGAGTTCTCGAAAAAGGGCTCCAGTCCTGACGTTAATCTTGACTTACAGTGTACTGGCTTAATAATCCAGAAGGGTTGATAGTCTCTGATGTCTTATTATAATTAATTAATTAACTTCATCTAAAGTAAGGCATAGTATTGGTTAGATTAATTTAATTGTGGGTTAGGTTAGGTCAGAATATGCTATGTATGGTAATCATGATAGTCATGCAAACGAAAAGAACACTGGTGACAATTTTGTTTTTAAGATCACAATACTGGCAGCGATATTGCCAACATAATACCGTAATAGTAACGGTGATATTGCCAACATAATACCGTAATAGTAACGGTGATATTGCCAACATAATACCGTAATAGTAACGGTGATATTGGCAACATAATACCGTAATAGTAACGGTGATATTGCCAACATAATACCGTAATAGTAACGGTGATATTGCCAACATAATACCGTAATAGTAACGGTGATAGGTATAACGAACCAATAACAGTGTTAGTCTTTTACGGTCTTATTCCCGTATTCTGAAGGTATAATACGATAAAGACCCTGTAATATTGAGTAAGGGAGTAAAGTACGAGAATACTGCATGAACCTGGCTATATTTCGGGAAAAGGTACCCATCTAGACTAACACACGGCTCCTCGGAAATGGTTTTGTTGATATGGCTATCCCCTTGATCCCAGTACTCAGACTATCACGATCATCCCTCTCTTTCCACCACCAGTCACCACCACCACTACTATCATCATCCCCTTCAGTATACCAGTACCCCATGAACCTCCACAGTCATCCCCCCTACTACCATCCTAATTAACTATTTACACCCGTTCAACATACCAGTACCTAAGCTATCACGATCATCATTCTTACCACCACATTCACCACCATTACTACCATTATCACCAAGTTATTTAATTCCTTCAGTACACCAGTATTACCCATGGTATCTCGATCATCATTCTCTCTCTCATCACCACCACAACCTCCACAGTCACTACCAGTACTGCCACCATCGTTAACTACTCTAACTGTTGTCAGTCACCATTCGGGAATAAAGATAGCGTTTGAAACACGTATGCCAAAGACCCGTTTACGAACAACAGCTTAGCATGAACGAGATGTTGTTGTTTTTGTTGTAGTTTCCCAGACTGTCTGGCCAAACAGTCCAGAGTCCAGTAGATTGAAGCTGCTCTAGATACTCGGGCCCCTGAAGGGGCCCGGGTAAGATGAGATCTGTCTCTGAGAAGGCAGCAGGGGAAGGGACCATCAGTCAACGGGCTTGCACTCCCGGGCCAATGCCCCCACCGTCCGCAGCCTCCCTTGCAGTGCTACCCAATCGGGCGATCTCATCATCACCTAGAAGGAAAAGTAGGACATTAAAAGAGACAGACATAAACGGCTAAGGTCGGGTAGAGGATGCCAAATCTCACTCTGGATAGGACCAGCCCTTACCCTGCATGATCGAGTGACAGACACTGAATACAGACAATACTCACAATCATGACTATGCTACCAATACTATCACCAGCACAGTGAAGACACAAATCGGAGAGTGGCTAACACATAAAAAAAAAAAAAAAAAAGTAGTCAAACCCAATGTTCTTCGTAACCGTAATTATTGTTGTCAACTTTTGATTTTAAGAGTACTACCACCACCCTCATCAATAATACTGCCAACTAAAACTAACGCTGCCCAGTAAATTATCATTAACATCACCACCACCACCACCACCATCACCACCACCATCATCATCACCACCACCACCACCATCACCACCACCACCACCACCACCCTCATCAATAATACTGCCAACTAAAACTAACGCTACCCAGTAAATTATCATTAACATCACCACCACCACCACCACCACCACCATCATTAACACCACCACCACCACCACCACCACCACCATCATCATTTTACTAATTTGATTACCACTACCTCCATCATGATCATCACTACGTCATCAGTGTTACGACCATCACCGCGCACCACCATTACCACTATTACCATAAAGTTGAATAAGCGAACATATTTTTGCCCCTGGGGGATATATTGGGGCTATTTCTCATTGATATCAGCAATGATAAAACAATGTCGGATAATGTAGGTGATTTAATTTATATATATTCTAATACCAAACCTGTCAGCTTCTAATGGTAGGGAACAGGGATCGTGTGGTTCTGCCTGTAGCAAATGTCCTCATTAATTTGCATTGATTAGATTTGCATTATATACCAGGGCCAAAGATCCAACCATTTACAGCCTTTCCTCCCCCTTTTGACAATATCTTACATATATATCCTATTTTTATTAGCACGCAGAACATTTTATATTTTGTTTGTTGAATTCACATGTATCGCACACATTTTGTAATCCATTATGTTGTTAATTATCAAAACCTGGCGTTGAAATTATGCTGACAACAGCTATTAATTTAACCAACAATTACCTGCAAAGGGACTATTATTGTATATTTACAAGAGGAAAACAAAATTAGTTAATATGCATTAGAAAGCAAATTTATCATCTCAGTTTTCATTATTAAAGAAATATATATTGGCAACATGTGCAACCCCAGATCACCAAGGTATGGTCTGAACCAATAACGGGATATCAAACACCCACTTCCCTAATTTGCGTGTATCTTCTTTCATATGCTACGCTGCCACAAGACTCTAGCTTAATACATTGTGGATCTGCCAGCAGCCTCAATTTAGGCAGGATAGCCATACCTGTGTAAAAACGTATTTTAAGATCACTGACTAAAACGCTAGGCTCCAACTGCTTTATTCAACAGCAATGCTGTTCAATATACCAGCAACCCCGTGTTGGAAGCTGGAACGTATGTCAAAGACATAGTTACCTGTGCGCCAGACCCTGCAAGTTGCACTAGTACACCTGCAACTTCTACAGATGCCGCTACCAACCTAATCAATTACAATACGAATGGGCTATTTGAGGGATTACCCAACTAAGCTCCGACACCATCATCACAGCATAGCCCTTTGAGGATCCTGACACTACGTTTGTTGCCCAGGACAGTGTCGCCACTTAAACCAGTGCCTCCCACACCTGGACATGCCGTCAGCTTCGTGGGTGTCATCTTCCGGAACTTATGATGGGACATCACTCCACAGACTACTCAGCCTGTCCAATATTTCCATTCAATATATTAATAACCTGAAAAAGTGTAATAACTGAACCCTGTCCATGCACTATATTGCAGAAATAATAGTTGTGACAATATGGAACACTGAACATTGTCTCCAATTTGTATAAAACATTGGGGCGAACCTCCTACAATCCTCTCATCCTCTCTCTCACTATCTCTTTAACCACCTCCTCCCGGCCACCAGAGGTTATCCCATTTAATCCCCGGTTGCCAGTATCAGCGAGGGCAGCAGTACTAGCCCCGGGGAGCTTTACTAGAACATAAATATGACTCCAACACCTTAAGGGGAAGAACACCGATTTTCTGGACCCCCTTCCCCCTAATGTTTAGCCCCATAGTTTTCAGATTATAAGAAGTTCGGCCCATTAGTTTGGCGATGTTAACACCTTTCGCTCCATTTCGTTGTCGATTATTTCCTGGCGAGCGATAGCGAGCCTGCACTTTTAAGAGGAACCGGCCTTTGGCCGGGAAATTTTTCTACCGAAAAATGTACACATTTATCTTGAAGGGGGTCTAGGGGGTGTTTTTCTAAGCTTGATGGAGGTCTAGGGAGGAAACTAAACAAATATACGAATAAATGAATTAATAGACCAAACAAACGGCCAGTCTCCCCTTAATGTGTATAATCTTTAATATATGGGATTCATCATTTATGAAAGAGGGTTACGTCAAACACTTCTCTCCTCATTGTCCTCTTATGAGCTGTCCTGTATACAGACCAGGACCCTTCACTTTACACCAGGGACACTAGCACCTGTCCTGTAGTACTCTCTTTACTTTACACCAGGGACACTAGCACCTGTCCTGTAGTACTCTCTTTACTTTACACCAGGGACACTAGCACCTGTCCTGTAGTACTCTCTTTACTTTAGGTTGCCGGATGTTGAGGCTGGGAATAGTGCACTCAAACCTCAATGGGGATAAGAGAGAGAGAATTACATCGAATATAATACATATACTGACCACACAGACTTTACGATCCAAACTAGGTGGCCAGGCATTATTTCTATTAGAGATAGCAAAATGACCAGATGAGTAATGTGGAAAAACAGGAGAGAGAGAGAGAGAGAGAGAGAGAGAGAGAGAGAGAGACTCACTTAATATAAAATTAGTAAGACATTTCGTTGAATAGTTCCTTTTTAAGTTTAATGTAGTCATTGAACATTAAATTATCGTATTTTATTCAATAACATCTCCAGGAAGTAATATGAATAAAGCGAAAAGTCGCAAAACAAATTATAAGATTTTAAGACGTTCGCTCCGTTACTTTGGCGATGTTGAGACCTTTCGCTTTATTTCGTGTCATTTAGGTGTCGATCTTTTATGGCGAGCCTGCAATTTTTAAAGGAATCGGCCTTCGGCCGTTACATTTTTCTACCGAAAATTGTACACATTTATCTTGACAGGGGGTCTAGGGGGTGTTTTTGAAGCTTGATGGAGGTCTAGCAAGGAAACTCAATAATATATTAACCTGGTCTGTACCGCGACGTCTTATTAATTTTATTCTTGCTATATTTAGACTATTTTAAGCAGTTTAAGAAGGGTCTGTGGTAGGAAAATAGGTTAAGGGAGATAGTTTGAAGCCTGTTAATTGCTGGAGGCCCTTTGGAAACTGAATAAAATCGTCTAATAGGAGCCAGCATAAAGTTAAAAGAAGTCTCCGGTACAGAAGGGGTTAATCGATATATATATAGACCACATAACAAACAGTGCCCACTTAATAACAAACAGTGCCCACTTAATAACAAACAGTGCCCACTTAATCATCAAAGGGGTAACAGTGCTAAAAAGGATATTTCCATTTGTAGCGGAGTTCTTGAGTTAATGAGATCGTTGATGAGTGTGGCATTTTTAGGACCCTCTTGAAGATTGGCTTTCTCTTTTAACCCTTTTTACTACCGGGGATGTATGTTGCACTAATTCAGCTATATTTAGACGATGTTGTGTAGCTCAGGAAGGATCTGTGGTAGTTAGAAGAGTTACTTGAGATAGTCTGTAGCCTCTTAAGGGGAGATTGACCGTTTGTTTGGTCTATTAATTCATATATTTTTTTAGTTTCCTCCCTAGACCTCCATCAAGCTTAGAAAAACACCCCCTAGATCCCCCCTTCAAGATAAATGTGTACATTTTTCGGTAGAAAAATGTCCCGGCCAAAGGCCGGTTCCTCTTAAAATTGCAGGCTCGCTATCGCTCGCAAGGAAATAATCGACACCTAAATGGCACGAAAGGTCTTAAAATTGACAACGAAATGGGGCGAAAGGTGTTAAAATCGCCAAACTAATGGGCTGAACGTCTTATAATCTCAAAACTAGTGGGGCTGAACATTAGGGAGAAAAGGGTCCAGAAAAACGGTCTTCCCCCCCCCCCTTAATTGAGAGTCTGTAGCCTCTTAATTGCTACACGTCCGTCCTAAGCTGAGTAAAATCGTCTAATAATTGCCAGACTATAATGAAGAAGGGCATCGGTACTGAAAGGGTTAATGAAATACCAATCATAATTTAGGCTACTCCGGGGAACCAGCAGCTGTCTTGATAGCGGAATGCATAGTGCGGGGAATTTCGATGTGAGTATCCTGGGTTCGAGTCCTTGGAGTGCCACATGTATTTGTTGATTTCATTAATTGAGTTTAGATGTGAAGTTGGTTGGTGTTAAAAAACATAATAATTACTTCTATTCCTTCGTATTATCTCTCGATTTGTCAACACACTGGACAAATTACATATCGTCCACACGTATTACAAAGCAATACCAATTAACCCCTTCAGACTCTTATGACTCAGAGGTTGCCAGATTAGCAATAAGAAATAGAGTTCTCTCACTCTTATAATTACCTCTCCAAAATTAGTTTTTTGCCCACAGCTAACTCAAAGACAACTGCAGAGGTTGAAATAACTAAACTAAAGGTTTATAAATACCCCTGATGGTAACAAAGGCTTTAAAGTATCCCTAATAGGCTCAAAATTGCGTCATATGTCTGAGAGGGTTAAAAGCAACTAATGCTCAATATACATTCCATTAAGGCGAGGCTGATGGACTGTTGAGGTTAAGGGGAGATGGGTCGTTTTTCTGGTTCCCTTTCTCCCTCGTGTTAAGTCCCAATTGTTTTGAGATTATAAGACGTTCGGCCCATTAGTTTGGCGATTTTAACACCTTTCGCCCCATTTCGTTGTCAATTTTAAGACCTTTCGTGCCATTTAGGTGTCGATTATTTCCTGGCGAGCGATCAATATAGCATTATAGTTTGTTTGAATTACTTCAGTCTTCCATACTTCCACAGTATTGTTTAATTCATATTGTCATCGGTTATATTTTCTTCTAATGTGTATTTTGTCTAATTAAAATTTTTAACTACTTTCTTATTCATATAATATATCTTTGGTTTGCATCTGTGTTCCTATTTACTTCTTGTTAGTCTCTCCTCCCTCCTTCCTTCCCTCCCTCTCTCTCTCTTTCCTCTCTCTCTCTCTTCCCTCCTCCGTCCCTCCCTCTCTCTCCTCCCTCCTTCCTTCCCTCCTCCGTCCGTCCGTCCCTCCCTCTCTCTCTCTCTCCTCCCTCCTTCCTTCCCTCCTTTGTCCCTCCCTCTCTCTCTCCTCCCTCCTTCCTTCCCTCCCTCTCTTCCTCCTCCCTCTCTCTCTCTCTCTCCTCCCTCCTTCCTTCCCTCCTCCGTCCCTTCCTCTCTCTCTCTCCTCCCTCCTTCCTTCCCTCCCTCCTCGCTATCTCTCTCTCTCCTCCCTCCTTCCTTCCCACCTCCGTCCCTCCCTCTCTCTCTCTCCTCCCTCCTTCCTTCCCTCCTCCGCCCCTCCCTCTCTCTCTCCTCCCTTCTTCCTTCTCTCTCTCTCTCTCCTCCCTCTTGCTTGATCTCGCCAACCCAGAATGCAGTCTTATTGACTATCAATATTGAACATCGCCTCAGCGGAGTCTTCCTTCCTTCCTTCCGGCCTGTTTAGCTCTTGTGATATCTGCATGCATTTCATTTTCTCCTCTCTCTCTCTTTTCCTTCTCTCCTTCGCTGAAACTATATAATACATCAACAAATAAATATATAGACTTAAAACTAGCCACCACTACCTTAAAAATGGCCTATAACCTAATTGGGTGTATTGATACGGATTCACCTGTCTGTCCACCTTGCTTCTGTTCCATCTTTTGTTGGTTTGTTTCTATTTCCTTTCCTGTTGCTTTGCTTTCCCCTTTCCTTCCGTTGGGTGTTCGTTTCCCCCTCTCTTCACTTGTCCTTTCCTTTGTTCCTCTCGTACCTTAAGGGGAGATCTCCACTTGAGGGATTTTTTGCTTGACCTCTTTCTCCCTCATGTTTAGCCCCATTGCTTTTGATATTATAAAACGTTTGCCCCATTAGTTTAGCGATTTTAAGAACTTTCACCCCATATTAAGACCTTTCGTGCGATTCAGGTGTCGATTTTATCCTGGCGAGCGATAGCGAGCCTGTAATTTAAGAGGAATCGGCCTTCGGCCGGGACATTTTTCTACCGAAAAATGTACAAATTTATCTTGAAAGGTACTTAAGGGGGTGTAAATTTAAGCTTGATGGAGGTCTAGGGAACAAACTAAATACCTCCCTTAACCTTGCTCTTCATTCATTTCTTTATCTGTAACCGCTTTCTCCAGTCGCTATTTCTGTTCATCCTTTCTACTGGCCTGGTAGTGTCTCTCTCTCTCTCTCTCTCTCTCTCTCTCTCTCTCTCTCTCTCTCTCTCTCTCTCTCTCTCTCTCTCTCTCTCTCTCTCTCTCTCTCTCTCTCTCTCTCTCTCTCTCTCTCTCTCTCTCGTCATCCATACACCATCATTATTTTCCTACTGTTTATCCTTCATTTGGTTCCTCTTATTTTGTCATCTCGGTCGCATTTCTCTTCTTATATTTCCTCCTATCTTGTTTATCCGGCAGCCTATCAAAAGATGCTAATTTTTTGGGTGCTCGGTCTTCAGCCAGTCAATCAATTTTCCCCTTCCTTGCTTCCTTCGTTTATTAACCTTTCATGACGCTATTGCTCGCCAGGAAGAAATCGACACCTGGATGTGGAAAAAAAGTCTTAAAACAGTTGGCTGAATGGGGCCGAATGGATACAAGCCAGGGAAAAAGAGAGAAAGATAATAAAAGCCGGTGACCCCCCTTAAATGAAAGATATATACTAGAACGGCAATATATTATTCGATGATATTCGTTATTATTATTGGGCAACATAGAGACGAGATGTAATATAATGTTTTTTAACACCAACCAACTTCACATCCAAACTCAATTAATGACATCAACAAATACGTGTGGCACTCCGAGGACTCGAACCCAGGATACTCACATCGAAATTCCGCTCACTATGCATTACGCTATCAAGACAGTTACCACATACTGACGGACTCTCTCCCTCTCTCTCACACACACACACTAGTAACGTAATTCATAATATTAATGCTACGTTAATTCCCACATAATACACTCAATCTCATTCTTTCCCTTACATCTCCCCCTCCCTCTCTCTCACACACACACACACACCTGCACACACACAGATACATACATACACACACACAAAAACGCACACACACACACAAACACGCCCACACACTTAATCTCTTTATCCTTCCCTAGTCTTATCTTTCATATTGTTCTTCTCACCCTCTCCTATCTTCCTGCCCTTGTACAGTCACGTCCAGTAGCCAGTTCTACCTTAAGGGAGCCCACCTCGCTTTTTTTATCTTTCGCTCCCTCTCTCTTTGGCTTTTATCCATTCGGCCCCATTCAGCCTACTGTTTTAAGACGTTTACCTCCATCCAGGTGTCAATGTTTTCCTGGCAAGCGGTAGCAAGTCAGCATATATATATATTTTTGTTTTGACAGCAAGCTAAATTTGTAAACATTTTGATAGAAAAATTTCTCCGGCGAAGCCGGATTTCTCCATACAATGCTGGCTCGCTATCACTCGCCAGGAAGAAATTGACACGTGGATGAGGATAAACGTCTTAAAACAGTTGGCTGAATGGGGCCGAATGGATACAAGCCAGGGAAAGAGAGAAAAGGAGAGAAAGATAAAAAAAAACGTTGAACCCCTTAATTATTTTCTTCTCATGATATTGTAAAAAAGATGCACTTCAACATGAGGATAAGCCTTGCATATAAATGTTTTGTTAATGTGTGCTTTGGACTTTCTTTGTACTAGAGAGAATGCCAAAGTTGAAATTCTGAAGGATGAAAAACAAGTCTTGATTGTAACTGTATATCCTCCACCCTCCACCCTCCATCCTATATCCTCCACCCTCCATCCTATATCCTCCACCCTCCATCCTATACCCTCCATCCTATATCCTCCACCCTCCATCCTATATCCTCCACCCTCCATCCTATACCCTCCACCCTATATCCTCCACCCTCCATCCTATATCCTCCACCCTCCATCCTATATCCTCCACCCTCCATCCTATATCCTCCACCCTCCATCCTATATCCTCCACCCTCCATCCTATATCCTCCACCCTCCATCCTATATCCTCCACCCTCCATCCTATACCTTCTTTTTCCACCGTGGCTCTGTGATCTCCCTTATATCTTAATTGGTTCTCGATCTAACACATTTTTTTATTCGCTCTTCCCTTTTATATCACCCTCTCTCTCTCTCTCTCTCTCCCTCGCTAACCACTTACATATTCCTAAACTAATAATTCCCAAGGCTCGTCCCTTCTGCCACCGTCCCTTCTGCCACCGTCCCTTCTGCCACCGTCCCTTCTGCCACCGTCCCTTCTGCCACCGTCCCTTCTGCCACCGTTCCTTCTGCCACCGTCCCTTCTGCCACCGTCCCTTCTGCCACCGTCCCTTCTGCCACCGTTCCTTCTGCCACCGTCCCTTCTGCCACCGTCCCTTCTCATGAATGTGTTGTCATTCAAAACCAGCTTTGTATTCTTTTACGTTCATTATAATTTGGTGTATATTATTATCAAAATACCCGTACACCAGAGAGTATGAAAAAGTTATAAATTAGAGTGGTGTACTTTTGTTTATCCTTATGATAGATTGAATTATTACTACCTATATAATTGTAGATTATCTATCCTTTTCATACTTCTTTAAGATGGTTCACTTTTTGGGCGATTTTTGCATGTATTCATTATTTTTCTAGTTTCCTCCCTAGACCTCCATCAAATATTAAAAAACATCCATTAGATCCCCCTTCTAGATTAATTTGTACATTTTTCGGTAGAAAAATTTCCCGGCCGAAGGCCGGTTCTTCCAACATTACAGGCTCACTATCGTTCGCCAGGGAAAAAATCGACACCTAAATAGCACGAAAGGTCTAAATATTGACGAGGAAATGGGGCGAAAGGTCTTAAAATCGACTAACTAATGGGGCAAACATTTTAACATCTGAAAACTAATGGGGCTAAACATAAGGGAGAAAGTGGTCCAGAAAACCGGCCCATCCCACCTTAAGCTCAAAATGTTTAACAGTGTAAAGGAAGGGGGGGGGGGGGGGGGCCTCGAAGCTGGTTACAGATATAATGAAACACACCATACTTTCCGCGTATCTCTAACCTGATATGAGGCAGCTAAAATGCTCACAGGACTTGCTAAGTTTTGGCAACCCGTCTAGGGGAAAGGAACACCCTAATGACAAAACTGGATAAGAGAAGTCACATAATCGTTGGGCTAAATCCCGAAAGCATATGTGTTCATTGTTGCTTCATATTTAATATATAATATTAATCATTAGAATAGCTTATTAATTTTTCAATAGCTTCATTGCTGTTTACTTGTTCATTAGTATCAATACAACAGATCTTGATCATGATGCTTGATTGAAGGACTGTTTGAGTAGGCCTAATGAAACCTGCCACAGTCCATAATATTCTAGTATACAAGTTTATGTATGAGTGTGCGTATTATACATCAAGTTTATGTATGAGTGTGCGTATTATACATCAAGTTTATGTATGAGTGTGCGTATTATACATCAAGTTTATGTATGAGTGTGCGTATTATACTTCAAGTTTATGTATGAGTGTGCGTATTATACATCAAGTTTATGTATGAGTGTACGTATTATACTTCATGTTTATGTATGAGTGTGCGTATTATACTTCAAGTTTATGTATGAGTGTGCGATTTATACATCAAGTTTATGTATGAGTGCGTATTATACATCAAGTTTATGTATGAGTGTGCGTATTATACTTCAAGTTTATGTATGAGTGTGCGTATTATACATCAAGTTTATGTATGAGTGTACGTATTATACTTCATGTTTATGTATGAGTGTGCGTATTATACTTCAAGTTTATGTATGAGTGTGCGTATTATACTTCAAGTTTATGTATGAGTGTGCGTATTATACATCAAGTTTATGTATGAGTGTGCGTATTATACATCAAGTTTATGTATGAGTGTGCGTATTATACATCATCACACATAACATTAGTGTTCAATAAATCAAATATTAATACTATTTTTGCAATGAACATTTACACAATCCTTAATTACCATGGGTGATTTTTTATTCGTCGATAACGCGCCTTTAAGGGGAGGTATTTATTTGTTCCCTAGACCTCCATCAAGCTTAAAACTTACACCCCCTAGACCCCCCTTTCAAGATAAATTTGTAAATTTTTCGGTAGAAAAATTTCCCGACTCTTAAATTACAGGCTCGCTATCGCTCGCCAGGAAATAATCGACACCTAAATGGCACGAAAGGTCTTAAAATTGACAGAAATGGGGCGAAATTTCTTATAATCGCTAAACTAATGATGCAAACGTCTTAACATTTCAAAACCAATGGGGATAAACATGAAGGAGAAAGGGGTCCAGAAAAAAAATCCCTCAAGTGGATATCTCGCCTTTAACTCTTTCACCTTCGATCTTCTCTGCATCTTTTCCTTCCACAAAGAATAAAATATCCCGGCGATTTTCTTATTTGACTCTTTCCTCGGATGCAAGCCTCCGGTCGTTGATCTTGCCATTGCAAAGTGAGAGAGAGAGAGAGAGAGAGAGAGAGAGAGAGAGAGAGAGAGAGAGAGAGAGAGAGAGAGAGAGAGAGATTTACATAGATACACTGGCCACACAGACCTTACGATCCAAGCGAAGTGGTCAGGACTTAATTCTAGTACAGATGGCATATCCGATAGAAAAGGAAAGTTGAAAGAAAGGATAGAAAAGAAGAAGAAGAAAGAGAGAGAGAGAGAGAGAGAGAGAGAGAGAGAGAGAGAGAGAGAGAGAGAGAGAGAGAGAGAGAGAGAGAGAGAGAGAGCGAATACAATCAACAAACAGATTTATAGGTACTGTACAATTGTCTTTATATATGTAGCTTCACAATATATGTAAAACTAAAAGCGAAGACAGTTAATAAGTTTGTTCGTTTGCAAGCGATTTGCTTTGCCTATACTTTGAAGAATAGTTTAGTCTTGTGTATGTTAGGTTACTTTGTTTTGGGATAGGTTAGTTTAGCAGGTTAGTTAGGTTAGGTTGAGATTAGGCTTGATTGGTCTAATATAGGTTCTAATATTGATTACGTTAGCTTAGTTGTAGGCTTATTTAGGCTAGGTTTGGTTAGGTTTGATAAAGCCCTTTTAGTTTAGGGCTTATTGCAGGGAAAATGGGGTTAGGTTAGGTATTGTCGAATTGAATTCAAATGTATACGACAGAAATAATCGGTGACAAATTATTAAGGGGAGGCAGTTGGGTTTTTCGAGTCCTCCTCCTCCCTCATGTTTAGCCCTGTTAGTTATCAGATTACAATACATTTGCCCCTTTAGTTTGGCGATTTTTAGACCTTTTGCCCCAATTCTTTGCCAATATTAAGACCTTTCGTGCCATTTAGGTGTCGATTTTCTTCCTGGCGAGCGATAGCGAGCCTGTATTTAAAGAGGAATCGGCCTTCGGCCGGGAAATTTTTCTACCAAAAAAATTACAAATTCATATCAAAGTGGGTGTTTTTTAAGCATGATAGAGGTTTAGAGAGCAAACTAAACCCCCTCCTTAAACTATTGAGCCGAACCAGTAAATTATGCTGCACAAAAACCGTCTGGACTCCCTTAAAGGTTAATTCCAGGGATGAAACCTATTCAAACTACAATGTCCATTGGGATCTGCTTGGTTTTAGGTACATGATACTGAAGAACTTTCATCAATTTGTTTTAACAACGTAGAAATATAGCTTATCTAAGTTATTTTATGTGGCGCGAACTGGCGTGTTTACCATGACGTCATTTTGTGCAATGGCGGGAACTCTTGACATGGGAAATGGTGAATCTGTGTTTTTTTATGTGAGAAACTCTAATAATTTGTATGCATGTTTACAGCTCAACATTTGACTTCACCACTGTCTGGTCAAGGGACCGTGATATATAAATTGAACAGAACACGATATTATCATTACGAAATAGGCCTTAGAACCGACCTGCCTCAACTTTGGACCAGGCTAAAACACTCACAAACATTGGCTATATGTTAATTGTTGGCGAGATGGGATTATTTCTTGATGTGCACCACATCTTCAGGACGTTGTTCGATCGTTTGCAGAGCTTGAGTATTGAATTGAAAGATATTAATTACGAAAAACAGACCGGACAGTCCAGGACTGCAGGTCTTGTTTACAAACTAGGCTCTCCATACAATGGCGTCAATCCCGAGCCGTTGAACTGGTCCAGCTGATCGCCGAGTTGCCAACGACAGTATATACTAGTATTTTTTTCTGGAGTTTAATGGAATTATATCGATATTGCCAATATACATATTACAGTATATTCATGCCAAGTTATGACCCTGCATTAATCTTCGTTTTCTCGTTCATCCCTGTAGTTCACCTTTAAGCCATCTGTCGGATATTTTCCTTGCATCTATATTTTTACTTTCCTCTATTTTTCCCTTGATCTGTGACCGCATCCCTTTCTCTCATTCACTCGCCCTTTTATCTCTCCTATCTTTCTTTCTCTCTCTCATGTCGTTATCTTCTTTCTCTTGGTCCTTCAGTTCAGCTCGCCTGCCAGATGGGGGGGGGGGAGTGGTATAAGGGGGAATGGTTCGTTTTTGTGGCTCTCCTTCTCCCTCATGTTTAGCCCATTAGTTTTCAAAATTTAAGACGTTTGCCCCATTAGTTTGGCCATTTTAAGACCTTTCGCCCCATTTCTTTGTCAATATTAGGACCTTTCGTGCCATTTAGATGTCGATTTTCTTCCTGGCGAGCGATAGCGGGCCTGTATTTGAAGAGGAATCGACCTACGGCCGGGACATTTTTCTACCGAAAAATCTACAAATTAATCTAGAAGGGGGATCTAATGGATGTTTTTTTTAAATTTGATGGAGGTCTAGGGAGGAAACTAGAAAAATAATTAATACATGCAAAAATCAACCAAAAAGTGAACGATCCACCCTTAACTATGAAAATAGATACAAACAAAGCTATCACGTAGACTGCATCACGATTATATATATAACGTATGTGAGCAACGGTACCTGGACGTAATGTTATGTGAGCAACGGTACCTGGACGTAATGTTATGTGGGCAACGGTACCTGGACGTAATGTTATGTGGGCAACGGTACCTGGACGTCATGTTATGTGGGCAACGGTACCTGGACGTAATGTTATGTGGGCAACGGTACCTATACGTAATGTTATGTGGGCAACGGCACCTGGACGTAATGTTATGTGGGCAACGGTACCTGGACGTAATGTTATGTGGGCAACGGTACCTGGACGTAATGTTATGTGGGCAACGGTACCTACACGTAATGTTATGTGGGCAACGGTACCTGGACGTAATGTTATGTGGGCAACGGTACCTGGACGTAATGTTATGTGGGCAACGGTACCTGGACGTAATGTTATGTGGGCAACGGTACCTGGACGTAATGTTATGTGGGCAACGGTACCTGGACGTAATGTTATGTGGGCAACGGTACCTGGACGTAATGTTATGTGGGCAACGGTACCTGGACGTAATGTTATGTGGGCAACGGTACCTACACGTAATGTTATGTGGGCAACGGTACCTGGACGTAATGTTATGTGGGCAACGGTACCTGGACGTAATGTTATGTGGGCAACGGTACCTGGACGTAATGTTATGTGGGCAACGGTACCTGGACGTAATGTTATGTGAGCAACGGTACCTGGACGTAATGTTATGTGGGCAACGGTACCTGGACGTAATGTTATGTGGGCAACGGTACCTGGACGTAATGTTATGTGGGCAACGGTACCTGGACGTAATGTTATGTGGGCAACGGTACCTGGACGTAATGTTATGTGAGCAACGGTACCTGGACGTAATGTTATGTGGGCAACGGTACCTGGACGTAATGTTATGTGGGCAACGGTACCTACACGTAATGTTATGTGGGCAACGGTACCTGGACGTAATGTTATGTGGGCAACGGTACCTGGACGTAATGTTATGTGGGCAACGGTACCTGGACGTAATGTTATGTGGGCAACGGTACCTGGACGTAATGTTATGTGGGCAACGGTACCTGGACGTAATGTTATGTGGGCAACGGTACCTACACGTAATGTTATGCACTGTAGAAGGGAATCGGAATTATATTGGAGAAGCACGTTGTTGTTGTCGTTGTTGTTGTTGTTGTTGTTGTTGTTGTTGTTGTTGTTGTTGTTGCGTAGGTTTAATCTAGTTTGGTGTTATATTGTCAGTATCTTAACCCCTTTGAAGTTGGGACGCGTTTTAACAGTTTGTTTTGGCTATCATTAGACGATTTTATGCAGCTTAGGAAGGATCTGTGGGCATTAAAAGGGTAAATACTATCTCAATCAACCCTTTGACTTTCATATACCGTTACTAATCTGAATAAAATCTCTAATAGTAGCCAGAAAACAGAACAGAAACGCGTATTGGAGCTTGAAAGGGTTAAGGCGTGCGAAAGATTACAACAACAACGTGCTTACATAGGTGGTACCGCGACGGCTGCCAGGTACCGGTACACGATCAATAGGGTAACATATTTTACTCTCTTAATATTTGTGTTGCCATTAAAATTATATATATATATATATATACAGTATATATAGCATATATTGCTATGCGATATTAACTAGAATGTAATCAAAATTAATATTACACACATTTCACTTCAATGTTCAAATTACGGAACGGACTTCTTGTGCGGAGCGGAAAAAGATAAATCGAATTCATCTTTTTGTCCGGTCCGGATTTTGGTAGACGGCTTCCCGGTTCACGATACGTACGGCCAGCGAGTCTGTAAGTGACGTCACTCTGACGTCACAATTTTTGGTTATGTTGAACATGCAAGGGAGATATTATCATGCTCGCAATATTGATATTGTCTGCAAATTTTGATATTGTACATCATCGATGACATAGATATATATTAAGAATACAACAGGGCCGAATACTGTTCCTTGGGGCACACCAATTGTGACATTTTCCCAGTCCAAGGATTTACCATTTAATACAATCCAATTCTCAATTCATCGAGGTGCACACTCTGCTATGCCATGAGGTTTTAAATTTACCAAGAGACTCGTGTGGGGGACTTTGTCGAAGGCTTTCTGGAAATCAAGGTAGGCAATATCAGCGGCTTTACTTTAGTCATACATTTTAAAAATACTGTGAAAAATGTCCAGGAGATTTTCAGGCATGAACGCTTGTTTCGGAAGCCACGCTGTGATTGTTTGAATATTTGGTTTTCTTCCAAATGGTTTACAAATTTGATTCTGATGATTGTTTCCAGCCCTTAAGGGGACATGGGCCGGTTTTCTGGACCACTTTCTCCCTTTTGTTTAGCCCCATTAGTTTTCAGATGTTAAGATGTTTGTCCCATTAGTTAGTCGATTTTAAGACCTTTCGCCCCATTTCTACGACAATATTTAGACCTCTCGTGCTATTTAGGGGTCGATTTTTTCCCTGGCGAATGCTAGTGAGCCTGTAATGTTGGAAGAACTGGCCTTCGGCCGGAATATTTTTCTACCGAAAAATGTACAAATTAATCTAGAAGGGGGATCTAATGGATGTTTTTTTTTAAATTTGATGGAGGTCTAGGGAGGAAACTAGAAAAATAATGAATACATGCACAAATCGCCCAAAAAGTGAACCATCCCCCCTTAACATGTTTGATATCATGCTGGTAGTGTTTTTGCCTGAAAAAAGGAGTTACATTAGCAGATTTCCATTCATTGGGTACAGTGCCACCCTGTATCAGTGTTGCCAATTTAGCTACTTTTCCGCTAGATCTAGAGGGGTTTACTTCGATCTAGAGGCCTCTTTTTTACATCTAGAGACATGAATTCTAGCGATATTCTGTAGTTTTGAGCCATTTTAGAGCGATAATGTAGAGATTGTGGCTTTATTCTTGCGATTTTGGGCATATATTTACAATCTAGTGGACTTGATTTGGTTATTATTGTATTGTAATTGGGATATCACTTGGAATGTCATTATTGTTTATTATGGTTGTAACTTCTCTAACCATACCTCTTGTTATTATTTTCGACAACTGGAGTTAGTCAATCTGTTTGAATAATGAATATCAATGCCTCAAAAGCGCGCTCTCTCTCTCTCTCTCTCTCTTACTCAGATTTCCCCCACGCTCCGTCTTTTATATATTGTTTTGTTGTATTACTGCCCGAGCTAGTCTCTCAAATCCTTTCTTTCACCCAGCCCTCCCGATCCCTTCCTATCTCTCTTCCCAACCCTCCTCACACACACACACACACACACACACACACACACACTCACACACACACTCACACTCACACACACACACACACACACACACACACACACACATGAACACTTGATTAGGATACTCTGGTCTGTATTTATATGAAAATACTGTGATTTATTATGTTTGTTTTGTTATTATATATTGAGATAGTTTTTGAAGACGTTGATGTTGAGAAATTACGTTTATTATACTACTAATGATAAATAATAATAATAATAATAATAATAATAATAATAATAATAATAATAATGATAATAATGATTTATATTTGTTTATAAATATGTATTAATTAAAATGAAAAACTTGAAAACAAAGTCAAACCAAAACTGGGACAAAGACTATATAGAGTCAAAACAACATATCAAAATCGCTATGTGGAAACAACGCTTACTAAAATAAAATCGCAATGTTCAAACCTAATTGTACTATGCAGAGGTTTATTATACTTTCTGGAAGAATATTATGGCAAAAATCTATGACCCCATTACCTCATGAATAGTAAAAAAAAAAAAAAAAAAAAAAAAAAACACACACACACACACACACATAAGCACACAAGTGGGGAGGGCTTTGAAGTTCAGGATAAATATCGACCAGTAAGACTCAAACGTAAGCAAAAACGCACGAAATCTAGGCAAAACTCGGCCCGAGATTCCGTATGTTAAAGGGGGCCTAATCAGGGATCCAGATGGATACATGATGGGTTGAGGGCCCCCCCCCCCCCCCCCCAGGGGCATTACCAAGAGCTAGCTATGATAATCAAGTCTACATCCCGAGCACAAGTTGGTGTAAACAGACCAGCCAGTTCGTCAACAAACCTTGGAGACGAAATCATTAAGAGGCGGATTTACCATTATTACATGGGCTTTACTCTTACAGACGCCTCTAACACGAAACATTGTGAACATACGGACCAGTGCCAAGGATGTACACTCGGATACCATAGTTTCTAGCCCACTCATACACATTCCTGGACTTCACATATTGCTAGTCATGGAAGTATATCTCTGGACACGAATTTAGGAATATAGTTTTCTATAAATCAACTACAAAACTATATATACTACTAATTGTTAATCTAGTTCTATCCATAAATCAATCTACATAGTTATAATTGCATACATAAAAACATATGGGATCCAGGAATTCCTATGAGTGAGCTAGAGACTATGGTATCCGAGTGTACACTGTGTTTCACGGGTAAGAGTATCGGAAATTACGTTCACGGCGAAAATATGGAGGTGATTAATCTGCACCAACAGTTCTTTACTATTACGATTGCTTATTCCACGATTCCCACCTACAATTTGACAGGAATTCTGAAGCTCATGTAACCATAATCTAGATCGAAGACAAAATGCCCACCGATCCCTCCCCTCACGCTAATCACACTGACTCACACTGGATAACAGACAAAAGGCGGATTTAACATGAACAGCAACTTTGATCTGCAACTCTCATATTCATATTTGTGTTCACCAACTCGCCAATTAATTTACAAATAAACCGAACTAATGAAATCACTGAAAGTAATGAATACATGTGGTACTCCAAGGACTCGAACCTAGGATACGGTTTCTATAATTTACTTTTAGCATTATTATCTTGTCGCTTATAATAATATGCCTTAATTCTATTTGCCGATTCTACTGCAAGATATCATCATTATGTTACCATAGAATGTGAATCAAAAGTTGCGTGGAATAGCGCTCGTGTACAACCTTAAGGGGAGATTTCCACCTGGAGGATTTTTTTCTGGACCCCTTTCTCCCTCATGTTTAGCCCCATTGATTTTGAGATTTTAAGACCCCCATTAGTTTGGCGATTTTAAGAACCTTCGCCCCATTTCTGTCAATTTTAAGATCATTCGTGCCATTTAGGTGTCGATTTTTTCCTGGCGAGCGATAGCGAGCCTGTAATTTATGGGGAATCGGCCTTCGGCCGGGACATTTTTCTACCGAAAAATGTACAAATTTATCTTGAAAGGGGGTCTAGGGGGCGTAATTTTAAGTTTGATGGAAGTCTAGGGAATCAACTAAAAACCTCCCCTTAACATATAACATGTACATCCGCCATGAAAGATGGTTTTACATTAGCAAAATCATAGACGAAATGCCTGGGATACGCTGAAAAAAAAATATATTAAGGGTGAAAAGGCTTAACACGGTTATATAAAATCATTGGGTATACTGTATTGTTGGTGATTTGCCTTTTCAATCCTTCTATTAAATGGGCTTATATATACCGATAAACCTTCATAATAGCTTATTTTTGGACAATATAATAATTAGCATTTGCATTCCCTATCTATTTGTTTAAATAAGCGCAACATTGGTTTTTATAATATGAATTGTACGAATCAGTAACACAGCCATGTTTAACGGGGAGATTTCCACTTGAGGGATTTTTTTCTTGACCCCTTTCTCCCTCATGGTTAGCCCCATTGCTTTTGATATTATAAGACGTTCGCCCCATTAGTTTGGCGGTTTTAAGAACTTTCGCCCCATGTCTGTCAATTTTCAGAGTTTTCGTGCCATTTAGGTGTCGATTATTTCCTGGCGAGCGATAGCGAGCCTGTAATTTAAGAGGAAATTTTTCTACCGAAAAATGTATAAATTTATCTTGAAAGGGGGTCTAGGGGGTGTAATGTAAGTCTAGCGAACAAAGTAAATACCTCCCCTTAACGGGTTCGCAACGGAGACCTAAAATTATGTAGCCCATAATTACAAATTGTTAGTAACAAAAGCAAAAAGTAATATATCAATTGATAGATCCTCACTGGGGGGAGCCTGGGTGAATGATGAAACTATCATAAATAGTCAAGTGAAACCTGAACTATAATAACAAAGTCCATCAAGATGATCTAATACCACGTAACAGATACCACGTAACAGATACCACGTAACAGATACCACGTAACAGATACCGAAGCTTGATGCAACACCGCCGGGAAAATTATCGTTAGTGTGATTCTAGTTTAATGAATACATACTGTAAATATATGAATGAATACATTAATTTGTTTATAAATAAACGAATAATTAGATTAATTTGTTTATAAATAAATGAATGCATAGATTAATTTGTATATCAATAAATTAATAAATATATAAATAAATTTATTATTAAATTATTTAAATTTGAAGTCTTCTCAATGCCAACTAAAGGCTAAAATAGTAGTAGTAGTAGTAGTAGTAGTAGTAGGCCAAGGTAAGGCATCATTAACCCCTTCTATACCGGCGAAGTCTTTTTTATTCTTGTCTTGCTATATTTAGACGATGTTGTGCAGTTTAACAAGTAAGTGTGGTAGTTTAAAAGGGTTAAGTAGTTTAAAAGGGTTAAGTGAGATAGTTATAGTGTTTGAGCCCTTTTTTAAACTCAATAAACTCGCCTAATAGTAGCAAGAATAAAGTTAAAAGGGCGTCTCCGGTACAGAAGGGGTTAAGCCTGACCCTCAGAAAGGAGAAACCCATTGCTCAGATACCCTCTCCCTCGACCATCTTAAGGGGAGGCTGGCCATTTGTTTGGACTATTAATTAATGTATTCATATATTTGTTTTTAGTTTCATCCCTAGACCTCCATCAAGCTTAGAAAAACACCTCCTAGACCCTCCCATCAAGATATATTTGTACATTTTTTGGTAGAAAAATGTCCCGGCTGAAGGCCGGTTCTTCTTAAAACTGCAGGCTCGCTATCGCTCGCCAGGAAGAAATCGACACCTGGATGGGGATAAACGTCTTAAAACAGTTGGCTGAATGGGGCCGAATGGATACAAGACAGGGAAAGAGAGAACATGAGAGAAAGATAACAAAAAAGCCGGTGACCCCCCTTAAGGGGAGGTCTCCACTCGAGGGATTTTTTTCTGGACCCCTTTCTCCCTCATGTTTAGCCCCATTGCTTTTGATATTATAAAACGTTTGCCCCATTAGTTTAGCGATTTTAAGAACTTTCACCCATATTAAGACCTTTCGTGCCATTCAGGTGTAAATTTTATCCTGGCGAGCGATAGCGAGCCTGTAATTTAAGAGGAACCGGCCTTCGGCCGAGACATTTTTCTATCGAAAAATGTACTAATTTATCTTGAAAGGGACTCCAGGGGGTGTAATTTTAAGCTCGATGGAGGTCTAGGGAACAAACTAAATACCTCCCCTTAAGAAGAGACTGGACGATGATCTGATGTAGCACATAAGATTACCATGAATGAATACTTGGTTAATCAATAGGTATTACAAGCGTACATTTCCTTTCACACCAATGTCTTTCTTTATCCTATATAAATACTAGCTTCCTTTGTGGCCATTTCCTGACCCATAAGGTTAAGGGGAGGTTTCTAGTTTGTTTCCTACTCCTCCAGCAATCTTAAAATTTCACCCCCTTTCAAGAAAAATTTGTACATTTTTCGGTAGAAAAATGTCCCGGCCGAAGGCCGATTACTCTTAAATTACAGGCTCGCTATCGCTCGCCAGGATAAAATCGACACTTAAATGGCACGAAAGGTCTTAAAATTGACAGAATGGGGTGGAAATTCTTAAAAATCACCAAACTAATGGGGCAAACGTCTTAAAATCTCAAAAGTAATGGGGCTAAACATGAGGGAGAAAGGGGTCAAGAAAAGAGTCCCTCAAGTGGATATCTCCCCTTAAGCCGGTGTCACACGAGCGCTTTTTCAGGCAAGTTTCGATGAACAAGTCTTTTTTTTCGTGATCGTTTGAGGCTTTTTCACATTGGGATGGGATACTAGGCTGAAGGTAGATGATGTTAAGGGCAGATCTCCACTTGAGGGATTTTTTTTCTGGACCCCTTTCTCCCTCATGGTTAGCCCCATTGCTTTTGATATGATAAGACGTTCGCCCCATTAGTTTGGCGATTTTAAGAACTTTCGCCCCATTTCTGTCAATTTTAAGACTTTTCGTGCCATTTAGGTGTCGATTTTTTCCTGGCGAGCGATAGCGAGCCTGTAATTTAAGAGGAACCGGCCTTCGGCCGGGACATTTTTCTACCGAAAAATGTACAAATTTATCTTGAAAGGGGGTCAAGGGGGTGTAATTTCAAGCTTGATGGAAGTCTAGGAAACACACTAAAAACCTTCCCTTAAGTACCTGATTTCTGATATAACGGAAATATTACGCCTGCTACATTACAATTGCTCGTAAAAATTGACGGAACAATCGCCCGTGTGACACTGGTATTACACTTCATCCTTCTACTGGTACGGCGTTTTAGTCGGAGTGTGGCAAGAGAGAGCCTTCTACTTTGCTGTCCTGTTTGTCTACTATTAACTGTCCCTGTCTCAAGTAGTATTAAGGCCAGACGACCTAGTAGATACCGCAAGGTCGGTGTCGTTTGTAACTCTCTCTCCCCTCACTTATCTTTCTCCCCTATTTGCGCCCCCCCCCCCCCCCTTCTCTCTCTCTCTCTCTCTCTCTCTCTCTCTCTCTCTCTCTCTCTCTCTCTCTCTCTCTCTCTCTCTCTCTCTCCTGTATGCAACATTTGTATATCCTGTATTTATACGAACTTAATAAAATAATAAAATAAAACAAAAATCTCTCTCTCTCTCTCTCTCTCTCTCATATGGGCTACACAACTTTTCTCTAGAGTGTGCTGTGAGCCGTGAGCTACTCTGCCCTTAATTACAAATCTTTCTACCTTCAAGGATCTTCCTTCTTAGATTAAACACGGAGTCACACATATCCTGTTTTGGACAATATGTTTTCGGCAATTCTTTTCTGGCAACTCGGAATTCTCCAACTAATTCCTTCCTTCTCACTACCCTAGTTATCCTGATATGTGTGTCACGTGTTACTAACATACTGTATGATATTGTGATTTGTGATACAATTGATTTTTTTTTTTGTAACCCTTTCACGCTCATATGACGCAGAGGTTGCCAGATTAGCAATAAGAAATAGAGTTCTCTCTCTTAAAATGACCTCTCCAAAATTAGTTTTCTGCCCACAGCTAACTCAAAGACAACTGCAGAGGTTGAAATAACTAAACTAAAGGTTTCTAAATACCCCTAATGGTAACAAAGGCTTTAAAGTATCCCTAATAGGCTCAAAATCGCGTCATATGTCGGAAAGGGTTAATATATAGTGACTCGAAGTAATGGTGTATTGTGTGAAGAATGTTAATGTATATACTGTTTAGGGAATGTTATTCATATTTGATGAATACGTATTTATATATATTTATATAAAATAACTATTAGTGGTAGGAAGTTCGTTATTATATTTTTTTTCTCGTGCAATGAGCTATACGTAACATCGTAATTCATAGCAATAAACCTCACAGGAACCAAATACACTGAGAGTTATGTAAACCGAATACCGCACGGGTTTAATTTTTTACAAAAATCATATATAGAATATTGATGATATACAAATTATGATTTCACCATTGGAAAAAGCGTAACAAATCATTCTTATTTCATATTTTTTCCACCAACCAACCCTACGTCCAAACTAAAACCTATTTTAATTACTGAAAATCGTAAATAGGCCAGTTGAAGTCAGATAAGTTAACGACACCAACCTTCTTCTTCTTCCATCTACTACTCCCAATATTTTCGTTTTCTACCCCAAAATCTTCTTCATCCTCTTTCAAACGTCCACTTATGCATTTTCCCTCCTTAATTCACATCTTTACCTGTCTCTTAACACCTTAGTTGTAGGCCTATACCTCTTACATGTATACTATCCTCTCCTTCGCCCTCCCATATCACCCATAGCATAGTCTTCTCTCTTGTTCTTCTCCTCCCTGCTCCTTCACAGCTTCTTCCCTCATATGTACAGCACGCGGTGTGTATCTTAATGGTGTGTGTGTATTATGTGTGGATGTAACGTATATGTACAGCACGCGGTGTGTATCTTAATGGTATGTGTGTATTATGTGTGGATGTAACGTATATGTACAGCACGCGGTGTGTATCTTAATGGTATGTGTGTATTATGTGTGGATGTAACGTATATGTACAGCACGCGGTGTGTATCTTAATGGTATGTGTGTATTATGTGTGGATGTAACGTATATGTACAGCACGCGGTGTGTATCTTAATGGTATGTGTGTATTATGTGTGGATGTAACGTATATGTACAGCACGCGGTGTGTATCTTAATGGTATGTGTGTATTATGTGTGGATGTAACGTATATGTACAGCACGCGGTGTGTATCTTAATGGTATGTGTGTATTATGTGTGGATGTAACGTATGTACAGCACGCGGTGTGTATCTTAATGGTGTGTGTGTATTATGTGTGGATGTAACGTATATGTACAGCACGCGGTGTGTATCTTAATGGTATGTGTGTATTATGTGTGGATGTAACGTATATGTACAGCACGCGGTGTGTATCTTAATGGTATGTGTGTATTATGTGTGGATGTAACGTATGTACAGCACGCGGTGTGTATCTTAATGGTGTGTGTGTATTATGTGTGGATGTAACGTATATGTACAGCACGCGGTGTGTATCTTAATGGTATGTGTGTATTATGTGTGGATGTAACGTATATGTATGGATGTTTGCCGTGAAATTGTGTTGATAAGAGTATGTATAGGCCTATATTATTTTATTATTTTTAAGTAATCCATTTTTTCTTTCAATTTGTATTGTTATGCATGCCTATTTCTTTGTAAACTATACTGTACTTGAAAGAGCTACAAAGGTCTGCAAAAAAGCTATGGCTACACAGACCTTGCCAAGATTACATTTATATTCAAAATATTGTACCATTTATGTTTCTTCTAGCCAATAAATGTTAGATACTTTATATACTTCCACTATACCTTCTACGCACCATCCCGGCCGAAGGCCAGTTATTATTAAAATTACAGGCTCGTTATCGCTCGCCAGGAAAAGAATCGACACCTAAATGGCACGAAAGGTCTTAATATTGAAAACAAAATGGGGTGTAACGTCTTAAAATCGCCAAACTAATGGGCCGAACGTCTTAAAAATTGAAAACTATATTATAAACACGAGGGAGAAGGTGGGCCAGAAAAACCGGCCCCTCTCCCCTTAAACTATTTCCACTACCGTACTATCCCCTCACTCTCCATACCAACCTCCTTTCCTTTGTTCTTACTCCTCCTTTCTCCTCTGCTCTCCCTTTCTTCCACCTTCATAACCCTTTCCTTTCTTACTCCTCTCTACTCATCTCTCCAAGGGATGGAGTTCTCGAAAAGAGGCTCCAGTCCTGACGTTATTCTTGATTTACAGTGTGCTGGCTTAATAATCCAGAAGGGTTGATAGCGTCTGAAGTCCTATTTTAACTAACTAACATCTCTCTTCCTTCCCTGTCTTCCTCACATTTCCCCCTCCTCTCCTCTTTACCACCTCATCCTTACCCCTTCCCCCTCATCCTTTGCCTTCCTCCTATTCATCTCTCTACCGTTTGCCTTGTCTAACTCACATCCTTCCTTCCCCTTTTCTTTCTTCCAGATGATGAAGATGAAGGTATTGAGGGATAAGCCTTTACAACGGCACCTCGTAGCTACAGACTAATCACACATAACAAAGCCACTCCAATAGCTTCCTCTCTCTCCAACATCCCTTCTCCCCTCTCTACACTTCAGAAAAAAATAGGAAAAGTAGATCCATCCTCTACACTCTTCTCCTTCTTAGTCTTCCATATCTGCTCCCTGGTCTCCCTCCTCCAAACCTCTCTCACCGTTCCCCCCCCCCCCCCCCTTCCTCCTGCATACCTCCTCCTCTGTTGTTCTCGCCCTCATCCTCTCCTCTCTCTACACCCCCTGTCCCGTTTCTTCCAGGCCACCCCACCTGGACCACTCACCTGTACAGAGCCTTAATTAACACCCCAACCCACACCTGACGCTCTCTCTGGGGTAAACTTATTGGAGCGAGACGAGTGCCAGCTAGGGAAGGAAAAACAACAAATAAATAAAAATAAAGGAGGCACGAACTGCGTACTCGATGCCTGCGTCGGTGTGGCTCTGTGGCGTTCAAACTATTACACGGATTGCAACTAAAAACTATTACACGGATTGCAACTAAAAACTATTACACGGATTGCAACTAAAAACTATTACACGGATTGCAACGAAAAACTATTACACGGATTGCAACTAAAAACTAGCCATAACAGATCAACTAATCCTTGGTGGAAGATAGGAATGGAATGGGTACCTGAGGGGAAAATAGATTGAATGGGTACCTGAGGGGACAATAGATTGAATGTGTACCTGAGGGGGAAATAGATTGAATGGGTACCTGAGGGGACAATAGATTGAATGTGTACCTGAGGGGACAATATATTGAATGTGTACCTGAGGGGAAAATAGATTGAATGTGTACCTGAGGGGGAAATAGATTGAATGGGTACCTGAGGGGACAATATATTGAATGTGTACCTGAGGGGAAAATAGATTGAATGGGTACCTGAGGGGAAAATAGATTGAATGTGTACCTGAGGGGAAAATAGATTGAATGGGTACCTGAGGGGAAAATAGATTGAATGGGTACCTGAGGGGAAAATAGATTGAATGGGTACCTGAGGGGAAAATAGATTGAATGTGTACCTGAGGGGAAAATAGATTGAATGGGTACCTGAGGGGAAAATAGATTGAATGGGTACCTGAGGGGAAAATAGATTGAATGGGTACCTGAGGGGACAATAGATTGAATGTGTACCTGAGGGGAAAATAGATTGAATGGGTACCTGAGGGGAAAATAGATGGAATGGGTACCTGAGGGGAAAATAGATTGAATGTGTATTATTCGAGTACATGTACAGATAGAAATACAGTCAGTTTGCAGGGTTGAATATGCAGTGTTCTTACTCAGCACAGCAAAATGTGACAAATGATCGTTCAGTAAAATTTGCTTTTGTGCTTGGCAAGTTTTTGACCTATAATTCAATGAACAATAATTTGATGAGCATCAACAGCCAAAATAATGATGACAACATTGACAAGAGTACCATTAGATTAGCTGATTGTTGGGTACTTACTGGGAGATTTCCACTTGAGGGATTTTTTTCTTTACCCCTTTCTCCCTTATGTTTAGCCCCATTGCTTTTGAAGTTTTAAGACGTTCGCCCCATTAGTTTGGCGATTTTAAGAAGTTTCACCCTATTTATGTCACTTTTAAGACCTTTCGTCCCATATAGGTGTCGATTTTTTCCTGGCGAGCGATAGCGAGCCTGTAATTTAAGAGGAACCGGCCTTCGGCCGGGAGATTTTTCTACCGAAAAATGTACAAATAAATCTTGAAAGGGGGTCAAGGGGATGTAATTTCAAGCTTGATGGAAGTCTAGGAAACACACTAAAAACCTCCCCTTAATGAACAACTTAAAAGTGGAATGCCTGCAACAGTCAAATCTCCCTTTCTCAAGTAGGCCTACGTGGTGAAAGTTGCTCATATTATCATGTAGGTCAAAACATGGACAAGGATGGTGTGACTATAGAGATCTTAACCCGTTGATCAGTACCGGTGATGTCCGTTAAATATTATTCTGGCAACTATTAGACGATAATATTCAGTTTAAAAAAGGTCCTCCAACATTTAACAGGCTTCGACCAGTCCCACGTAACCCTTTCAACTACCAGAGATCCTTCTTAATCTGCACAACAGCTTGTAATAGAGCTAGAATAAAATTGAAAAAACGTCGCTGGTACAAAATGGGTTAAAATATATTGTCTTTTTATGCGCATGATATTTTGAGTTCGGTAATAATACAGTTTGGCAAGTATATTATAAAGAAGTTTATATAGGATATCAGTTCACAGCGATTGACAGTTATATATAATCGATTCACTTTAAAAGCATTAATAAAGTCGGTACATTGCTCAAATACATACACACACACACACACACACACACACACACACACACACACACATACACACACACACACACACACACACATACACACACATACACACACACACACACACAGTCCGTAGCCTAGTAGGCAGAGCTCTCGTCTCACACACGAGGGGTCGGGGGTTCAATCCCCGGCCGGTCGGAGACAAATTGGGCTTGTCTCCTTTCATGTGTTAGCCTCAGTTCACCTAGCTGTAAATAGGTACCTGGAATAAGTGGACGACGTTGTGACGTCCCATCTGGGGTTGGCAAAAATGGTACAAGGCGAGATGGGTATCATATGGTTCACCTAAGCTGATGGCTACCTAAGCCTTCGGGCGAGACGGTACCGTCTATAGTGAGAATGGTACCATACAGATCCACCCTAAGCATTCGTTTCCGATGTCGCCAATTGGCTAAAATACAGACTACACACACATCCACAGCCATTCCAACAGTACATAAAAACACTTAACATGCATTTCACGCAATACATTCCCAGTTAAGGAGGCTCGATAATAATGAGCTTAGCTCGCATTGCGTGGATTCCCCTTGACGAACAAGTAACTGAGTAACTGAGTAACACACACATACACACACACACACACACACACACATACACACACACACACACACACACACACACACACACACACACACACACACACACACACACACAACACACACACACACACACACACACACACACACCTGTAGGTCCTGTAGGTAGTAGTTGCAGGCAGTGTTGTCCGCCCGTGGTCACGCTGATGCGCCACCACTAGTACATTCCATCTGCCCGTCTCTGCGCCAGCTGGTCCATGATGCTGTTGCTAGCGGCGCGGAGGTGGTAGTGGGGCAGTTTGGGTTGATCAGGTAGTGTCCAGAGAAATTTGTCCAGTTGATTTTTAAATTTCTCGAGACTTGGTTCAGTTGAGTCACGCAGATATCTGGGTAGGGCGTTAAAGAGAAGTGGTCCTCGTGTCGCAAAGGCGTTCTCCTTGAGCATCTTAACTCTGGTGGCTCCTCTGGGGTGTACCAGCTGTATGTGGCAGAGACGGCCCAGTCGTTGATGGATGTGAAAACCTATATTAAGGTTATTGGTTGTGATGCCAATCAATATTTTGTAGACATATAAGATGGCATATCTGTCCCTGCGTCTTTCTAATGAGAAAAGCTTGAGAGTTTCTAACCTCCCCCAGTAGTCTAGGTGTTGGACGGCAGAGATTTTATTGGTGAATGAGCGTTGAACTGCTTCGAGTAATTGCTTCTCTCCCACCTTCCATGGGCTCCATAGCTGACAGCAATATTCCAACAGTGGAATGACCAGTGACTTGTAGAGCGTCAGCATGGGGATCATGGTCACGTGTTCGGAAGGTTCGTAGGATCCATCCATCTTGGTTACGAGCATTCTTTGCCACATTGGTTATATGCATTCCAAATGTACCATCTCGACTGAGTGTAATACCAAGATCTTTTACATAATCATTTGTATCAATGCAAGAGCCGTCATCTGCTGTGTATGTGTGGATATTCATATTTCGGTCTGCACTGTAGTTCATGTGTTCAAATTTGTTATTATTAAAGGACATGTTGTTTTGCTCTGCCCATGAGTAAATTGTAGTGAGATCTGCCTGAAGTAAATCAGCACACACACACACACACACACACACACACACACACACACACACACACACACACACACACACACACACACACACACACACACACACACACACACACACACACACACACACACACACACACACACACACACATATATAAATAATAGGACATGTGGACATGTGATGAAAATATTTCATTGTTTAAAGTATCGACTTATTTGCTGTAACAAAATACCAAATAAGGACGAAGAATGTGCCATCATGCATGATTCAGGCACACGAATAGAGTTGCACACACGCTAGAACACACACACACACACACACACACACACACACACACACACACACACACACACACACACACACACACAAACTGACATACAATGAGAATATACTGTATACGCAGAGAGAAACACACACACACACATTTGCGCACTTACTGCGTGTTCTTATGTATGTATATATGTATGCGTACGTATGTGTGTATGTTCTGTATATATAAGTAAAATAAATGTGTATATGTACTGTATATCACTTACTCTCATGGTTAATTTATGATCATTTGTATTTTACACTAGCATCATTATTTTTGTTTATTTTTTATTTTAAGTATATTATACTCACACATTGTAGACTGAGCTTACCATTTTCATATCTGTATATCTCATGTTCATCCACTAAATTGTAAAATGTGTATTTTCAGCTCATCAGGCTGCCATTCTTTAATAAACCGTTTATTATTATTATTATTATTATTATTATTATTATTATTACACACACACACACACACACACACACACACACACACACACACACATATGCACACACACACACACACACACACACACAAACACACCCACACATACAGACACACCCACGCATAACAGCACACACAGACACGCTCTTACACCGCAATTCACGTCCACCTACAATTACTTGACTATATCAAAGCTACACACGCCAATCAATCTTACATGAATGACTGAAGAAAAAGAAATAGAAGGATCTACCGAGTTTACGATGGGATACATCAACTGCAATCATTAAGAGGAGACTGGCCGTTTGTTTGGTCTATTAATTCATTTATTCATATATGTTTTTAGTTTCCTCGCTAGACCTCCATCAAGCTTAGAAAAACACCCCCTAGACCCCCCTTCAAGATAAATTTGTACATTTTTCGGTAGAAAAATATCCCGGCCGAAGGCCGGTTCCTCTCAAAATTGCAAGCTCGTTATCGCTCGCCAGGACAAAATCGAGACCTAATTGGCACGAAAGGTCTTAAAATTTACAACGAAATGGGGCGAAAGGTGTTAAAATCGCCAAAGTAATGGGCCGAACGTCTTATAATCTCAAAACTAGTAGGGCTAAACATTAGGGAGAAGGGGGTCCAGAAAAACGGTCTGCCTCCCCTTAATAATAGACCCGCTTGAATAATGAACAGACACTTATGTTAAGGGGGCCCACCTCGCTTTTTTTCTCTTTCTCTCCCTCTTTCTTTGGCTTGTATTCATTCGGCCCCATTCAGCCTACTGTTTTAAGACCTTTACCCCCATCCAGGTGTCAATACTTTCCTGGCGAGCGGAAGCGAGCCAGCATAATTATACAGTATATATCTTTGTTTTGACAGCAAGCTAAATTTGTACATTTTTCGATAGAAAAATGTCTCCGACGAAGCCGGATTTCTCCATACAATGCTGGCTCGCTATCGCTCGCCAGGAAGAAATCGACACCTGGATGGGGATAAACGTCTTAAAACAGTTGGCTGAATGGAGCCAAATGGATACAACCCAGGAAAAGAGATAAAAAGGAGAGAAAGATTTAAAAAAAAAAATCCAAGTCTACGAGTTTCTTTTCTTAAAATTACGTAACATATTGTAGCTTGACCCTATTGGAAAACTATATATACACAATATAGGCAGTACATATTATATATACAATATAGGCTGTGCATATTATATAAACAATATAGGCAGTGCATATTATATAAACAATATAGGCAGTGCATATTATATAAACAATATAGGCAGTGCATATTATATAAACAATATAGGCAGTGCATATTATATAAACAATATAGGCAGTGCATATTATATAAACAATATAGGCAGTGCATATTATATAAACAATATAGGCAGTACATATATAAACAATATAGGCAGTACATATTATATAAACAATATAGGCAGTGCATATTATATATATACACAATATAGGCTGTGCATATTATATATACAATATAGGCAGTGCATATTATATAAACAATATAGGCAGTGCATTATATAAACAATATAGGCAGTGCTATTATATAAACAATATAGGCAGTACATATATAAACAATATAGGCAGTACATATTATATAAACAATATAGGCAGTGCATATTATATATATACACAATATAGGCTGTGCATATTATATATACAATATAGGCAGTGCATATTATATAAACAATATAGGCAGTGCATATTATATAAACAATATAGGCAGTGCATATTATATAAACAATATAGGCAGTGCATATTATATAAACAATATAGGCAGTGCATATTATAAACAATATAGGCAGTACATATATAAACAATATAGGCAGTACATATTATATAAACAATATAGGCAGTGCATATTATATATATACACAATATAGGCTGTGCATATTTCTATACAAATATAGGCAGTGCATATTATAAACAATATAGGCAGTGCATATTATATAAACAATATAGGCAGTGCATATTATATAAACAATATAGGCAGTACATATATAAACAATATAGGCAGTACATATTATATAAACAATATAGGCAGTGCATATTATATATAAACAATAGGCTGTGCATATTATATATACAATATAGGCAGTGCATATATAAACAATATAGGCAGTGCATATTATAAAAATATAGGCAGTGCATATTATATAAACAATATAGGCAGTACATATATAAACAATATAGGCAGTGCATATTATATAAACAATATAGGCAGTGCATATTATATAAACAATATAGGCAGTACATATATAAACAATATAGGCAGTGCATATTATATAAACAATATAGGCAGTGCATATTATATAAACAATATAGGCAGTGCATATTATATAAACAATATAGGCAGTGCATATTATATAAACAATATAGGCAGTGCATATTATATAAACAATATAGGCAGTGCATATTATATAAACAATATAGGCAGTGCATATTACATACAAAATATAGGCAGTGCATATTATATACACAATATAGGCAGTGCATATTATATAAACAATATAGGCAGTGCATATTATATAAACAATATAGCCAGTGCATATTATATAAACAATATAGGCAGTGCATATTATATAAACAATATAGGCAGTGCATATTATATAAACAATATAGGCAGTGCATATTATATAAACAATATAGGCAGTGCATATTATATAAACAATATAGGCAGTGCATATTATATAAACTATAGGCTGTGCATATTATATAAACAATATAGGCAGTGCATGTTGATTCCTCCTTGTTTCATTTCAATATATATGAATAATTTAAATGATACAGGTATAAAATAAATGATTGACCATAAATGTATCTTGGTTCATTCAATCTCAATGGGAATTTCATAGCGTGTTATATAGATTACGAGTTAATTAAGGGGGGGGGGGGTTACCTGCTTGTTTCTCTCCTTTTCTCTCTTTATCTGGCTTGTATCCATTCGGCACCATTCAGCCTACTGTTTTAAGACGTTTATCCCTATCCAGGTGTCGATTTATTCCTGGCGAGCAATAACGAGCCAGCATTGTATGGAGAAATCGGCTTCCGGACATTTTTCTATCGAAAAATGTACAAATGTAGCCTGCTGACAAAAACGTTACAAAAAATATCGTGGCTCGCTACCGCTCGCCAGGAAAAAATGAACACCTGGATGCGAATAAACGTCCTAAAACAGTAGGCTGAATGGGGCAGAATGAATACAACCCAGCGAGCGAGGGAGAGAGAGAGAAAACAAAAACAAGGTGAGCACCCCTTAAGGGGAGGTTTCTAGTTTGTTTCCTACTCCTCCAGCAATCATAAAATTTCACCCCCTTGACCCCCTTTCAAGATAAATTTGTACATTTTTCGGTAGAAAAATATCCCGGCCGAAGGCCCATTACTCTTAAATTACAGGCTCGCTATCGCTCGCCAGGATAAAATCGACACCTAAATGGCACGAAAGGTCTTAAAATTGACAGAATAGGGCGGAAATTCTTAAAAATCACCAAACTAATGGGGCAAACGTCTTAAAATCTCAAAAGCAATGGGGCTAAACATGAGGGAGAAAGGGGTCAAGACAAAATCCCTCAAGTGGATATCTCTCCTTAAGTTTATTTTTCCAATTTCCAACCTTCCTGACTTGAGCTTTATTAGGACATTGGATATGATGCTGGAACAGGTGGAGCCAGTAGAAAATGTGAGCGTGAATGCAAGGAAAAAAATAACTTATAAAAACAAACAATTAGCAAGTTAGGAAGGCAGAGCAGGGAGCAAGTAACATATAAGTAACATTTAAGTAACATAAAAAACGTAAGTAACAAGTAACATTTAAGTAACATTTAAGTAATATATAAGTAACATTTAAGTAACATATAAGTAACATTTAAGTAACATATAAGTAATATATAAGTAACATTTAAGTAACACACAAAAATAAAACATATAAAACAAACAAATGGCATGTTAGGCAGGCAGAGCAGGGAGTAAGTAACCAATAAGTAACATTTAAGTAACATACGAAAACATAACATATACAAACAAACAAATTGCATGTTAGGCAGGCAGAGCAGGGAGTAAGTAACCTATAAGTAACATTTAAGTAACATACGAAAACATAACATATACAAACAAACAATTAGCAAGTTAGGCAGGCAGAGCAGGGAGTAAGTAACCTATAAGTAACATTTAAGTAACATACGAAAACATAACATATACAAACAAACAAATGGCATGTTAGGCAGGCAGAGCAGGGAGTAAGTAACCAATAAGTAACATTTAAGTAACATACGAAAACATAACATATACAAACAAACAAATTGCATGTTAGGCAGGCAGAGCAGGGAGTAAGTAAGCGAGAGAAGTGGAAGGACGAAAGGAGCTACGAGATCAAAGGTGGATTGAAAGTGCAAGAAAGGAGAGATGGACAAGGAGAAAAGGCACAGATGGAATAAGAAAAAGAGAATGAAAAAGGAGTATTGAAAGTGCAAACAAAAATAAAAATAATAATACAAATAATAATAATAATAATAATAATAATAAAATAGAATAAAATAGAAAATAAAAATAATAATAGGAAAAATGGGGATTGGGCCTGAGCATATAGATAGATAGATAGAAAGAAAGTGCAAGCAAGGAGAGATGGACAAGGAGAAAAGGCACAGATAGAATAGGAAATAGAGGACAAAAAAGAAGTATTGGAGAGGATAAAAGATCAAAGAGCATCACTAGAGAGGGAGGATGAGTGGGACCCTGGATTAAAAAGAGTGGGTTCAGAGTGAGAGGAGAAAACATAAATACAACAAAAAATGGAGTGCAAGGGGGTGGATGATGAAATGTGAGAGGTCTTTCATAATACACACACACGCACGCACGCACACACACACACACACACACACACACACACACACACACACACACACACACACACACACACACACACACACACACACACACACACACACACACACACACACACACACACACACACACTACTCACAGTATGCCAGGTTTAAGAGAACTAAATTAACTTTGCAAACATTTTCAGGATTATGTTAGTGGGACAATATTGCATCAAAATATTAACCCTTTGAGTACCAGCGACGTGTATTATATTATATTCTAGCTCTATTTAGACGATATTAACCAACTTCCTCCCCTTAAGGTACGACAGAGACAATTACCCTACCCGATGTGTTCCTTCAGCACTAAAGTCTGAAGTGAAGTGTAACGTAAGCAAACATAACCCCTTTCATACCGATGACTTCCTTTTTATTATATTTTGGCAATGATTAGACGTA